>JBCHWC010000099.1:0-424738 GCA_039654765.1 Mylopharyngodon piceus
AGTCCATATTTGACAGATTGAACATATTTCTGACCCAAGAGTCCTTGATCATGAACTTTCTATACAGACTCATTGACTCCTTCTGATGTTACATCAGATATACAGCAGTCCATATTTGACATAGTACACATATTTCTGACCCAAGAGTCCTCAGTCATGAACATTCTATACAGACTCATTGACTCATGATGTTACATCAGACATAAAATAGTCCATATTTGACATAGTGAACACATTTCTCGCTGAAAAGTACTTGATCTATACATACTCATTGACTCCTTCATATGTTACTTCAGCCATACATGAGCCCTTTTTTGAACTACTGAACATATTTCTGGTCCGAGTACTCAAACTTGATCTTTCTATAAAGATTCGTTGACTCCTTCTAATGTTAGATCTGCCAGACAATGGTCCATATTTGACCTACTGAACATATTTCTGACCCAGTGGTCCTCAATCATGAACTTTCTAGACAGACTCATTGACTCCTGATGTTAAATCAGACATAAAATAGTCCATATTTGACATAGTGAACATATTTCTCACCAAAGAGTATTTGATCTTGAACTTTCTATACATACTCACATACATACATATGTTACTTCAGCCATACATGAGCCCTTTTTTGATCTACTTAAACATATTTCTGGCCCAAGAGTACACAAACTTGATCCTTCTATAAAGACTTATTGACTCCTGATGTCACATCAGCCATATCAGAAGTCCATATTTGACCGATTGAACATATTTCTGACCCAAGAGTCCTCAATCATGAACTTTCTATACAAACTCATTGACTCCTTCTGATGTTAAATCAGACTTACGGTATTCCATATTTGACCTACTGAAAATATTTCTGGCCCAAGAGTATTCAAACTTGACTTTTCTATAAAGACCTATTGACTCCTTCTGATATTACATTAGACATACAGTATTCCATATTTGACATAGTAAACAAATTTCTGGCCAAAGAGTACTCGATCTTGATTTCTATACTGACTCGTGAACTCCTTCTGATGTTAGATCTGCCAGATGGCTGTCCATATTTGACCTACTGAACATATTTCTGACCCAAGGGTCCTCAGTCATGAACATTCTATACAGACTCATTGACTCATGATGTTACATCAGACATACAATAGTCCATATTTGACATAGTGAACACATTTCTCGCTGAAAAGTACTTGATCTATACATACTCATTGACTCCTTCATATGTTACTTCAGCCACACATGAGCCCATTTTTGATCTACTGAACATATTTCTGGCCCAAGAGTTCTTGATCTTGATCTTTTTATACTGACTCGTTGACTCCTTCTGATGTTAGAGCTGCCAGATGGTTGTCCATATTTGACCTACTAAATATATTTCTGACCCAAGAGTCCTCAATCATGAACTTTCTATACAGACTCATTCACTCATGATGTTACATCAGACATACAATAGTCCATATTTGACATAGTGAACATATTTCTCACCGAAGACTACTTGATCTTGAACTTTCTATACATACTAATTGACTCCTTCATATGTTACTTCAGCCATACATGAGCCCCTTTTTGATCTACTGAACATATTTCTGGCCCAAGAGTACTCAAACTTGATCTATCCTATAAAGATAACTCGATGACTCCATCTGATGTTACATCATCCAGACAGTTATCCATATTTGACATATTGAACATATATCTGGCCCATGAGCACTCACTTTTGGTCAAGAGTACTCGATCTAGATCTTTCAATACAGACTCGTTGACTCCTTCTGATGTTAGTTGAGCCAGACAGTAGTCCATATTTGACTTAGTGAACATATTTCTGGCTTAAGAGTACTCGATATTGAAGTTTTTGTATATACTCATTGACTCCTGATGTCACAACAGACAAAAGTCTACATTTGACATAGTGAACACATTTCTCGCCGAACAGTACTTGAAATTGAACTTTCTATAAATACTCATTGACTCCTTTATGTCACTTCAGCCATACATGAGCCCTTTTTTGATCTACTGAACATATATCTGGCCAAAGAGTATTCAAACTTGATTTTACTATAAATACTTATATACATATGCATACTCAGATTTTGATGATGACTTCAGCCACGCATGAAACAGACAGTATTGCATATTTGACCTAAAGGACATATTTCTGGCCAAAGAGTATTCGATATTGAAAATGTTATATACTGTCATTGACTCCTTCAGAAGTTACATCAGACATACCCATTTTTTGACCTACTGAACATATTGCTGGCTGAAGAGTACTCGATATTGATCTTGTTCGATCTTGAACTTTCTATACAGACCTGTTGACTCCTTCTGATATTACATCAGACATACAGTATTCTATGTTTGACCTAGTAAACATATTTCTGGTCAAAGAGTACTCGATCTTGAACTTTCTATACTGACTCGTGAACTCCTTCTGATGTTAGATCTGTCAGACGGCTGTCCATATTTGATCTCTGAACATATTTCTGGCCCAAGAGTACACAAACTTGATCCTTCTATAAAGACTTATTGAAGCCTTCTGATATCACATCAGCCATATAGAAGTCCATATTTGACCGACTGAACATATTTCTGACCCAAGAGTCCTTAGTCATGAACTTTCTATACAGACTCATTGACTCCTTCTGATGTTAGAAGAGCCAGACAGTTGTCCATATTTGACATAGTGAATATATTTGTAGCCTAAGAGTACTCAATCTTGAGCTTTCTATACAGACTCATTGATTCCTTCTGATCTTAGATTTGCCAGACAGTTGTCCATACACATCAGACATACAATAGTCCATATTTGACATAGTCAACATATTTCTCGCCAAGGAGTACTCGATCCTGAACTTTCTATAAATACTCATTGACTCCTTTATGTCACTTCAGCCATACATGAGCCCTTTTTTGATCTACTGAACATATTTCTGGCCCAAGAGTACTCAAAATTGATCTTCCTATAAAGATTCGTTGACTCCTTCTGATGTTAGATTTGCCAGACGGTTATCCATATTTGACCTACTGAACATATTTCTGACCCGAGTCTTCGGTCATGAACTTTCTATACAGACTCATTGACTCCTTACATCAGACATACAGTAGGCCATATTTGACATAGAATTTATTTCTCGCTGAAGAGTACTTGATCTTGAACTTTCAATACAGACTTATTGACTCCTTCTGATCTCTTACTTCAGCCATACATGAGCCCTTTTTTGATCTACTAAACATATTTCTGGCCCAAGAGTACACAAACTTGATCCTTCTATACAGACTCATTGACTCCTTCTAATGTGAGATGAGCCAGACAGTAGTCCATTTTTGATCTACTGAGCATATTGCTGGCCAAAGAGTACTCAATCTTGATCTTTTTATACATACTAAATACCTGACTCCAATGTTACTTCAGCCATACATGAGCCCATTTTTGATCTGCTGAACATATTTCTGGCCCAAGAGTACTTGATCGTGATCTTTCTATACTGACTCTTTTAGTCTTTCTGATGTTAGATCTGCCAGACAGTTGACAATATTTGACATATTGAACATATTTCTGACCCGAGTCCTCGTTCATGAGCTTTCTATACCCACTCATTGACTCCTTCTGATGTTACATCAGACATACAGTAGTGCATAATCGACAGTGAACATATTTCTGGCCCAAGAGTACTCGATCTTGAACTTTCTATACAGACTCATTGTCTCAATCAAATGTTACTTCAGCCATACATGAGCCCATATTTGACCTACATAACATATGTCTGGCAAAATAGTACACGATCTTGAACTTTTTAAAACATAATCATTGACTCCTTCTGATGACACGTCAGCCATAGAGTATTGCATATTTGACCTAAAGGACATATTTCTGCCCCAAGAGTACACGATCTTGAACTTTCTATAACAGCCTCATTGACTCCTTCTGATGTTAGATGAACCAGACAATAGACCATATTTGACATAGTGAACATATTTCTTGCCTAAGAGTCCTCGATCATGAACTTTCTATACAGACTCATTGACTACTGATGTTACAGCAGACATAAAAAAGTCCATATTTGATAGTGAACATATTTCTCACCGAAGAGTACTTGATCTTGAACTTTCTATACATACTTATTGACTCCTTCATATGTTACTTCAGCCATACATGAGCCCTTTTTTGATCTACTGAACATATTTCTGGCCCAAGAGTACTCAAACTTGATCTTCCTATAAAGATTCGATGACTCCTTCTGATGTTAGATTTGCCAGACGGTTGTCCATATTTGACCTACTGAACATATTTCTGGCAAATTAGTCCTCAATCATTAACTTTCTATATAGACTCATTGACTCCTTCTGATGTTAGTTGAGCCAGACAGTAGTCCATATTTGACTTAGTGAACATATTTCTGGCTTAAGAGTACTCGATATTGAAGTTTTTGTATATACTCATTGACTCCTGATGTCACAACAGACAAAAGTCTACATTTGACATAGTGAACACATTTCTCGCCGAACAGTACTTGAAATTGAACTTTCTATAAATACTCATTGACTCCTTTATGTCACTTCAGCCATACATGAGCCCTTTTTTGATCTACTGAACATATATCTGGCCAAAGAGTATTCAAACTTGATTTTACTATAAAGACTCATTGACTCCTTCTGATGTCACATCAGCCATAATAGAAGTCCATATTTGACCGATTGAACATATTTCTGGCCCAAGAGTCCTCAATCATGAACTTTCTATACAAACTCATTGACTCCTTCTGATGTTAAATCAGACTTACAGTATTCCATATTTGACCTACTGAAAATATTTCTGGCCCAAGAGTAATCAAACTTGACTTTTCTATAAAGACCTGTTGACTCCTTCTGATATTACATCAGACATACAGTATTCTATGTTTGACATAGTAAACAAATTTCTGGTCAAAGAGTACTTGATCTTGATTTCTATACTGACTCGTGAACTCCTTCTGATGTTAGATCTGTCAGACGGCTGTCCATATTTGATCTACTGAACATATTTCTGGCCCAAGAGTACACAAACTTGATCCTTCTATAAAGACTTATTGACTCCCTGATATCACATCAGCCATATAGAAGTCCATATTTGACAGATTGAACATATTTCTGACCCAAGAGTCCTTGATCATGAACTTTCTATACAGACTCATTGACTCCTTCTGATGTTACATCAGATATACAGCAGTCCATATTTGACATAGTACACATATTTCTGACCCAAGAGTCCTCAGTCATGAACATTCTATACAGACTCATTGACTCATGATGTTACATCAGACATAAAATAGTCCATATTTGACATAGTGAACACATTTCTCGCTGAAAAGTACTTGATCTATACATACTCATTGACTCCTTCATATGTTACTTCAGCCATACATGAGCCCTTTTTTGAACTACTGAACATATTTCTGGTCCGAGTACTCAAACTTGATCTTTCTATAAAGATTCGTTGACTCCTTCTAATGTTAGATCTGCCAGACAATGGTCCATATTTGACCTACTGAACATATTTCTGACCCAGTGGTCCTCAATCATGAACTTTCTAGACAGACTCATTGACTCCTGATGTTAAATCAGACATAAAATAGTCCATATTTGACATAGTGAACATATTTCTCACCAAAGAGTATTTGATCTTGAACTTTCTATACATACTCACATACATACATATGTTACTTCAGCCATACATGAGCCCTTTTTTGATCTACTAAACATATTTCTGGCCCAAGAGTACACAAACTTGATCCTTCTATAAAGACTTATTGACTCCTGATGTCACATCAGCCATATCAGAAGTCCCTATTTGACCGATTGAACATATTTCTGACCCAAGAGTCCTCAATCATGAACTTTCTATACAAACTCATTGACTCCTTCTGATGTTAAATCAGACTTACGGTATTCCATATTTGACCTACTGAAAATATTTCTGGCCCAAGAGTATTCAAACTTGACTTTTCTATAAAGACCTATTGACTCCTTCTGATATTACATTAGACATACAGTATTCCATATTTGACATAGTAAACAAATTTCTGGCCAAAGAGTACTCGATCTTGATTTCCTATACTGACTCGTGAACTCCTTCTGATGTTAGATCTGCCAGATGGCTGTCCATATTTGACCTACTGAACATATTTCTGACCCAAGGGTCCTCAGTCATGAACATTCTATACAGACTCATTGACTCATGATGTTACATCAGACATACAATAGTCCATATTTGACATAGTGAACACATTTCTCGCTGAAAAGTACTTGATCTATACATACTCATTGACTCCTTCATATGTTACTTCAGCCACACATGAGCCCATTTTTGATCTACTGAACATATTTCTGGCCCAAGAGTTCTTGATCTTGATCTTTTTATACTGACTCGTTGACTCCTTCTGATGTTAGAGCTGCCAGATGGTTGTCCATATTTGACCTACTAAATATATTTCTGACCCAAGAGTCCTCAATCATGAACTTTCTATACAAACTCATTGACTCCTTCTGATGTTAAATCAGACTTACGGTATTCCATATTTGACCTACTGAAAATATTTCTGGCCCAAGAGTATTCAAACTTGACTTTTCTATAAAGACCTATTGACTCCTTCTGATATTACATTAGACATACAGTATTCCATATTTGACATAGTAAACAAATTTCTGGCCAAAGAGTACTCGATCTTGATTTCTATACTGACTCGTGAACTCCTTCTGATGTTAGATCTGCCAGATGGCTGTCCATATTTGACCTACTGAACATATTTCTGACCCAAGGGTCCTCAGTCATGAACATTCTATACAGACTCATTGACTCATGATGTTACATCAGACATACAATAGTCCATATTTGACATAGTGAACACATTTCTCGCTGAAAAGTACTTGATCTATACATACTCATTGACTCCTTCATATGTTACTTCAGCCACACATGAGCCCATTTTTGATCTACTGAACATATTTCTGGCCCAAGAGTTCTTGATCTTGATCTTTTTATACTGACTCGTTGACTCCTTCTGATGTTAGAGCTGCCAGATGGTTGTCCATATTTGACCTACTAAATATATTTCTGACCCAAGAGTCCTCAATCATGAACTTTCTATACAGACTCATTCACTCATGATGTTACATCAGACATACAATAGTCCATATTTGACATAGTGAACATATTTCTCACCAAAGACTACTTGATCTTGAACTTTCTATACATACTAATTGACTCCTTCATATGTTACTTCAGCCATACATGAGCCCTTTTTTGATCTACTGAACATATTTCTGGCCCAAGAGTACTCAAACTTGATCTTCCTATAAAGATTCGATGACTCCTTCTGATGTTAGATTTGCCAGACGGTTGTCCATATTTGACCTACTGAACATATTTCTGGCAAATTAGTCCTCAATCATTAACTTTCTATATAGACTCATTGACTCCTTCTGATGTTAGTTGAGCCAGACAGTAGTCCATATTTGACTTAGTGAACATATTTCTGGCTTAAGAGTACTCGATATTGAAGTTTTTGTATATACTCATTGACTCCTGATGTCACAACAGACAAAAGTCTACATTTGACATAGTGAACACATTTCTCGCCGAACAGTACTTGAAATTGAACTTTCTATAAATACTCATTGACTCCTTTATGTCACTTCAGCCATACATGAGCCCTTTTTTGATCTACTGAACATATATCTGGCCAAAGAGTATTCAAACTTGATTTTACTATAAAGACTCATTGACTCCTTCTGATGTCACATCAGCCATAATAGAAGTCCATATTTGACCGATTGAACATATTTCTGGCCCAAGAGTCCTCAATCATGAACTTTCTATACAAACTCATTGACTCCTTCTGATGTTAAATCAGACTTACAGTATTCCATATTTGACCTACTGAAAATATTTCTGGCCCAAGAGTAATCAAACTTGACTTTTCTATAAAGACCTGTTGACTCCTTCTGATATTACATCAGACATACAGTATTCTATGTTTGACATAGTAAACAAATTTCTGGTCAAAGAGTACTTGATCTTGATTTCTATACTGACTCGTGAACTCCTTCTGATGTTAGATCTGTCAGACGGCTGTCCATATTTGATCTACTGAACATATTTCTGGCCCAAGAGTACACAAACTTGATCCTTCTATAAAGACTTATTGACTCCTGATATCACATCAGCCATATAGAAGTCCATATTTGACAGATTGAACATATTTCTGACCCAAGAGTCCTTGATCATGAACTTTCTATACAGACTCATTGACTCCTTCTGATGTTACATCAGATATACAGCAGTCCATATTTGACATAGTACACATATTTCTGACCCAAGAGTCCTCAGTCATGAACATTCTATACAGACTCATTGACTCATGATGTTACATCAGACATAAAATAGTCCATATTTGACATAGTGAACACATTTCTCGCTGAAAAGTACTTGATCTATACATACTCATTGACTCCTTCATATGTTACTTCAGCCATACATGAGCCCTTTTTTGAACTACTGAACATATTTCTGGTCCGAGTACTCAAACTTGATCTTTCTATAAAGATTCGTTGACTCCTTCTAATGTTAGATCTGCCAGACAATGGTCCATATTTGACCTACTGAACATATTTCTGACCCAGTGGTCCTCAATCATGAACTTTCTAGACAGACTCATTGACTCCTGATGTTAAATCAGACATAAAATAGTCCATATTTGACATAGTGAACATATTTCTCACCAAAGAGTATTTGATCTTGAACTTTCTATACATACTCACATACATACATATGTTACTTCAGCCATACATGAGCCCTTTTTTGATCTACTAAACATATTTCTGGCCCAAGAGTACACAAACTTGATCCTTCTATAAAGACTTATTGACTCCTGATGTCACATCAGCCATATCAGAAGTCCATATTTGACCGATTGAACATATTTCTGACCCAAGAGTCCTCAATCATGAACTTTCTATACAAACTCATTGACTCCTTCTGATGTTAAATCAGACTTACGGTATTCCATATTTGACCTACTGAAAATATTTCTGGCCCAAGAGTATTCAAACTTGACTTTTCTTTAAAGACCTATTGACTCCTTCTGATATTACATTAGACATACAGTATTCCATATTTGACATAGTAAACAAATTTCTGGCCAAAGAGTACTCGATCTTGATTTCTATACTGACTCGTGAACTCCTTCTGATGTTAGATCTGCCAGATGGCTGTCCATATTTGACCTACTGAACATATTTCTGACCCAAGGGTCCTCAGTCATGAACATTCTATACAGACTCATTGACTCATGATGTTACATCAGACATACAATAGTCCATATTTGACATAGTGAACACATTTCTCGCTGAAAAGTACACGATCTTGATCTATACATACTCATTGACTCCTTCATATGTTACTTCAGCCACACATGAGCCCATTTTTGATCTACTGAACATATTTCTGGCCCAAGAGTTCTTGATCTTGATCTTTTTATACTGACTCGTTGACTCCTTCTGATGTTAGAGCTGCCAGATGGTTGTCCATATTTGACCTACTAAAAATATTTCTGTCAAATTAGTCCTCAATCATGAACATTTTTTACAGACTCATTGACTCCTGATGTTACATCTGACAGACAATAGTCCATATTTAAAATAATGAACATATTTCTGTCTCAAGAGCACTCGTTCTTGAACTTTCTATACATACTTATTGACTCCTTCATATGTTACTTCAGCCATACATGAGCCCTTTTTTGATCTACTGAACATATTTCTGGCCCAAGAGTACTCAAACTTGATCTTCCTATAAAGATTCGATGACTCCTTCTGATGTTAGATTTGCCAGACGGTTGTCCATATTTGACCTACTGAACATATTTCTGGCAAATTAGTCCTCAATCATTAACTTTCTATATAGACTCATTGACTCCTTCTGATGTTAGTTGAGCCAGACAGTAGTCCATATTTGACTTAGTGAACATATTTCTGGCTTAAGAGTACTCGATATTGAAGTTTTTGTATATACTCATTGACTCCTGATGTCACAACAGACAAAAGTCTACATTTGACATAGTGAACACATTTCTCGCCGAACAGTACTTGAAATTGAACTTTCTATAAATACTCATTGACTCCTTTATGTCACTTCAGCCATACATGAGCCCTTTTTTGATCTACTGAACATATATCTGGCCAAAGAGTATTCAAACTTGATTTTACTATAAAGACTCATTGACTCCTTCTGATGTCACATCAGCCATAATAGAAGTCCATATTTGACCGATTGAACATATTTCTGGCCCAAGAGTCCTCAATCATGAACTTTCTATACAAACTCATTGACTCCTTCTGATGTTAAATCAGACTTACAGTATTCCATATTTGACCTACTGAAAATATTTCTGGCCCAAGAGTAATCAAACTTGACTTTTCTATAAAGACCTGTTGACTCCTTCTGATATTACATCAGACATACAGTATTCTATGTTTGACATAGTAAACAAATTTCTGGTCAAAGAGTACTTGATCTTGATTTCTATACTGACTCGTGAACTCCTTCTGATGTTAGATCTGTCAGACGGCTGTCCATATTTGATCTACTGAACATATTTCTGGCCCAAGAGTACACAAACTTGATCCTTCTATAAAGACTTATTGACTCCTGATATCACATCAGCCATATAGAAGTCCATATTTGACAGATTGAACATATTTCTGACCCAAGAGTCCTTGATCATGAACTTTCTATACAGACTCATTGACTCCTTCTGATGTTACATCAGATATACAGCAGTCCATATTTGACATAGTACACATATTTCTGACCCAAGAGTCCTCAGTCATGAACATTCTATACAGACTCATTGACTCATGATGTTACATCAGACATAAAATAGTCCATATTTGACATAGTGAACACATTTCTCGCTGAAAAGTACTTGATCTATACATACTCATTGACTCCTTCATATGTTACTTCAGCCATACATGAGCCCTTTTTTGAACTACTGAACATATTTCTGGTCCGAGTACTCAAACTTGATCTTTCTATAAAGATTCGTTGACTCCTTCTAATGTTAGATCTGCCAGACAATGGTCCATATTTGACCTACTGAACATATTTCTGACCCAGTGGTCCTCAATCATGAACTTTCTAGACAGACTCATTGACTCCTGATGTTAAATCAGACATAAAATAGTCCATATTTGACATAGTGAACATATTTCTCACCAAAGAGTATTTGATCTTGAACTTTCTATACATACTCACATACATACATATGTTACTTCAGCCATACATGAGCCCTTTTTTGATCTACTAAACATATTTCTGGCCCAAGAGTACACAAACTTGATCCTTCTATAAAGACTTATTGACTCCTGATGTCACATCAGCCATATCAGAAGTCCCTATTTGACCGATTGAACATATTTCTGACCCAAGAGTCCTCAATCATGAACTTTCTATACAAACTCATTGACTCCTTCTGATGTTAAATCAGACTTACGGTATTCCATATTTGACCTACTGAAAATATTTCTGGCCCAAGAGTATTCAAACTTGACTTTTCTATAAAGACCTATTGACTCCTTCTGATATTACATTAGACATACAGTATTCCATATTTGACATAGTAAACAAATTTCTGGCCAAAGAGTACTCGATCTTGATTTCTATACTGACTCGTGAACTCCTTCTGATGTTAGATCTGCCAGATGGCTGTCCATATTTGACCTACTGAACATATTTCTGACCCAAGGGTCCTCAGTCATGAACATTCTATACAGACTCATTGACTCATGATGTTACATCAGACATACAATAGTCCATATTTGACATAGTGAACACATTTCTCGCTGAAAAGTACTTGATCTATACATACTCATTGACTCCTTCATATGTTACTTCAGCCACACATGAGCCCATTTTTGATCTACTGAACATATTTCTGGCCCAAGAGTTCTTGATCTTGATCTTTTTATACTGACTCGTTGACTCCTTCTGATGTTAGAGCTGCCAGATGGTTGTCCATATTTGACCTACTAAATATATTTCTGACCCAAGAGTCCTCAATCATGAACTTTCTATACAAACTCATTGACTCCTTCTGATGTTAAATCAGACTTACGGTATTCCATATTTGACCTACTGAAAATATTTCTGGCCCAAGAGTATTCAAACTTGACTTTTCTATAAAGACCTATTGACTCCTTCTGATATTACATTAGACATACAGTATTCCATATTTGACATAGTAAACAAATTTCTGGCCAAAGAGTACTCGATCTTGATTTCTATACTGACTCGTGAACTCCTTCTGATGTTAGATCTGCCAGATGGCTGTCCATATTTGACCTACTGAACATATTTCTGACCCAAGGGTCCTCAGTCATGAACATTCTATACAGACTCATTGACTCATGATGTTACATCAGACATACAATAGTCCATATTTGACATAGTGAACACATTTCTCGCTGAAAAGTACTTGATCTATACATACTCATTGACTCCTTCATATGTTACTTCAGCCACACATGAGCCCATTTTTGATCTACTGAACATATTTCTGGCCCAAGAGTTCTTGATCTTGATCTTTTTATACTGACTCGTTGACTCCTTCTGATGTTAGAGCTGCCAGATGGTTGTCCATATTTGACCTACTAAATATATTTCTGACCCAAGAGTCCTCAATCATGAACTTTCTATACAAACTCATTGACTCCTTCTGATGTTAAATCAGACTTACAGTATTCCATATTTGACCTACTGAAAATATTTCTGGCCCAAGAGTAATCAAACTTGACTTTTCTATAAAGACCTGTTGACTCCTTCTGATATTACATCAGACATACAGTATTCTATGTTTGACATAGTAAACAAATTTCTGGTCAAAGAGTACTTGATCTTGATTTCTATACTGACTCGTGAACTCCTTCTGATGTTAGATCTGTCAGATGGCTGTCCATATTTGATCTACTGAACATATTTCTGGCCCAAGAGTACACAAACTTGATCCTTCTATAAAGACTTATTGACTCCTGATATCACATCAGCCATATAGAAGTCCATATTTGACAGATTGAACATATTTCTGACCCAAGAGTCCTTGATCATGAACTTTCTATACAGACTCATTGACTCCTTCTGATGTTACATCAGATATACAGCAGTCCATATTTGACATAGTACACATATTTCTGACCCAAGAGTCCTCAGTCATGAACATTCTATACAGACTCATTGACTCATGATGTTACATCAGACATAAAATAGTCCATATTTGACAGTGAACACATTTCTCGCTGAAAAGTACTTGATCTATACATACTCATTGACTCCTTCATATGTTACTTCAGCCATACATGAGCCCTTTTTTGAACTACTGAACATATTTCTGGTCCGAGTACTCAAACTTGATCTTTCTATAAAGATTCGTTGACTCCTTCTAATGTTAGATCTGCCAGACAATGGTCCATATTTGACCTACTGAACATATTTCTGACCCAGTGGTCCTCAATCATGAACTTTCTATACAGACTCATTGACTCCTGATGTTAAATCAGACATAAAATAGTCCATATTTGACATAGTGAACATATTTCTCACCAAAGAGTATTTGATCTTGAACTTTCTATACTGACTCGTGAACTCCTTCTGATGTTACTTCTGCCAGATGAGCTGTCCATATTTGATCTACTAAACATATTTCTGGCCCAAGAGTACACAAACTTGATCCTTCTATAAAGACTTATTGACTCCTGATGTCACATCAGCCATATCAGAAGTCCCTATTTGACCTACTGAAAATATTTCTGGCCCAAGAGTATTCAAACTTGACTTTTCTATAAAGACCTATTGACTCCTTCTGATATTACATTAGACATACAGTATTCCATATTTGACATAGTAAACAAATTTCTGGCCAAAGATTACTCGATCTTGATTTCTATACTGACTCGTGAACTCCTTCTGATGTTAGATCTGCCAGATGGCTGTCCATATTTGACCTACTGAACATATTTCTGACCCAAGGGTCCTCAGTCATGAACATTCTATACAGACTCATTGACTCATGATGTTACATCAGACATACAATAGTCCATATTTGACATAGTGAACACATTTCTCGCTGAAAAGTACTTGATCTATACATACTCATTGACTCCTTCATATGTTACTTCAGCCACACATGAGCCCATTTTTGATCTACTGAACATATTTCTGGCCCAAGAGTTCTTGATCTTGATCTTTTTATACTGACTCGTTGACTCCTTCTGATGTTAGAGCTGCCAGATGGTTGTCCATATTTGACCTACTAAATATATTTCTGACCCAAGAGTCCTCAATCATGAACTTTCTATACAGACTCATTCACTCATGGTTACATCAGACATACAATAGTCCATATTTGACATAGTGAACATATTTCTCACCGAAGACTACTTGATCTTGAACTTTCTATACATACTAATTGACTCCTTCATATGTTACTTCAGCCATACATGAGCCCTTTTTTGACCTAATGAACATAATTCTGACACGAGTCCTCGAGCATGAACTTTCTATTAGAGACTCATTGACTCCTTCTGATGTTATATCAGACATACAGTATTTCTTACGGTACATATTTGATAGACTGAACATATTTCTGGCTAAAGTGTATTCGACATTGAACTTGTATATTGTCATTGACTCCTGATGTCACATCAGCCATATAGAATTCCATATTTGACCTATTGAACATATTTCTGGCAAATTGGTCCTCGATCATTAACTTTCTATATAGTAACATCAGAGTGAGGCATTATATATATTTAAGTACTTCTTATATTGATATTTAAGGAGTTCTTATATTGACTACTGTATGTCTGATGTAACATAAGAACGAGTCAATGAAATATAGCCAGAATTCTGTTTAGTCGGTCAAATATGCAGAGTAACCAAGTTTTTAGAGGTTTCCCTATGACAACTACAACTCCTTGGTCTTTAAGTATGACTGAAAATCAAAATTAGCACTCTTATGGAAATATGATAATATTTTGTAATTATCATTTAAATAGGATTAATTTTCAAATTGTTTGTTATAAATCAACATCTCAGGAAAATGTTATGGGGTTTTTAATCAAAATATGACTTTCTGTTATGAAACAGGGCATTGATTTCATACATGACCTCTGTAGAGGACACCAGGACTTAAATCATGTTTATCAGGCATTTTAGGAGACACAACAAGTGAATAGCAAAATAAATTATATATCAATATTCCTATTAATTATTAGATATTATTATGAAAATGTTGCCAATTATTACTCCCATTATTACACTTGTTTCATTGCATGTTGCTCCAAGAACACATTAATATGCAAATTAGATACAGTGTATAGATGCATTGTATTGAATGGGAAAACCCATGTATGACTATTTTACCCACATATTGCATAAAGTAAAATGGTATATCGATTCATTCCGTTCTATCTTTCACAATATAGTTGAGAATCATCTTTATACAAAGTTTGGTTAAAAAAAAATCCTTGAAGCCTAAAAATTGATTGGTGATTATAAAAAAGTCCGGTTGTTTTTGCCTATACATGTCATTTCATGTCATGTTATTTTTTAAACAATTTAGTCCTGGTGTCCACTACAGAGGACATAGCATAACATCTGAATAAAATATAATTTTTCAAAAATGTTTTTTTCCCATTCGTTTCTTATGCTCTAAACAATGTAATGACGTGAAAAAATACTAAATTCAAAAAACTTTTTTTTCTGGGTCTCAGGAGGATATGTTCATGCCAAATATGAACTTCTGTATGTTTGATGTAACATCAGAAGGAGTCAACGAGTCTGTATAGAAAGATCAAGATCGAGGACTCTTGGGCCAGAAATATGTTCAGCAGGTCAAAAATGGGCTCATGTATGGCTGAAGTAACAATAAAGTGAGGTCTTGAGTATGCTTAGAAAGATCAAGATCGAGTGCTCGTCGGCAAGAAATAAGTTCACTATGAAAAACGGACTACTGTATGTCTGATGTAACATCAGAATGTGTCAATGAGTCTAGAGAAATATGTTCAGTAGGTCAAATAGGCAATAGTGTACAGTAATATGTTCAGTAGGTCAAACAGGCAATACTCTATGGCTGAAGTATTAGGAGGAGTCAATGAGTACCTACACAAAGATCATGATCGGGAACTCTTGGGATAGAAAAATTTTTTTAGTTCTACTATTGATCAGCAGTTCAAGATCGAGTACTCTTCAGCAAGAAATATGTTCACTGTGTCAAATATGTGCTACTGTTTGTCTGATGTAACACCGGAAGGAGTTAATGAATCTGTATAAAAAGGTTCATGATCAAGGACTCTTTTTGTCGGAAATATGTTCATTAGGTAAAATTTGGACTTCCAAGTCGTCAATGATTTTATATATCAACATCAAATACTCTTTGGTCAGAAATATGTTCAGGCTGTCAAATATGGACTACTATCTGGCTTATCACATTAATTAGATGGAGGTAATGCGAATGTATGAAAAGTTTATGATCGATGACTAACTTGTTAAAAATATGTGTAGTAGGTTAAACATGGGCTCTTATCTCGTTATGAATAGAAAAAATACTTGTTGCAAAAGGTACTGTTGCATTGCAATAATTAAAAAGGCTAACTCATTTCGTTTTTTGTATTTAAGAGATAATGTATGTGCATTTCATACACTAACTTAATCCGTCATGCGGTGATGAGACAACCGTTGTGCATTGAACAGATGACACAACACGATCACTTAATCCGTTGTGCAGTGAATAATATATAAGGTATGCACAGTTTCATTGCATTGCAATAAATATAGTTAACTTGTTTTATATGTGCAATGCCATAAATATAAGACCTAACAGTATGCACTTGCATTGTGTACAGAACTAACTTATTCCGTTGTGCAATGAACAGATAACACATAAAACGGGTGCTAAAATGTTACATACAAGAACTAAAATGACATTCGTTGTGCATTAAAGAGTTAACGCATATATTCCGTTGCATTGCGATGTATACAACAACTATGCACTGTTTCCTTGTACTTATGAGCTATGCCACTGTATAATTGTATTGTTTAAAGGAACAATGAATGTGCAATGCAATGAATGTGAGAAATTAATCATTTGTGCACTGAAGAGATAAAACAGGTGATGCACAACTCATGTGATTGTGCATTGCATTGTATTACAAAAATACCGTCGTGCACACAAGAACTACAGTTGTGCATTGAAGAGATAACACATAACATATGTGCTTTTTGCATTGCATATACATGATCTAACTTAATCCGCTGTGCAGTGAAGAACTACATATTAGCTATGCACGATTTCATTCTATACAAGAACTAACTTATTCCGTTGTGTATTGAAGAGAAAACACATAACACATGTGCTGTTGCATTGCATACAAGCTCCTAATTATTTCGTTGTGCACTGAGGAATATTACATATGTTATGCTCTATTTCATTGCATTGCAAACAAGAACTAACTCATTCAGTTATACATTGACGTGACAACGCATATGTGCATTGCATTAATACACAATCTGTTGTGCAGTGGAGATAACACATGTAATACAGATAACACAGTGCTGTTGCACTGCATTGCATACAAGATATAACTCTTTCCTTTGTGCATCAAAGGGACACAAATTCTATCGCAATAAATGCAAGAACTAATTGTTTCATTGTTACCTTATTACACAGTTCATAGTAGAAATGATGCGCTGTTGTGAATTAAAATGTTAAATACAATAATTAAAATGACATTCGTGCATTAAAACGGAACACATATGTTCTGTTGCATTGCGATGCATACAAAAACTATGCACTGTTTCCTTGTAGTGTATAAAAGAACAACGAAATGCAATGAATGTAAGAAATTAATCATTTGTGCACTGAAGAGATAATACAACACAGGTGATGGTAGTGGAAATAACTTTCCTTTGTGCATTAAAGAGAATACTCAAATCATATATGCTGTTGCATGGCAATAAATACAAGAACTAACTGTTTCATTGCATTGCATACAATAGTTAACTTATTGCGCTTAGCATAGAAGTAATTAATATAACATATGTGCTGTTGCCTCGCAACATGTAAGTTATGCACTGTGTCCTTGCATTGTATACAAGAACTAACTTATTCCTCATGCACTGAAGAACACATAAAATATCTGGTGTTGCGATGAATGAACTAACTAATCCGTTATGCATTGAAGAGATAACACATATAAACGTCCATTGCATTGCAGTAACTTAATCCGTTAAGAACTAACTTATTGTTAGTGCATTGAATACCGTTGTGCATTGAATAGATAACACATAAGTTATGTGCTTTTGCATTGCATTGCACACATGATCTAACTAAATCCGTTGTTCAGTGAATAATTACATATTAGCTATGTACTATTTCTTTTCATTCCATTGTGCATTGAAGAATGATACATATGTTATGCTCTATTTCATTGCATTGCAAACAAGAATTAATTCATTCCATTATACACTGAAGAGACAACGCATAACATATGTGCACTGCATTGCGGTAACTTAATCTGTTGTGCAGTGGAGATAACACATGACAGTTGCTGTTGCACTCCATTGCATACAAGAACTTTTTACTTTGTGCATTGAAGAGAAAACAAATCATATATGCTGCTGCATTGCAATACATACAATAACTGGTGATGGTAATGGAAATAAGTATATGCACTATGTTCTTGCATTGTATACAAAAACTAAATTATGTGCAATGAACAGAGAACACGTAACAGGGGTGCTGTTGCACTGCATTACATACAAGAACTAAAGTGACATATTTCGTTGTGCGTTAAAGAGGTAACATATATTTTATGTTGAATGACACATAAGCTATGCACTGTTTCACTGTATTTTATAAAAGAACAATGAAATGCTATAAATGTAAGAAATTAATCCTTTGTGCACTGAAGATATAACACATATCTGACTTAGCCCGATGAGCAGTGAAGAGATACAACACAGGTGCTGGTGGATTGCATTGTATACAAGAAGTAACTTATCCCGTTATGAATAGAAATGATAACATACCACATGTCCTGTTGCATTGCAACAGGACTAAATCATTTCGTTTGTGCATTGAAGAAGAATCATATGTGCATTGCATTTCATACACGATCAAACTTAATTGCACTGTTTCATTGCATTGTATAATATAAGAACTAACTTATTTTGTTGCGCATTGTACAGTTAACACATCACACAGGTGCTGTTGAACTGCATTGCCTACAAGAACTAACTAACTTATCCCGTTATATGCACTTGAAGAGATAACACATACCAAAGTCCTGTTGCGTTGCAATGAATGTAAGAACTAACTTATTTCGTATGTGCATTGAAGAGATAACAGATTTCAATGAGTCTTCAATGAGCATTGCATTTCATACACGATCTAACTCAATCCAGTATGCGGTGAAGAGAAAACACATAAAATATTATTTTGCATTATATTCAATATCCTATCTAACTTATAACTTATTTCGTTGTGTATGAAAGAGGTAACACATATTGCATTCCAATGCATAAAAGAAAACATATAAGGTATGCGCTGTTTCATTGCATTGTATACAAGAACTAACTTATACCGTTGTGCATTGAAGAGATAACACATGAAAGGCGCCTGTTGCACTGTTTGCTTGTATTGTATACAAAAACTAACATTCCAGTGAATGAACTAACTCATCCATTGTGCATGGAAGAGATAACAGGCGTGGTTGCATTGCCATTATTACAAGACCTAACAGTATATGCACTATTTCCTTGCACTGTATACGAAAACTAACTTATTCCGTTGTGCAATGAACAGATAACACATAACAGGGGTGCTGTTGTATTGCATTAAATAAAAGAACTAAAGTGCCATATATTTCGTTGTGCACACATATGTAACACATATGTTCTGTTGCATTTTAGATAAGCTACGCACTGTTTCCTTGTATTTTATAAAGGAACGACGAAATGCTATGAATGTAAGAAATTAATCCTTTGTGCGCTGAAGAGACTGACATAAACCGATGTGCAGTGAAAAGATACAACACTATACTGGTGCATTACACTGCATACAAGAACTAACTTATCCCGTTATGCATTGAAGATATAACACATACCAAATGTCCTGTTGCTTTGCAGTGAGTGTAAGAATTAACTCATTTTGTTTGTGCATTGAAAAGATAATATATGTGCATTGCATTTCATACACGAGCTTGTGCAGTGATGAATGATGCATTGTTCAGTTAACACATAACACAGGTGCTGCTTGAACAGCAATGCATACAAAAACGAATTCCTTTGTGTACTGAAAACATAACGTGCTGTTGCAATGCAATGTGCAATAAAATTTCGTTTCTGGTTTAAATAAGTAAAACACCTGTTCTGTTGCATTGCAGTGCATATAAGTAACATATACACTTTACATTGTAGACAAGAACTAATTTACACTTATGCAATGAAGAGACAACATTCCTGCTGTTGCATTGCAATGCATGTAAGAACTAACCCATTTCTTGTACACTGACATTCAATATGTGCATTGCATCAACTTAATCCGTTATGAAGTGAAGAGATAAACATGTTTCGTTGCTTTGCCATGAACACAAGAAATAAAGCATTCCTTTGTACACTAAAGAGATAACACGTAACATATATAACATAACATAATATTGCATTTAATATCTAAATTCTTCTATTGTGTATTAAAGAGGTATCTATCGTAATCGGTTGTGCAGTAAAAAAAAAACATAACACGTGCCGTTACATTGCAATAAATACAATAACTAACTTATTTCGTCTGTGCATAAAGAGAAAAAAGATTTATTGCATTGCAAGAGGTAACATATATGTTCGGATGCATTGCGATGCACAAAAGAGTACATATAAGGTAAGCTCTTTCATTACATTGTATGCAAGAAACAATTTGTTACGTTGTGCATTGAACAGATAACTCATATTATATTATATATATATTATATCATATCATATTATAACATATTATATTTTTTGCAATGCAACAGCACATATGGTAATATGTGCTGTTGCATTGCAAAAAATATAACAAATAACTCATTTCATTTGTACATTGAAGAGATAGCACATAACATCCTATGATATTGCATTCAAAATCTTAATAAATCCGATGTACATCAAGAGAGACATATAAGGCATAAGCTGTTTCATCGCAATGTACACAAGAACTAACATATTTGGTGGCGCAATAAAGCCATACAGCAGTCAAATGGACAAAGTGTTCTTGAACTTGAACTTTGTATTTTCATTGACTACTTCTGATGTTTCTTCAGCAATACAGTAATCCATGTTTAATAAACGAAACATGGCAAAAAGAGACCTTGATCATTAACTTTCAAAAGAAACGAAATGAATCTTTTTGATGTTACTTCATATATAAATCCGTATATGGACTACTGAA
Source organism: Mylopharyngodon piceus (assembly GCA_039654765.1). NCBI lineage: Eukaryota > Metazoa > Chordata > Actinopteri > Cypriniformes > Xenocyprididae > Mylopharyngodon > Mylopharyngodon piceus. The sequence goes on from JBCHWC010000099.1 coordinate 21,507, forward strand.
CATATTTCTGGCCAAAGAGTGAACTTATACATACTCATTGACTCCTTCTAATGATACGTCTGCCATTGAGTATTGCATATTTGATCTAAAGGGCATATTTCTGGCCAAAGAGTACTCGATCTTGGACATTCGTTACATAGTCAACAGTCACAGATAAGCCAGACAGTAGTCCATATTTGAAAGACTGAAACTATATCTGGCCAAAGAGTATTTGAAATAGATCTTTTTATATATTGTCATTGACTCCTTCTGATGTCACATCAGCCATATAGACGTCCATATTTGACATAGTGAACCTATTTCTGGCCAAAGAATACTCGATCTTGAATTTTCTATACAGACTCATTGCCTCAATCAAATGTTACTTCAGCCATACATGAGCCCATTTTTGATCTACAGAATATATTTCTGGCAAATTAGTCCTCGATCGTGTACTTTCTATACAGATTCATTGAATCCTTCTGATATAAGATGAGCCAGACAGTATTCAATATTTGACTGAGTGAAGATATTTCTGGCTAAAGAGTATTCGATACTGAACTTTTTATATATTGTCATTGACTCCTTCTGTTGTTACATCACACAGTAGTCCATATTTGACATAATTGAACATATCTCTGGCCCAAGAGTCCACGATTTTTAACTTTTTATACATACATAATGTCTACTTGTGATGTTATATCAGACAGACAGTAGTCAATATTAGAATTACTTAATTATTTTCTGTCCCAAGAGTCGTCGATCATGAACTTTCTATACATACTAATTGACTCCTTCTGATGATACATCAGCCATAGAGTATCGCATGTTTGACCTACAGAACAAATTTCTTGCCAAAGAGTACTCGATCTTGAACTTTCTGTACAGACTCATTGCCTCAATCAAATGCCATACATGAGCCCATTTTTGACCTACTGAACATATTTCTGACCCAAGAGTTCTCAGTCATAAACTTTTTATACATGCTCATTGACTCCTTCTGATGACACATCAGCCATTGGGTATTGCATATTTCATCTAAAGGACATATTTCTGGCCAAAGAGTACTCGATCTTGAACATTCTTTACATAGGTCATTGCCTCTCTCTGATGTTACCTCAGTTATTCATGAGCCCATTTTTGACCTACTGAACATATTTCTGGCAAATTAGTCCTCGATCATGAACTTTTTATACATACTCATTGATTCCTTCTGATGTTTGTCAATGGGTCATAGAGTGTTGTATGTTTGACCTAAAGGACATATTTCTGGCCCAAGAGTACCTGATCTTGAACTTTCCATACAGACTCTTTGACTCCTGATGATACTTCAGCCATACAAATAGTCCATTTTTGACATAGTGAACATATTTCTGTCCCAAGAGTACACAATCTTGAACTTTCTATACAGATTCATTGCCTCAATCAAACATTACTTCAGCCATACATGAGCCCATATTTGACCTTTTTAACATGTCTCTGGCAAAGTAGTCCTCGATTATGAACTTTTTATACATACTCATTGATTCCTTCTGATGTTTATCAATGAGTCATAGAGTGTTGCATATTTGACCTAAAGGACATATTTCTGGCCCAAGAGTACTCGATCTTGATCTTTCTATACAGACGCATTCTCCATCTGATCTTAGAATTGCCAGACAGTACTCCATATTTGACTTCCTGAACATATTTCTGACCCAGGAATCCTAGATCATGAACATTCTACACAGACTAATTGCCTCACTCAAATGTTACTTTAGCCATACATGAGCCCATATTAGATCTACTGAACATAATTCTGGCCCAAGAGTCCTCGATCATGAACTTTCTATACAGACTCTTTGAATCCTTCTGATATTATATGAGCCAGACAGTAGTCAATTTTTGTCTGAGTGAAGATATTTCTGGCCAAAGAGTACTCGATCTTGATCTTTCTATACAGACGCATTCTCCATCTGATCTTAAATGTGCCAGACAGTAGTCCATATTTAACCTACTGAACATATTTCGGACCCAAGAGTCCTAGGTCATGAACTTTCTACACAGACTCACTTCCTCACTGAAATGTTGCTTCAGCCATTCATGAGCACATTTTTTGACCTACTGAACATATTTCTGGCAAATAATTGCTCGATCTTGAACTTTCCATACAGACTCATTGACTCCTTCTGATGTTAGATGAATCAAACAGTAGTCCATATTTGACTGACTGAACAAATTTCTGACCAAAGAGTATTCGATATTGAACTTTTTATATATTGTCATTGACTCCTGATCAGCCGTATAGAAGTCCATATTTGACCTATTGAACACATTTCTGACCCCAGAATCCTCGAACATGAACTTTCTATAAAAACTCATTGACTTCTTCTGATGTTGCATCAGACATACAATAGTCCACATTTGACCTACATAACATATTTCTTGGTAAATTAGTCCTCGATCATGAACTTTTTATAGATAATCATTGACTCCTTCTGATGACACGTCAGCCATAGAGTATTGCATACTTGACCTAAAGGATAACAATAGTCCATTTTTGACCTAATTAACATAATTCTGGCCAAAGAATCCTAGATCACAAACTTTCTATACTTACTCATTGCTTTAGTCTGATGTTACTTCAGCCATAGAGTATTGCATATTTGAATGACTAAAATATTACATATTTCTGGCCAAAGAATATTCAATATTGAAATTTTATATATACTCATTGACGCATTCTGATGTCACATCAGCCATACAACAGGCCATATTTCACCTACTGAAAATATTGTAGTCCTCGATCATTCACTTTCATACAGACTCATTGACTCGATCTGATGTTAGATCAGCCAGAAAGTAGTCAATATTTGACCGACTGAAGATATTTCAGTGAAGACTGAAGACTATTTGATATTGAATTTTTTTATATACACACTAATTTGACAGATATATGTCAAATATGCAATACTTTATGGCTGACATATCATCAGATGGAGTCAATGTCTATGTATAGAAAGTTCAACATAAAGTATCCCTGGGCCAGAAAGATGTTCATCATGTCAAATATGGACTACTGTATATCTGATGTAACATCAGAAGGAGCCAATGACTCTGTATAGAAAGTTCATGATCGAGGACTCATGTCAGAAATATGTTCAGTAGGTCAGATATGGACTGATGTGACATCAGAAGACGTCAATGATTAAATATATATAAAAAATTAACATCAAATACTCTTTGGCCAGAAATATGTTCAGTCTGTCAAAAATGGACTACTGTCTCTCTAATGTAACATCAAAAGGAGTCAATGAGCCTGTAATTGAAAGTTCACGATCAAGGACTCTTATGTCAGAAATTTGTTCAATAGGTCAAATATGGACTACTATCTGGATTATCTAATATCAGATGGAGTAAATTAGTATTTTATGAAAAGTTTATTATCGATGACTAACTAGTTATTGGTTATGTATAGAATGTTCAAGATCAAGTACTCTTCGCCAGAAGTATGTTCTTTGTGTCAGATATGGACTACTGTATGTTTGATGAAATATCAGAATGAGTTTGTATAGAAAGTCCATGATCAAGGGTTCTTGGGTCAGAAATTTGTTCAATAGGTCAAATATGGACGACTTTCTGTCTGATGTAACATTAGAAGGAATCAATGAGTCTGTACATTATCAAGGATTCTTGGGACAGAAAAATTTAAGTAGGTCAAATATGGACTGCTGTATGGCTGATGTGACATCAGAAGTGGGTCAGTGTTCAATATCGAATACTCTTTGGCCCATAATATTTTCAGTTGGTCAAATTTAGTCTAATATGGACAACTGCATGGCTGATACAAAAACAGAAGTAGTCAAAGAGTATTTATTGAAAGTTCGAGGTCAAGTACTCGTGGGCCAGAAATATGTTCAATTGGTCAATTATGGACTACAGTTTGTCTAATATAACATCAGAAGGAGTCAATAAGTCTGAATAGAAAGTTCATAATTGAGGACTAATTTGCCAGAAATTCGTTCAGTTGGCCAAAAATGGGCTCATGAATCAGAGTGAGGCAATGATTGTGTATAGAAAGTTCAAGATCGAGGACTCTTCGGCAAAAAAAATATGTTCGCTATTTCAAAAATGGGCTACTGTATGTCTGATGTAACATCAGAAGGAGTCAATGAGTCTGCAGAGAAAGTTCATGACTCTTGGGTCAGAAAGTTCATGACTCTTGTTCAGTAGGTCAAATAAGCAATACTCTATGGCTGACTTATCATCAGCAGGAGCCAATCAGTAAGTTCATGATGGAGGACTCTTGGGACAGAAAATATTTAATTATTTCTAATATTGACTATTGTCTGTCTCATATAACATCAGAAGGAGTCAATGTGTATGTATAAAATGTTCATGATCGAGTACTCTTCCGCAAGAAATATGTTCACTATGTCAAATATGAACAACTGTATGTCTGATGTAACACCAGAAAGATTCAATGAATCTATAAAAAAAAGTTCATGATCGAGGATCTTTTTGAAATATGTTCATTAGGTACAATTTGGACACTATATGGCTGATGTGACATCAGAAGTCGTCAATGATTATATATAGAATCTTCAAGATCGTGTACTCTTCGGCGTGATGTATGTTCACTATGTCAAATATGGCCTACTGCAAGTCTGATGTAACATCACGAATCAACGAGTTTGTATAGAAAGTTCATGTTCGAGATCTAATTTGCCAGAAATATATTCAGTAGGTCAAAAATGGGTTCATATATGGCTGAAGATTGAGGCAAGGACTGTATAAGAATGTTCACGATCGAGGATTATTTGGATAAAACAAAGTTAAGTAGGTGTAATATTGACTTCTGTATGGCTGAAATTCATGCATGTAATTTATTTACAGTATTCTGTTGTGTTTTAAAGAGGTATATATGTGATGTTTCATTGTAATGCATACAATAACTAACTTTGTGCATTGAAAAGAGCATTGCTATCTTAATCCGTTGCTTTGCATTGCATACAATATCTATCTCAATCCGTTGTACAGTGAAGAAAAAACACATATACATGCTGTTGCATTGCAATAAATACAATAACAATCTAATTTCTTCTGTGCATTGAAGAGAAAACATATTTCTATTGCATAACATATAAGCTCTATCTTATTCCGTTTTGCGTTAAATACGTAACATATATGTGCTGTAGCATTATAATTCATAAAAGAATACATATAAGGTATTTCATTGCATTTTATACAAAGACTAATTTATCTCGATATGAAAAGAAAAGATACTGCAATAATTAAAATGACTTAACCCATTTCGTTTTTTGCATTTAAGAGATAACATATGTGAATTGTATACACTAATTTAATCCGTCATGCGGTGAAGAGATAACAACATATATGCTGTTGTATTGCGTTTCAAATAACATGGCTTTTTCCGTTATGCATTAAAAGTAACACATATGTGCTGTGTATTTCTATGCATAAAAGAACTAACTTATACCGCTGTGCATTGAAGAGATGACACATAAGATATGTGCTTTTGCATTGCATTGCTTACACAATCTCATTTAATCCGTTGGGCAGTGAATAATATATAAGTTATGCACTGTTTCATTGCATTGCAATAAATATAGCTAACTTGTTTTATTTGTGCATAGAAGGGATAACACAACATTTGTGTTGCAACTAATGAACTGACTCATCCGTTGTGCATTGAAGAGATAACAGGCGTGGATGCATTGCCATGAATATAAGACCTAATAGTACTTTTTCCTTGCATTGTATACAGAGCTTATTTAGTTGTGCAATGAACAGATAACACATAAACGGGTGCTAAAATGTTACATAACAAGATCCAAAATGACATCCGTTGTGCATTAAAGAGGTAACACATTTTCCGTTGCATTGCGATGCATACAAAGAACTACATATAAGCTATGCCAGTGTATAAATTGTATTGTATAAAAGAACAACGAAATGCAATGAATGTAAGAAATTAATAATTTGTGCACTGAAGAGATTAACACATATACAATCTAACTTGACCCCGATAGTGCATTGAATTGTATTACAAGAACAGACTAATACCGTCGTGCACACAAGAACTACAGATGTGCATTGAAGAGATAACACATAAGATATGTCCTTTTGCATTGCATTGCATACATGATCTTAATCCGTTGTGCAGTGAAGAACTACATATTAGCTAGGCACTATTTCTTTTCATTCTATACAAGAACTAACTTATTCCGTTGTGCATTGAAGAGAAAACACAAAACACTTTGTGCTGTTGCATTGCATACAAGCTCTTAATTATTCCGTTGTGCATTGAAGAATATTGCTTATGTTATGCTCTATTTCATTGCAGTGCCAACAAGAACTAACTCATTCCGTTATACACTGAAGACACTACGCATAACATATGTGCATTGCGTTGACTTAATCCGTTGTGCAGTGGAAATAACACATGCACAATAACAAAAAAACTCTTTCCTTTGTGCATCAAAGAGACACAAATCATATTGCAATAAATACAAGAACTAATTGCATACAGTGGTTACCTTATTACGCTGTGCATAGTAGAAATTATGCGCTGTTGTGAATTAAAATGTTAAATACAATAACTAAAATGTTCTGCTGCATTGCAACGCATACAAAAAATATGCACTGTTTCCTTGTAGTGTATAAAATAACAATGAAATGCAATGAATGTAAGAAATTATTCATTTGTGCACTGAAGAGATAACACAACACATGTGATAGTAATGGAAATAACTTTCCATTGTGCATTATAGAAAATACACAAATAATATGCTGCTGCATTGCAATAAATACAAGAACTTTATTTAAGAAGTTAAATTACGTTTAGCATAGAAGAAATTAATATAACATATGTGCTGTTTCCTTGCATTGTATACAAGAACTAACTTATTCCTTATGCCTTGAAGAATACATAACATATGTGGTGTTGCGACGAACTAACTCATCTGTTATGTATTGAAGAGGCAACACATAAATTTACATTGCATTGCAGTAACTTAATCCGTTGTGCAGTGAAGAGATAACACATGATAACACAGGTGCACTGCATTGCATACAATAACTATTTACTTTGTGCATTGAAGAGAAAAAAAACATATGTAACATAACTTAACATAACAATGCATTGCATTTAATATCTAAATTATTCTGTTGTGTATTAAAGACGTATAACTAACTCATTTCATCAGTGCAATCTCTTTATAGTGTTGAAACATATATGTGCCGTTGCATTGCAATAAAGCAGCCATGATATATTGCATATTTGACCGAATAGACATATTCATGGCCAAAGAGTGGCTATTTTTGACCTACTGAGCATATATCTGACTCAAGAGTCCTTTATCTGATCTATCAGTACAGACTCAATGACTCCTGATGTTACATCAAACACCCAAAAGTCCATTTTTGACACAGAGAACATATATCTTGCCAATGAGAACTCGATCTTGAACGTTCTGTACAGATTTGTTGCCTCGATCAAATGTTACTTCAGCCATACATGAGCCCATATTTGACCTACATAACATATGTCTGGCAAATTAGTCCTCGATCATGAACTGATGTTAGTTGAACCAGACAGTAATCCATATTTGACATAGTGAACATATTTCTGGTCCGAGAGTACTCGATCTTGAACTTTCAATACAGACTCATTGCCTCAGTCAAATGTTACTTCAGCCATAAATCAGCCCATTTTTGATCTTCTGGACATATTTCTGGCAAATTAATCCTCGATCATGAACTTTCTATACAGACTCTTTGACTCCTGATGTTAGATGAGCTGGACTGTTGTCCATATATGACATAGTGAACATGTTTCTGGTCCGAGAGTATTCGATCTTGAACTTTCAATACAGACTCATTGTCTCAATCAAATCTTATATAATAACATATTTTTGGCAAATCAGTCCTCGATCATGAACTTTCTATACAGACTCATTGCCTCAGTCAAATGTTACTTCAGCCATTCTTGAGCCCATTTTTGATGTTCTGAACATATTTCTGGCAAATTAGTCCTCGATCACGAACTTTCTATACAGACTCTTTGACTCCTGATGTTAGATGAGCCAAACAGTTGTCCATATTTGACATAGTGAACATAATTCTGGCCCAAGAGTACTCGATCTTGAACTTTCTATACAGACTCATTGCAGCACTGAAATCTTACTTCAGCCATAAATGAGCCCAAATTTGACCTACATAACATATTTTTGGCAAATTAGTCCTCGATCATGATCTTTCTATACATACTCATTGACTCCATCTTTTGTCAGATAAGCCAGATAGTAGTCCATATTTGAAAAACTGAACATATTTCAGGCCAAAGAGTATTCAATATTGAACTCTTGATTTATGTTAATTGATGCCTTCTGATGTTACTTTCACCCATACAGCCAGACAGTAGTCCCTATTAGACATTCTGAACATATTTCTGACCCAAGACTCAATCATGAACATTCTATATAAGACTCATTTTTCAAGTTTCTATAGAGACTCATTGAATCCATCTAATGTTAGCTCAGCCATACAGGAGTAGTCCATTTTTGACATTATGAAGCATATATCTGACCCAAGAGTACTCGATCTTGAACTTTCTATACAAACTCATTGTCTCACTCAAATGTTACTTCTGCCATTCATGAGCCCATATTTGACCTACTTAACGTATTTCTGGCAAATTAATCCTCGTTCATGAACTTTTTATACAGACTCACTGACTACTTCTGATGTTAGATGAGCCTGACAGTAGTCCATAGTTGACCGACTGAAGATATGTCTGGCCAAAGAATATTTGATATTAAACTTTTTATATATTGTCATTGTCATGCTCCTTCTGATGTTACATCAGACAGTAGTCCATATTTGACATAAAGAACACATGTCTGGCCCAAGAGTCCACGACCTTGAAGTTTATATACACATTGACTCCTTCTGATGTTATATCGGACAGACAGTAGTAAATATTAGAACTACTTAAATTTTTTTCTGTCCCAATAGTCTTCGATCATGAACTTTCTATATATACTCATTGACTCCTTCAGATGTTACATCAGACAGTAGTCCATATATGACCTACTGAACATACTTCTGACCCAAGAGTCCTCGATCATGAACTTTCTATACAGACTCATTGACTCCTTCAGATGTTACATCAGACATACAATAGTCCATTTTTGACATAGTGACCATATTTCTTGCCAAAGAATACTCGATCTTGAACTTTCTATACACTCTTTGCCTCACTAAAATGTTACTTCAGCGATACATGAGCCCATTTTTGATCTACATAATATAAGTCTGGCAAATTAGTCCTTGATCTGAAGTTTCAGTACAGACTCAGTGACTCCTTCTGATGTTACATCAGACATACAATAGTCCATTTTTGACACAGAGAACATATTTCTTGCCAATGAGAACTCGATCTTGAACGTTCTGTACAGATTTGTTGCCTCGATCAAATGTTACTTCAGCCATACATGAGCCCATATTTGACATAGTGAACATATTTCTGGTCCGAGAGTGCTCGATCTTGAACTTTCTATACAGACTCATCGCCTCAGTCGAATGTTACTTCAGCCATACATGAGCCCATTTTTGATCTTCTGAACATGTTTCTGGCAAATCAGTCCTCGATCATGAACTTTCTATACATACTCATTGTGACTCCGTCTTTTGTCAGATAAGCCAGATAAAAACTGAACATATTTCAGGCCAAAGAGTACTCGATATTGAACTCTTTATTTATGTTAATTGATGCCTTCTGATGTCACTTCACCCATACAGGCAGACAGTAGTCCATATTGGAGCTTCTGAACATATTTCTGACCCAAGACTCAATCATGAACATTCTATACAGACTCCTTTTTCAAGTTTCTATAGAGACTCATTGAATACATCTGATGTTAGCTCAGCCATACATTAGTAGTCCATTTTTGACATTATGAGCATATTCTGACCCAAGAATACTCGATCTTGAACATTCTATACAGACTCATTGTCTCACTCAAATGTTACTTCTGCCATTCATCAGCCCATATTTGACCTACTTAACATATTTCTGGCAAATAAATCCTCATTCATGAACTTTTTATACAGTCTCACTGACTACATCTGCTGTTAGAGGAGCCTGACATTAGTCCATATTTGACCGACTGAAGATATTTCTGGCCAAAGAATATTTGATATTAAACTTTTTATATATTGTCATTGACTCCTTCTGATGTTACATCAGACAGTAGTACATATTTGACATAATGAACATATGTCTGGCCCAAGAGTCCACGACCTTGAAGTTTATATACACATTGACTCCTTCTGATGTTATATCGGACAGACAGTAGTAAATATTAGAACTACTTAAATGTTTTCTGTCCCAATAGTCTTCGATCATGAACTTTCTATATATACTCATTGACTCCTTCAGATGTTACATCAGACAGTAGTCCATATATGACCTACTGAACATACTTCTGACCCAAGAGTCCTCGATCATGAACTTTCTATACAGACTCATTGACTCCTTCAGATGTTACATCAGACATACAATAGTCCATTTTTGACATAGTGACCATATTTCTTGCCAAAGAATACTCGATCTTGAACTTTCTATACACTCTTTGCCTCACTAAAATGTTACTTCAGCGATACATGAGCCCATTTTTGATCTACATAATATAAGTCTGGCAAATTAGTCCTTGATCTGAAGTTTCAGTACAGACTCAGTGACTCCTTCTGATGTTACATCAGACATACAATAGTCCATTTTTGACACAGAGAACATATTTCTTGCCAATGAGAACTCGATCTTGAACGTTCTGTACAGATTTGTTGCCTCGATCAAATGTTACTTCAGCCATACATGAGCCCATATTTGACATAGTGAACATATTTCTGGTCCGAGAGTGCTCGATCTTGAACTTTCTATACAGACTCATCGCCTCAGTCGAATGTTACTTCAGCCATACATGAGCCCATTTTTGATCTTCTGAACATGTTTCTGGCAAATCAGTCCTCGATCATGAACTTTCTATACATACTCATTGTGACTCCGTCTTTTGTCAGATAAGCCAGATAAAAACTGAACATATTTCAGGCCAAAGAGTACTCGATATTGAACTCTTTATTTATGTTAATTGATGCCTTCTGATGTCACTTCACCCATACAGGCAGACAGTAGTCCATATTGGAGCTTCTGAACATATTTCTGACCCAAGACTCAATCATGAACATTCTATACAGACTCCTTTTTCAAGTTTCTATAGAGACTCATTGAATACATCTGATGTTAGCTCAGCCATACATTAGTAGTCCATTTTTGACATTATGAGCATATTCTGACCCAAGAATACTCGATCTTGAACATTCTATACAGACTCATTGTCTCACTCAAATGTTACTTCTGCCATTCATCAGCCCATATTTGACCTACTTAACATATTTCTGGCAAATAAATCCTCATTCATGAACTTTTTATACAGTCTCACTGACTACATCTGCTGTTAGAGGAGCCTGACATTAGTCCATATTTGACCGACTGAAGATATTTCTGGCAAAGAATATTCAGTATTAAACTTTTTATATATTGTCATTGACTCCTTCTGATGTTACATCAGACAGTAGTACATATTTGACATAATGAACATATGTCTGGCCCAAGAGTCCAAGATCTTGAACTTTATATACATACACATTGACTCCTTCTGATGTTATATCAGACAGAGAGTAGTAAATATTAGAACGACTTAAATGTTTTCTGTCCCAAGAGTCTTCGATCATGAACTTTCTATACACTCATTGCCTCACTAAAATGTTACTTCAGCCATACATGAGCCCATATTTGACCTACATAAAATATGTCTGGCAAATTAATCTTCGATCATGAACTAATGTAAGTTGAGCCAGACAGTAGTCCATATTTGACATAGTGAACATATTTCTGATCTGAGAGTACTCGATCTTGAACATTCTATGCAGACTCATTGCCTCAATCAAATGTTACTTCAGCAACACATGAGCCCATTTTTGACCTACTGAACATTTTTTTGACTCAAGCGTTCGAGATCTGAGCTTTTAATACAGACTCAATGACTCCTTCTGATGTTACATCAGACATACAATAGTCCATTTTTGACACAGAGAACATATTTCTTGCCAAAGAGTACTCGATCTTGAACTTTCTGTACAAACTCATTGCCTCGATCAAATGTTACTTCAGCCATACATGACCCATATTTGACCTACATGACATATGTCTGGCAAATTAGTCCTCGATCATGAACTGTTTACACAGACTCATTGACTCCTCCTGATGTTAGTTGAGCCAGACAGTAGTCCATATTTGACATAGTGAACATATTTCTGGTCCGAGAATACTCGATCTTGAACTTTCTATACAGACTCATTGCCTCAGTCAAATGTTACTTCAGCCATTCTTGAGCCCATTTTTGATGTTCTGAACATATTTCTGGCAAATTAGTCCTCGATCACGAACTTTCTATACAGACTCTTTGACTCCTGATGTTAGATGAGCCAAACAGTTGTCCATATTTGACATAGTGAACATAATTCTGGCCCAAGAGTACTCGATCTTGAACTTTCTATACAGACTCATTGCAGCACTGAAATCTTACTTCAGCCATAAATGAGCCCAAATTTGACCTACATAACATATTTTTGGCAAATTAGTCCTCGATCATGATCTTTCTATACATACTCATTGACTCCATCTTTTGTCAGATAAGCCAGATAGTAGTCCATATTTGAAAAACTGAACATATTTCAGGCCAAAGAGTATTCAATATTGAACTCTTTATTTATGTTAATTGATGCCTTCTGATGTTACTTTCACCCATACAGCCAGACAGTAGTCCCTATTAGACATTCTGAACATATTTCTGACCCAAGACTCAATCATGAACATTCTATATAAGACTCATTTTTCAAGTTTCTATAGAGACTCATTGAATCCATCTAATGTTAGCTCAGCCATACAGTAGTAGTCCATTTTTGACATTATGAAGCATATATCTGACCCAAGAGTACTCGATCTTGAACTTTCTATACAAACTCATTGTCTCACTCAAATGTTACTTCTGCCATTCATGAGCCCATATTTGACCTACTTAACGTATTTCTGGCAAATTAATCCTCGTTCATGAACTTTTTATACAGACTCACTGACTACTTCTGATGTTAGATGAGCCTGACAGTAGTCCATAGTTGACCGACTGAAGATATGTCTGGCCAAAGAATATTTGATATTAAACTTTTTATATATTGTCATTGTCATGCTCCTTCTGATGTTACATCAGACAGTAGTCCATATTTGACATAAAGAACACATGTCTGGCCCAAGAGTCCACGACCTTGAAGTTTATATACATACACATTGACTCCTTCTGATGTTATATCGGACAGACAGTAGTAAATATTAGAACTACTTAAATTTTTTTCTGTCCCAATAGTCTTCGATCATGAACTTTCTATATATACTCATTGACTCCTTCAGATGTTACATCAGACAGTAGTCCATATATGACCTACTGAACATACTTCTGACCCAAGAGTCCTCGATCATGAACTTTCTATACAGACTCATTGACTCCTTCAGATGTTACATCAGACATACAATAGTCCATTTTTGACATAGTGACCATATTTCTTGCCAAAGAATACTCGATCTTGAACTTTCTATACACTCTTTGCCTCACTAAAATGTTACTTCAGCGATACATGAGCCCATTTTTGATCTACATAATATAAGTCTGGCAAATTAGTCCTTGATCTGAAGTTTCAGTACAGACTCAGTGACTCCTTCTGATGTTACATCAGACATACAATAGTCCATTTTTGACACAGAGAACATATTTCTTGCCAATGAGAACTCGATCTTGAACGTTCTGTACAGATTTGTTGCCTCGATCAAATGTTACTTCAGCCATACATGAGCCCATATTTGACATAGTGAACATATTTCTGGTCCGAGAGTGCTCGATCTTGAACTTTCTATACAGACTCATCGCCTCAGTCGAATGTTACTTCAGCCATACATGAGCCCATTTTTGATCTTCTGAACATGTTTCTGGCAAATCAGTCCTCGATCATGAACTTTCTATACATACTCATTGTGACTCCGTCTTTTGTCAGATAAGCCAGATAAAAACTGAACATATTTCAGGCCAAAGAGTACTCGATATTGAACTCTTTATTTATGTTAATTGATGCCTTCTGATGTCACTTCACCCATACAGGCAGACAGTAGTCCATATTGGAGCTTCTGAACATATTTCTGACCCAAGACTCAATCATGAACATTCTATACAGACTCCTTTTTCAAGTTTCTATAGAGACTCATTGAATACATCTGATGTTAGCTCAGCCATACATTAGTAGTCCATTTTTGACATTATGAGCATATTCTGACCCAAGAATACTCGATCTTGAACATTCTATACAGACTCATTGTCTCACTCAAATGTTACTTCTGCCATTCATCAGCCCATATTTGACCTACTTAACATATTTCTGGCAAATAAATCCTCATTCATGAACTTTTTATACAGTCTCACTGACTACATCTGCTATTAGAGGAGCCTGACATTAGTCCATATTTGACCGACTGAAGATATTTCTGGCAAAGAATATTCAGTATTAAACTTTTTATATATTGTCATTGACTCCTTCTGATGTTACATCAGACAGTAGTACATATTTGACATAATGAACATATGTCTGGCCCAAGAGTCCAAGATCTTGAACTTTATATACATACACATTGACTCCTTCTGATGTTATATCAGACAGAGAGTAGTAAATATTAGAACGACTTAAATGTTTTCTGTCCCAAGAGTCTTCGATCATGAACTTTCTATACACTCATTGCCTAACTAAAATGTTACTTCAGCCATACATGAGCCCATATTTGACCTACATAAAATATGTCTGGCAAATTAATCTTCGATCATGAACTAATGTAAGTTGAGCCAGACAGTAGTCCATATTTGACATAGTGAACATATTTCTGATCTGAGAGTACTCGATCTTGAACATTCTATGCAGACTCATTGCCTCAATCAAATGTTACTTCAGCAACACATGAGCCCATTTTTGACCTACTGAACATTTTTTTGACTCAAGCGTTCGAGATCTGAGCTTTTAATACAGACTCAATGACTCCTTCTGATGTTACATCAGACATACAATAGTCCATTTTTGACACAGAGAACATATTTCTTGCCAAAGAGTACTCGATCTTGAACTTTCTGTACAAACTCATTGCCTCGATCAAATGTTACTTCAGCCATACATGACCCATATTTGACCTACATGACATATGTCTGGCAAATTAGTCCTCGATCATGAACTGTTTACACAGACTCATTGACTCCTCCTGATGTTAGTTGAGCCAGACAGTAGTCCATATTTGACATAGTGAACATATTTCTGGTCCGAGAATACTCGATCTTGAACTTTCTATACAGACTCATTGCCTCAGTCAAATGTTACTTCAGCCATTCTTGAGCCCATTTTTGATGTTCTGAACATATTTCTGGCAAATTAGTCCTCGATCACGAACTTTCTATACAGACTCTTTGACTCCTGATGTTAGATGAGCCAAACAGTTGTCCATATTTGACATAGTGAACATAATTCTGGCCCAAGAGTACTCGATCTTGAACTTTCTATACAGACTCATTGCAGCACTGAAATCTTACTTCAGCCATAAATGAGCCCAAATTTGACCTACATAACATATTTTTGGCAAATTAGTCCTCGATCATGATCTTTCTATACATACTCATTGACTCCATCTTTTGTCAGATAAGCCAGATAGTAGTCCATATTTGAAAAACTGAACATATTTCAGGCCAAAGAGTATTCAATATTGAACTCTTTATTTATGTTAATTGATGCCTTCTGATGTTACTTTCACCCATACAGCCAGACAGTAGTCCCTATTAGACATTCTGAACATATTTCTGACCCAAGACTCAATCATGAACATTCTATATAAGACTCATTTTTCAAGTTTCTATAGAGACTCATTGAATCCATCTAATGTTAGCTCAGCCATACAGTAGTAGTCCATTTTTGACATTATGAAGCATATATCTGACCCAAGAGTACTCGATCTTGAACTTTCTATACAAACTCATTGTCTCACTCAAATGTTACTTCTGCCATTCATGAGCCCATATTTGACCTACTTAACGTATTTCTGGCAAATTAATCCTCGTTCATGAACTTTTTATACAGACTCACTGACTACTTCTGATGTTAGATGAGCCTGACAGTAGTCCATAGTTGACCGACTGAAGATATGTCTGGCCAAAGAATATTTGATATTAAACTTTTTATATATTGTCATTGTCATGCTCCTTCTGATGTTACATCAGACAGTAGTCCATATTTGACATAAAGAACACATGTCTGGCCCAAGAGTCCACGACCTTGAAGTTTATATACACATTGACTCCTTCTGATGTTATATCGGACAGACAGTAGTAAATATTAGAACTACTTAAATTTTTTTCTGTCCCAATAGTCTTCGATCATGAACTTTCTATATATACTCATTGACTCCTTCAGATGTTACATCAGACAGTAGTCCATATATGACCTACTGAACATACTTCTGACCCAAGAGTCCTCGATCATGAACTTTCTATACAGACTCATTGACTCCTTCAGATGTTACATCAGACATACAATAGTCCATTTTTGACATAGTGACCATATTTCTTGCCAAAGAATACTCGATCTTGAACTTTCTATACACTCTTTGCCTCACTAAAATGTTACTTCAGCGATACATGAGCCCATTTTTGATCTACATAATATAAGTCTGGCAAATTAGTCCTTGATCTGAAGTTTCAGTACAGACTCAGTGACTCCTTCTGATGTTACATCAGACATACAATAGTCCATTTTTGACACAGAGAACATATTTCTTGCCAATGAGAACTCGATCTTGAACGTTCTGTACAGATTTGTTGCCTCGATCAAATGTTACTTCAGCCATACATGAGCCCATATTTGACATAGTGAACATATTTCTGGTCCGAGAGTGCTCGATCTTGAACTTTCTATACAGACTCATCGCCTCAGTCGAATGTTACTTCAGCCATACATGAGCCCATTTTTGATCTTCTGAACATGTTTCTGGCAAATCAGTCCTCGATCATGAACTTTCTATACATACTCATTGTGACTCCGTCTTTTGTCAGATAAGCCAGATAAAAACTGAACATATTTCAGGCCAAAGAGTACTCGATATTGAACTCTTTATTTATGTTAATTGATGCCTTCTGATGTCACTTCACCCATACAGGCAGACAGTAGTCCATATTGGAGCTTCTGAACATATTTCTGACCCAAGACTCAATCATGAACATTCTATACAGACTCCTTTTTCAAGTTTCTATAGAGACTCATTGAATACATCTGATGTTAGCTCAGCCATACATTAGTAGTCCATTTTTGACATTATGAGCATATTCTGACCCAAGAATACTCGATCTTGAACATTCTATACAGACTCATTGTCTCACTCAAATGTTACTTCTGCCATTCATCAGCCCATATTTGACCTACTTAACATATTTCTGGCAAATAAATCCTCATTCATGAACTTTTTATACAGTCTCACTGACTACATCTGCTGTTAGAGGAGCCTGACATTAGTCCATATTTGACCGACTGAAGATATTTCTGGCAAAGAATATTCAGTATTAAACTTTTTATATATTGTCATTGACTCCTTCTGATGTTACATCAGACAGTAGTACATATTTGACATAATGAACATATGTCTGGCCCAAGAGTCCAAGATCTTGAACTTTATATACATACACATTGACTCCTTCTGATGTTATATCAGACAGAGAGTAGTAAATATTAGAACGACTTAAATGTTTTCTGTCCCAAGAGTCTTCGATCATGAACTTTCTATACACTCATTGCCTCACTAAAATGTTACTTCAGCCATACATGAGCCCATATTTGACCTACATAAAATATGTCTGGCAAATTAATCTTCGATCATGAACTAATGTAAGTTGAGCCAGACAGTAGTCCATATTTGACATAGTGAACATATTTCTGATCTGAGAGTACTCGATCTTGAACATTCTATGCAGACTCATTGCCTCAATCAAATGTTACTTCAGCAATACATGAGCCCATTTTTGACCTACTGAACATTTTTTGACTCAAGCGTTCGAGATCTGAGCTTTTAATACAGACTCAATGACTCCTTCTGATGTTACATCAGACATACAATAGTCCATTTTTGACACAGAGAACATATTTCTTGCCAAAGAGTACTCGATCTTGAACTTTCTGTACAAACTCATTGCCTCGATCAAATGTTACTTCAGCCATACATGACCCATATTTGACCTACATGACATATGTCTGGCAAATTAGTCCTCGATCATGAACTGTTTACACAGACTCATTGACTCCTCCTGATGTTAGTTGAGCCAGACAGTAGTCCATATTTGACATAGTGAACATATTTCTGGTCCGAGAATACTCGATCTTGAACTTTCTATACAGACTCATTGCCTCAGTCAAATGTTACTTCAGCCATTCTTGAGCCCATTTTTGATGTTCTGAACATATTTCTGGCAAATTAGTCCTCGATCACGAACTTTCTATACAGACTCTTTGACTCCTGATGTTAGATGAGCCAAACAGTTGTCCATATTTGACATAGTGAACATAATTCTGGCCCAAGAGTACTCGATCTTGAACTTTCTATACAGACTCATTGCAGCACTGAAATCTTACTTCAGCCATAAATGAGCCCAAATTTGACCTACATAACATATTTTTGGCAAATTAGTCCTCGATCATGATCTTTCTATACATACTCATTGACTCCATCTTTTGTCAGATAAGCCAGATAGTAGTCCATATTTGAAAAACTGAACATATTTCAGGCCAAAGAGTATTCAATATTGAACTCTTTATTTATGTTAATTGATGCCTTCTGATGTTACTTTCACCCATACAGCCAGACAGTAGTCCCTATTAGACATTCTGAACATATTTCTGACCCAAGACTCAATCATGAACATTCTATATAAGACTCATTTTTCAAGTTTCTATAGAGACTCATTGAATCCATCTAATGTTAGCTCAGCCATACAGTAGTAGTCCATTTTTGACATTATGAAGCATATATCTGACCCAAGAGTACTCGATCTTGAACTTTCTATACAAACTCATTGTCTCACTCAAATGTTACTTCTGCCATTCATGAGCCCATATTTGACCTACTTAACGTATTTCTGGCAAATTAATCCTCGTTCATGAACTTTTTATACAGACTCACTGACTACTTCTGATGTTAGATGAGCCTGACAGTAGTCCATAGTTGACCGACTGAAGATATGTCTGGCCAAAGAATATTTGATATTAAACTTTTTATATATTGTCATTGTCATGCTCCTTCTGATGTTACATCAGACAGTAGTCCATATTTGACATAAAGAACACATGTCTGGCCCAAGAGTCCACGACCTTGAAGTTTATATACACATTGACTCCTTCTGATGTTATATCGGACAGACAGTAGTAAATATTAGAACTACTTAAATTTTTTTCTGTCCCAATAGTCTTCGATCATGAACTTTCTATATATACTCATTGACTCCTTCAGATGTTACATCAGACAGTAGTCCATATATGACCTACTGAACATACTTCTGACCCAAGAGTCCTCGATCATGAACTTTCTATACAGACTCATTGACTCCTTCAGATGTTACATCAGACATACAATAGTCCATTTTTGACATAGTGACCATATTTCTTGCCAAAGAATACTCGATCTTGAACTTTCTATACACTCTTTGCCTCACTAAAATGTTACTTCAGCGATACATGAGCCCATTTTTGATCTACATAATATAAGTCTGGCAAATTAGTCCTTGATCTGAAGTTTCAGTACAGACTCAGTGACTCCTTCTGATGTTACATCAGACATACAATAGTCCATTTTTGACACAGAGAACATATTTCTTGCCAATGAGAACTCGATCTTGAACGTTCTGTACAGATTTGTTGCCTCGATCAAATGTTACTTCAGCCATACATGAGCCCATATTTGACATAGTGAACATATTTCTGGTCCGAGAGTGCTCGATCTTGAACTTTCTATACAGACTCATCGCCTCAGTCGAATGTTACTTCAGCCATACATGAGCCCATTTTTGATCTTCTGAACATGTTTCTGGCAAATCAGTCCTCGATCATGAACTTTCTATACATACTCATTGTGACTCCGTCTTTTGTCAGATAAGCCAGATAAAAACTGAACATATTTCAGGCCAAAGAGTACTCGATATTGAACTCTTTATTTATGTTAATTGATGCCTTCTGATGTCACTTCACCCATACAGGCAGACAGTAGTCCATATTGGAGCTTCTGAACATATTTCTGACCCAAGACTCAATCATGAACATTCTATACAGACTCCTTTTTCAAGTTTCTATAGAGACTCATTGAATACATCTGATGTTAGCTCAGCCATACATTAGTAGTCCATTTTTGACATTATGAGCATATTCTGACCCAAGAATACTCGATCTTGAACATTCTATACAGACTCATTGTCTCACTCAAATGTTACTTCTGCCATTCATCAGCCCATATTTGACCTACTTAACATATTTCTGGCAAATAAATCCTCATTCATGAACTTTTTATACAGTCTCACTGACTACATCTGCTGTTAGAGGAGCCTGACATTAGTCCATATTTGACCGACTGAAGATATTTCTGGCAAAGAATATTCAGTATTAAACTTTTTATATATTGTCATTGACTCCTTCTGATGTTACATCAGACAGTAGTACATATTTGACATAATGAACATATGTCTGGCCCAAGAGTCCAAGATCTTGAACTTTATATACATACACATTGACTCCTTCTGATGTTATATCAGACAGAGAGTAGTAAATATTAGAACGACTTAAATGTTTTCTGTCCCAAGAGTCTTCGATCATGAACTTTCTATACACTCATTGCCTCACTAAAATGTTACTTCAGCCATACATGAGCCCATATTTGACCTACATAAAATATGTCTGGCAAATTAATCTTCGATCATGAACTAATGTAAGTTGAGCCAGACAGTAGTCCATATTTGACATAGTGAACATATTTCTGATCTGAGAGTACTCGATCTTGAACATTCTATGCAGACTCATTGCCTCAATCAAATGTTACTTCAGCAATACATGAGCCCATTTTTGACCTACTGAACATTTTTTTGACTCAAGCGTTCGAGATCTGAGCTTTTAATACAGACTCAATGACTCCTTCTGATGTTACATCAGACATACAATAGTCCATTTTTGACACAGAGAACATATTTCTTGCCAAAGAGTACTCGATCTTGAACTTTCTGTACAAACTCATTGCCTCGATCAAATGTTACTTCAGCCATACATGACCCATATTTGACCTACATGACATATGTCTGGCAAATTAGTCCTCGATCATGAACTGTTTACACAGACTCATTGACTCCTCCTGATGTTAGTTGAGCCAGACAGTAGTCCATATTTGACATAGTGAACATATTTCTGGTCCGAGAATACTCGATCTTGAACTTTCTATACAGACTCATTGCCTCAGTCAAATGTTACTTCAGCCATTCTTGAGCCCATTTTTGATGTTCTGAACATATTTCTGGCAAATTAGTCCTCGATCACGAACTTTCTATACAGACTCTTTGACTCATCTGATGTTAGATGAGCCAAACAGTTGTCCATATTTGACATAGTGAACATAATTCTGGCCCAAGAGTACTCGATCTTGAACTTTCTATACAGACTCATTGCAGCACTGAAATCTTACTTCAGCCATAAATGAGCCCAAATTTGACCTACATAACATATTTTTGGCAAATTAGTCCTCGATCATGATCTTTCTATACATACTCATTGACTCCATCTTTTGTCAGATAAGCCAGATAGTAGTCCATATTTGAAAAACTGAACATATTTCAGGCCAAAGAGTATTCAATATTGAACTTTTTATTTATGTTAATTGATGCCTTCTGATGTTACTTTCACCCATACAGAGACAGTAGTCCCTATTAGACATTCTGAACATATTTCTGACCCAAGACTCAATCATGAACATTCTATATAAGACTCATTTTTCAAGTTTCTATAGAGACTCATTGAATCCATCTAATGTTAGCTCAGCCATACAGTAGTAGTCCATTTTTGACATTATGAAGCATATATCTGACCCAAGAGTCTTCGATCTTGAACTTTCTATACAAACTCATTGTCTCACTCAAATGTTGCTTCAGCAAACATGAGCCCAAATTTGACCTACATAAAATAAGTCTGGCAAATTAGTATTCGATCATGAACTTTTAATACAGACTCACTGACTACTTCTGATGTTAGATGAGCCAGACAGTAGTCCATATTTGACATAGTGAACATATTTCTGATCTGAGAGTATTTGATCTTGAACATTCTATGCAGACTCATTGTCATGCTCCTTCTGATGTTACTTCAGACATGAGCCCATTTTTGACCTACTGAACATTTTTTTGACTCAAGCGTTCGAGATCTTGAGCTTTTAATACAGACTCAATGACTCCTTCTGATGTTACATCAGACATACAATAGTCCATTTTTGACACAGAGAACATATTTCTTGCCCAAGAGTACTCGATCTTGAACTTTCTGTACAAACTCATTGCCTCGATCAAATGTTACTTCAGCCAGTACATGACCCATATTTGACCTACATGAACATATGTCTGGCAAATTAGTCCTCGATCATGAACTGTTTACACAGACTCATTGACTCCTCCTTACGTTAGTTGAGCCAGACAGTAGTCCATATTTGACATAGTGAACATATTTCTGGTCCGAGAATACTCGATCTTGAACTTTCTATACAGACTCATTGCCTCAGTCAAATGTTACTTCAGCCATTCTTGAGCCCATTTTTGATGTTCTGAACATATTTCTGGCAAATTAGTCCTCGATCACGAACTTTCTATACAGACTCTTTGACTCCTTCTGATGTTACATCAGACATACAATAGTCCATTTTTGACACAGAGAACATATTTCTTGCCAATGAGAACTCGATCTTGAACGTTCTGTACAGATTTGTTGCCTCGATCAAATGTTACTTCAGCCATACATGAGCCCATATTTGACATAGTGAACATAATTCTGGCCCAAGAGTACTCGATCTTGAACTTTCTATACAGACTCATTGCAGCACTGAAATCTTACTTCAGCCATAAATGAGCCCAAATTTGACCTACATAACATATTTTTGGCAAATTAGTCCTCGATCATGATCTTTCTATACATACTCATTGACTCCATCTTTTGTCAGATAAGCCAGATAGTAGTCCATATTTGAAAAACTGAACATATTTCAGGCCAAAGAGTATTCAATATTGAACTCTTTATTTATGTTAATTGATGCCTTCTGATGTTACTTTCACCCATACAGCCAGACAGTAGTCCCTATTAGACATTCTGAACATATTTCTGACCCAAGACTCAATCATGAACATTCTATATAAGACTCATTTTTCAAGTTTCTATAGAGACTCATTGAATCCATCTAATGTTAGCTCAGCCATACAGTAGTAGTCCATTTTTGACATTATGAAGCATATATCTGACCCAAGAGTACTCGATCTTGAACTTTCTATACAAACTCATTGTCTCACTCAAATGTTACTTCTGCCATTCATGAGCCCATATTTGACCTACTTAACGTATTTCTGGCAAATTAATCCTCGTTCATGAACTTTTTATACAGACTCACTGACTACTTCTGATGTTAGATGAGCCTGACAGTAGTCCATAGTTGACCGACTGAAGATATGTCTGGCCAAAGAATATTTGATATTAAACTTTTTATATATTGTCATTGTCATGCTCCTTCTGATGTTACATCAGACAGTAGTCCATATTTGACATAAAGAACACATGTCTGGCCCAAGAGTCCACGACCTTGAAGTTTATATACATACACATTGACTCCTTCTGATGTTATATCGGACAGACAGTAGTAAATATTAGAACTACTTAAATTTTTTTCTGTCCCAATAGTCTTCGATCATGAACTTTCTATATATACTCATTGACTCCTTCAGATGTTACATCAGACAGTAGTCCATATATGACCTACTGAACATACTTCTGACCCAAGAGTCCTCGATCATGAACTTTCTATACAGACTCATTGACTCCTTCAGATGTTACATCAGACATACAATAGTCCATTTTTGACATAGTGACCATATTTCTTGCCAAAGAATACTCGATCTTGAACTTTCTATACACTCTTTGCCTCACTAAAATGTTACTTCAGCGATACATGAGCCCATTTTTGATCTACATAATATAAGTCTGGCAAATTAGTCCTTGATCTGAAGTTTCAGTACAGACTCAGTGACTCCTTCTGATGTTACATCAGACATACAATAGTCCATTTTTGACACAGAGAACATATTTCTTGCCAATGAGAACTCGATCTTGAACGTTCTGTACAGATTTGTTGCCTCGATCAAATGTTACTTCAGCCATACATGAGCCCATATTTGACATAGTGAACATATTTCTGGTCCGAGAGTGCTCGATCTTGAACTTTCTATACAGACTCATCGCCTCAGTCGAATGTTACTTCAGCCATACATGAGCCCATTTTTGATCTTCTGAACATGTTTCTGGCAAATCAGTCCTCGATCATGAACTTTCTATACATACTCATTGTGACTCCGTCCTTTGTCAGATAAGCCAGATAAAAACTGAACATATTTCAGGCCAAAGAGTACTCGATATTGAACTCTTTATTTATGTTAATTGATGCCTTCTGATGTCACTTCACCCATACAGGCAGACAGTAGTCCATATTTGACATAGTGAACATATTTCTGATCTGAGAGTACTCGATCTTGAACATTCTATGCAGACTCATTGCCTCAATCAAATGTTACTTCAGCAACACATGAGCCCATTTTTGACCTACTGAACATTTTTTTGACTCAAGCGTTCGAGATCTGAGCTTTTAATACAGACTCAATGACTCCTTCTGATGTTACATCAGACATACAATAGTCCATTTTTGACACAGAGAACATATTTCTTGCCAAAGAGTACTCGATCTTGAACTTTCTGTACAAACTCATTGCCTCGATCAAATGTTACTTCAGCCATACATGACCCATATTTGACCTACATGACATATGTCTGGCAAATTAGTCCTCGATCATGAACTGTTTACACAGACTCATTGACTCCTCCTGATGTTAGTTGAGCCAGACAGTAGTCCATATTTGACATAGTGAACATATTTCTGGTCCGAGAATACTCGATCTTGAACTTTCTATACAGACTCATTGCCTCAGTCAAATGTTACTTCAGCCATTCTTGAGCCCATTTTTGATGTTCTGAACATATTTCTGGCAAATTAGTCCTCGATCACGAACTTTCTATACAGACTCTTTGACTCCTGATGTTAGATGAGCCAAACAGTTGTCCATATTTGACATAGTGAACATAATTCTGGCCCAAGAGTACTCGATCTTGAACTTTCTATACAGACTCATTGCAGCACTGAAATCTTACTTCAGCCATAAATGAGCCCAAATTTGACCTACATAACATATTTTTGGCAAATTAGTCCTCGATCATGATCTTTCTATACATACTCATTGACTCCATCTTTTGTCAGATAAGCCAGATAGTAGTCCATATTTGAAAAACTGAACATATTTCAGGCCAAAGAGTATTCAATATTGAACTCTTTATTTATGTTAATTGATGCCTTCTGATGTTACTTTCACCCATACAGCCAGACAGTAGTCCCTATTAGACATTCTGAACATATTTCTGACCCAAGACTCAATCATGAACATTCTATATAAGACTCATTTTTCAAGTTTCTATAGAGACTCATTGAATCCATCTAATGTTAGCTCAGCCATACAGTAGTAGTCCATTTTTGACATTATGAAGCATATATCTGACCCAAGAGTACTCGATCTTGAACTTTCTATACAAACTCATTGTCTCACTCAAATGTTACTTCTGCCATTCATGAGCCCATATTTGACCTACTTAACGTATTTCTGGCAAATTAATCCTCGTTCATGAACTTTTTATACAGACTCACTGACTACTTCTGATGTTAGATGAGCCTGACAGTAGTCCATAGTTGACCGACTGAAGATATGTCTGGCCAAAGAATATTTGATATTAAACTTTTTATATATTGTCATTGTCATGCTCCTTCTGATGTTACATCAGACAGTAGTCCATATTTGACATAAAGAACACATGTCTGGCCCAAGAGTCCACGACCTTGAAGTTTATATACATACACATTGACTCCTTCTGATGTTATATCGGACAGACAGTAGTAAATATTAGAACTACTTAAATTTTTTTCTGTCCCAATAGTCTTCGATCATGAACTTTCTATATATACTCATTGACTTCTGAGGATACGTCAGCCATAGCGTATGGCATATATGACCTACTGAACATACTTCTGACCCAAGAGTCCTCGATCATGAACTTTCTATACAGACTCATTGACTCCTTCAGATGTTACATCAGACATACAATAGTCCATTTTTGACATAGTGACCATATTTCTTGCCAAAGAATACTCGATCTTGAACTTTCTATACACTCTTTGCCTCACTAAAATGTTACTTCAGCGATACATGAGCCCATTTTTGATCTACATAATATAAGTCTGGCAAATTAGTCCTTGATCTGAAGTTTCAGTACAGACTCAGTGACTCCTTCTGATGTTACATCAGACATACAATAGTCCATTTTTGACACAGAGAACATATTTCTTGCCAATGAGAACTCGATCTTGAACGTTCTGTACAGATTTGTTGCCTCGATCAAATGTTACTTCAGCCATACATGAGCCCATATTTGACATAGTGAACATATTTCTGGTCCGAGAGTGCTCGATCTTGAACTTTCTATACAGACTCATCGCCTCAGTCGAATGTTACTTCAGCCATACATGAGCCCATTTTTGATCTTCTGAACATGTTTCTGGCAAATCAGTCCTCGATCATGAACTTTCTATACATACTCATTGTGACTCCGTCTTTTGTCAGATAAGCCAGATAAAAACTGAACATATTTCAGGCCAAAGAGTACTCGATATTGAACTCTTTATTTATGTTAATTGATGCCTTCTGATGTCACTTCACCCATACAGGCAGACAGTAGTCCATATTGGAGCTTCTGAACATATTTCTGACCCAAGACTCAATCATGAACATTCTATACAGACTCCTTTTTCAAGTTTCTATAGAGACTCATTGAATACATCTGATGTTAGCTCAGCCATACATTAGTAGTCCATTTTTGACATTATGAGCATATTCTGACCCAAGAATACTCGATCTTGAACATTCTATACAGACTCATTGTCTCACTCAAATGTTACTTCTGCCATTCATCAGCCCATATTTGACCTACTTAACATATTTCTGGCAAATAAATCCTCATTCATGAACTTTTTATACAGTCTCACTGACTACATCTGCTGTTAGAGGAGCCTGACATTAGTCCATATTTGACCGACTGAAGATATTTCTGGCAAAGAATATTCAGTATTAAACTTTTTATATATTGTCATTGACTCCTTCTGATGTTACATCAGACAGTAGTACATATTTGACATAATGAACATATGTCTGGCCCAAGAGTCCAAGATCTTGAACTTTATATACATACACATTGACTCCTTCTGATGTTATATCAGACAGAGAGTAGTAAATATTAGAACGACTTAAATGTTTTCTGTCCCAAGAGTCTTCGATCATGAACTTTCTATACACTCATTGCCTCACTAAAATGTTACTTCAGCCATACATGAGCCCATATTTGACCTACATAAAATATGTCTGGCAAATTAATCTTCGATCATGAACTTCCTATACAGACTCATTGACTCTTTTTGGTTACATCAGACACAATAGTCCATATTTGACATAGTGAACATATTTCTGATCTGAGAGTACTCGATCTTGAACATTCTATGCAGACTCATTGCCTCAATCAAATGTTACTTCAGCAATACATGAGCCCATTTTTGACCTACTGAACATTTTTTTGACTCAAGCGTTCGAGATCTGAGCTTTTAATACAGACTCAATGACTCCTTCTGATGTTACATCAGACATACAATAGTCCATTTTTGACACAGAGAACATATTTCTTGCCAAAGAGTACTCGATCTTGAACTTTCTGTACAAACTCATTGCCTCGATCAAATGTTACTTCAGCCATACATGAGCCCATATTTGACATAGTGAACATATTTCTGGTCCGAGAGTGCTCGATCTTGAACTTTCTATACAGACTCATCGCCTCAGTCGAATGTTACTTCAGCCATACATGAGCCCATTTTTGATCTTCTGAACATGTTTCTGGCAAATCAGTCTTCGATCATGAACTTTCTATATATACTCATTGACTTCTGAGGATACGTCAGCCATAGCGTATGGCATATATGACCTACTGAACATACTTCTGACCCAAGAGTCCTCGATCATGAACTGTTTACACAGACTCATTGACTCCTCCTGATGTTAGTTGAGCCAGACAGTAGTCCATATTTGACATAGTGAACATATTTCTGGTCCGAGAATACTCGATCTTGAACTTTCTATACAGACTCATTGCCTCAGTCAAATGTTACTTCAGCCATTCTTGAGCCCATTTTTGATGTTCTGAACATATTTCTGGCAAATTAGTCCTCGATCACGAACTTTCTATACAGACTCTTTGACTCCTGATGTTAGATGAGCCAAACAGTTGTCCATATTTGACATAGTGAACATAATTCTGGCCCAAGAGTACTCGATCTTGAACTTTCTGTACAGATTTGTTGCCTCGATCAAATGTTACTTCAGCCATACATGAGCCCATATTTGACATAGTGAACATAATTCTGGCCCAAGAGTACTCGATCTTGAACTTTCTATACAGACTCATTGCAGCACTGAAATCTTACTTCAGCCATAAATGAGCCCAAATTTGACCTACATAACATATTTTTGGCAAATTAGTCCTCGATCATGATCTTTCTATACATACTCATTGTGACTCCATCTTTTGTCAGATAAGCCAGATAGTAGTCCATATTTGAAAAACTGAACATATTTCAGGCCAAAGAGTATTCAATATTGAACTCTTTATTTATGTTAATTGATGCCTTCTGATGTTACTTTCACCCATACAGCCAGACAGTAGTCCCTATTAGACATTCTGAACATATTTCTGACCCAAGACTCAATCATGAACATTCTATATAAGACTCATTTTTCAAGTTTCTATAGAGACTCATTGAATCCATCTAATGTTAGCTCAGCCATACAGTAGTAGTCCATTTTTGACATTATGAAGCATATATCTGACCCAAGAGTACTCGATCTTGAACTTTCTATACAAACTCATTGTCTCACTCAAATGTTACTTCTGCCATTCATGAGCCCATATTTGACCTACTTAACGTATTTCTGGCAAATTAATCCTCGTTCATGAACTTTTTATACAGACTCACTGACTACTTCTGATGTTAGATGAGCCTGACAGTAGTCCATAGTTGACCGACTGAAGATATGTCTGGCCAAAGAATATTTGATATTAAACTTTTTATATATTGTCATTGTCATGCTCCTTCTGATGTTACATCAGACAGTAGTCCATATTTGACATAAAGAACACATGTCTGGCCCAAGAGTCCACGACCTTGAAGTTTATATACATACACATTGACTCCTTCTGATGTTATATCGGACAGACAGTAGTAAATATTAGAACTACTTAAATTTTTTTCTGTCCCAATAGTCTTCGATCATGAACTTTCTATATATACTCATTGACTCCTTCAGATGTTACATCAGACATAGCGTAGTCCATATATGACCTACTGAACATACTTCTGACCCAAGAGTCCTCGATCATGAACTTTCTATACAGACTCATTGACTCCTTCAGATGTTACATCAGACATACAATAGTCCATTTTTGACATAGTGACCATATTTCTTGCCAAAGAATACTCGATCTTGAACTTTCTATACACTCTTTGCCTCACTAAAATGTTACTTCAGCGATACATGAGCCCATTTTTGATCTACATAATATAAGTCTGGCAAATTAGTCCTTGATCTGAAGTTTCAGTACAGACTCAGTGACTCCTTCTGATGTTACATCAGACATACAATAGTCCATTTTTGACACAGAGAACATATTTCTTGCCAATGAGAACTCGATCTTGAACGTTCTGTACAGATTTGTTGCCTCGATCAAATGTTACTTCAGCCATACATGAGCCCATATTTGACATAGTGAACATATTTCTGGTCCGAGAGTGCTCGATCTTGAACTTTCTATACAGACTCATCGCCTCAGTCGAATGTTACTTCAGCCATACATGAGCCCATTTTTGATCTTCTGAACATGTTTCTGGCAAATCAGTCCTCGATCATGAACTTTCTATACATACTCATTGTGACTCCGTCTTTTGTCAGATAAGCCAGATAAAAACTGAACATATTTCAGGCCAAAGAGTACTCGATATTGAACTCTTTATTTATGTTAATTGATGCCTTCTGATGTCACTTCACCCATACAGGCAGACAGTAGTCCATATTGGAGCTTCTGAACATATTTCTGACCCAAGACTCAATCATGAACATTCTATACAGACTCCTTTTTCAAGTTTCTATAGAGACTCATTGAATACATCTGATGTTAGCTCAGCCATACATTAGTAGTCCATTTTTGACATTATGAGCATATTCTGACCCAAGAATACTCGATCTTGAACATTCTATACAGACTCATTGTCTCACTCAAATGTTACTTCTGCCATTCATCAGCCCATATTTGACCTACTTAACATATTTCTGGCAAATAAATCCTCATTCATGAACTTTTTATACAGTCTCACTGACTACATCTGCTGTTAGAGGAGCCTGACATTAGTCCATATTTGACCGACTGAAGATATTTCTGGCAAAGAATATTCAGTATTAAACTTTTTATATATTGTCATTGACTCCTTCTGATGTTACATCAGACAGTAGTACATATTTGACATAATGAACATATGTCTGGCCCAAGAGTCCAAGATCTTGAACTTTATATACATACACATTGACTCCTTCTGATGTTATATCAGACAGAGAGTAGTAAATATTAGAACGACTTAAATGTTTTCTGTCCCAAGAGTCTTCGATCATGAACTTTCTATACACTCATTGCCTCACTAAAATGTTACTTCAGCCATACATGAGCCCATATTTGACCTACATAAAATATGTCTGGCAAATTAATCTTCGATCATGAACTAATGTAAGTTGAGCCAGACAGTAGTCCATATTTGACATAGTGAACATATTTCTGATCTGAGAGTACTCGATCTTGAACATTCTATGCAGACTCATTGCCTCAATCAAATGTTACTTCAGCAATACATGAGCCCATTTTTGACCTACTGAACATTTTTTTGACTCAAGCGTTCGAGATCTGAGCTTTTAATACAGACTCAATGACTCCTTCTGATGTTACATCAGACATACA
This sequence comes from Mylopharyngodon piceus, assembly GCA_039654765.1. Lineage (NCBI taxonomy): Eukaryota > Metazoa > Chordata > Actinopteri > Cypriniformes > Xenocyprididae > Mylopharyngodon > Mylopharyngodon piceus. Next base: position 53,145 of record JBCHWC010000099.1, read on the forward strand.
ATAGTCCATTTTTGACACAGAGAACATATTTCTTGCCAAAGAGTACTCGATCTTGAACTTTCTGTACAAACTCATTGCCTCGATCAAATGTTACTTCAGCCATACATGACCCATATTTGACCTACATGACATATGTCTGGCAAATTAGTCCTCGATCATGAACTGTTTACACAGACTCATTGACTCCTCCTGATGTTAGTTGAGCCAGACAGTAGTCCATATTTGACATAGTGAACATATTTCTGGTCCGAGAATACTCGATCTTGAACTTTCTATACAGACTCATTGCCTCAGTCAAATGTTACTTCAGCCATTCTTGAGCCCATTTTTGATGTTCTGAACATATTTCTGGCAAATTAGTCCTCGATCACGAACTTTCTATACAGACTCTTTGACTCCTGATGTTAGATGAGCCAAACAGTTGTCCATATTTGACATAGTGAACATAATTCTGGCCCAAGAGTACTCGATCTTGAACTTTCTATACAGACTCATTGCAGCACTGAAATCTTACTTCAGCCATAAATGAGCCCAAATTTGACCTACATAACATATTTTTGGCAAATTAGTCCTCGATCATGATCTTTCTATACATACTCATTGACTCCATCTTTTGTCAGATAAGCCAGATAGTAGTCCATATTTGAAAAACTGAACATATTTCAGGCCAAAGAGTATTCAATATTGAACTCTTTATTTATGTTAATTGATGCCTTCTGATGTTACTTTCACCCATACAGCCAGACAGTAGTCCCTATTAGACATTCTGAACATATTTCTGACCCAAGACTCAATCATGAACATTCTATATAAGACTCATTTTTCAAGTTTCTATAGAGACTCATTGAATCCATCTAATGTTAGCTCAGCCATACAGTAGTAGTCCATTTTTGACATTATGAAGCATATATCTGACCCAAGAGTACTCGATCTTGAACTTTCTATACAAACTCATTGTCTCACTCAAATGTTACTTCTGCCATTCATGAGCCCATATTTGACCTACTTAACGTATTTCTGGCAAATTAATCCTCGTTCATGAACTTTTTATACAGACTCACTGACTACTTCTGATGTTAGATGAGCCTGACAGTAGTCCATAGTTGACCGACTGAAGATATGTCTGGCCAAAGAATATTTGATATTAAACTTTTTATATATTGTCATTGTCATGCTCCTTCTGATGTTACATCAGACAGTAGTCCATATTTGACATAAAGAACACATGTCTGGCCCAAGAGTCCACGACCTTGAAGTTTATATACACATTGACTCCTTCTGATGTTATATCGGACAGACAGTAGTAAATATTAGAACTACTTAAATTTTTTTCTGTCCCAATAGTCTTCGATCATGAACTTTCTATATATACTCATTGACTCCTTCAGATGTTACATCAGACAGTAGTCCATATATGACCTACTGAACATACTTCTGACCCAAGAGTCCTCGATCATGAACTTTCTATACAGACTCATTGACTCCTTCAGATGTTACATCAGACATACAATAGTCCATTTTTGACATAGTGACCATATTTCTTGCCAAAGAATACTCGATCTTGAACTTTCTATACACTCTTTGCCTCACTAAAATGTTACTTCAGCGATACATGAGCCCATTTTTGATCTACATAATATAAGTCTGGCAAATTAGTCCTTGATCTGAAGTTTCAGTACAGACTCAGTGACTCCTTCTGATGTTACATCAGACATACAATAGTCCATTTTTGACACAGAGAACATATTTCTTGCCAATGAGAACTCGATCTTGAACGTTCTGTACAGATTTGTTGCCTCGATCAAATGTTACTTCAGCCATACATGAGCCCATATTTGACATAGTGAACATATTTCTGGTCCGAGAGTGCTCGATCTTGAACTTTCTATACAGACTCATCGCCTCAGTCGAATGTTACTTCAGCCATACATGAGCCCATTTTTGATCTTCTGAACATGTTTCTGGCAAATCAGTCCTCGATCATGAACTTTCTATACATACTCATTGTGACTCCGTCTTTTGTCAGATAAGCCAGATAAAAACTGAACATATTTCAGGCCAAAGAGTACTCGATATTGAACTCTTTATTTATGTTAATTGATGCCTTCTGATGTCACTTCACCCATACAGGCAGACAGTAGTCCATATTGGAGCTTCTGAACATATTTCTGACCCAAGACTCAATCATGAACATTCTATACAGACTCCTTTTTCAAGTTTCTATAGAGACTCATTGAATACATCTGATGTTAGCTCAGCCATACATTAGTAGTCCATTTTTGACATTATGAGCATATTCTGACCCAAGAATACTCGATCTTGAACATTCTATACAGACTCATTGTCTCACTCAAATGTTACTTCTGCCATTCATCAGCCCATATTTGACCTACTTAACATATTTCTGGCAAATAAATCCTCATTCATGAACTTTTTATACAGTCTCACTGACTACATCTGCTGTTAGAGGAGCCTGACATTAGTCCATATTTGACCGACTGAAGATATTTCTGGCAAAGAATATTCAGTATTAAACTTTTTATATATTGTCATTGACTCCTTCTGATGTTACATCAGACAGTAGTACATATTTGACATAATGAACATATGTCTGGCCCAAGAGTCCAAGATCTTGAACTTTATATACATACACATTGACTCCTTCTGATGTTATATCAGACAGAGAGTAGTAAATATTAGAACGACTTAAATGTTTTCTGTCCCAAGAGTCTTCGATCATGAACTTTCTATACACTCATTGCCTCACTAAAATGTTACTTCAGCCATACATGAGCCCATATTTGACCTACATAAAATATGTCTGGCAAATTAATCTTCGATCATGAACTAATGTAAGTTGAGCCAGACAGTAGTCCATATTTGACATAGTGAACATATTTCTGATCTGAGAGTACTCGATCTTGAACATTCTATGCAGACTCATTGCCTCAATCAAATGTTACTTCAGCAATACATGAGCCCATTTTTGACCTACTGAACATTTTTTTGACTCAAGCGTTCGAGATCTGAGCTTTTAATACAGACTCAATGACTCCTTCTGATGTTACATCAGACATACAATAGTCCATTTTTGACACAGAGAACATATTTCTTGCCAAAGAGTACTCGATCTTGAACTTTCTGTACAAACTCATTGCCTCGATCAAATGTTACTTCAGCCATACATGACCCATATTTGACCTACATGACATATGTCTGGCAAATTAGTCCTCGATCATGAACTGTTTACACAGACTCATTGACTCCTCCTGATGTTAGTTGAGCCAGACAGTAGTCCATATTTGACATAGTGAACATATTTCTGGTCCGAGAATACTCGATCTTGAACTTTCTATACAGACTCATTGCCTCAGTCAAATGTTACTTCAGCCATTCTTGAGCCCATTTTTGATGTTCTGAACATATTTCTGGCAAATTAGTCCTCGATCACGAACTTTCTATACAGACTCTTTGACTCCTGATGTTAGATGAGCCAAACAGTTGTCCATATTTGACATAGTGAACATAATTCTGGCCCAAGAGTACTCGATCTTGAACTTTCTATACAGACTCATTGCAGCACTGAAATCTTACTTCAGCCATAAATGAGCCCAAATTTGACCTACATAACATATTTTTGGCAAATTAGTCCTCGATCATGATCTTTCTATACATACTCATTGACTCCATCTTTTGTCAGATAAGCCAGATAGTAGTCCATATTTGAAAAACTGAACATATTTCAGGCCAAAGAGTATTCAATATTGAACTCTTTATTTATGTTAATTGATGCCTTCTGATGTTACTTTCACCCATACAGCCAGACAGTAGTCCCTATTAGACATTCTGAACATATTTCTGACCCAAGACTCAATCATGAACATTCTATATAAGACTCATTTTTCAAGTTTCTATAGAGACTCATTGAATCCATCTAATGTTAGCTCAGCCATACAGTAGTAGTCCATTTTTGACATTATGAAGCATATATCTGACCCAAGAGTACTCGATCTTGAACTTTCTATACAAACTCATTGTCTCACTCAAATGTTACTTCTGCCATTCATGAGCCCATATTTGACCTACTTAACGTATTTCTGGCAAATTAATCCTCGTTCATGAACTTTTTATACAGACTCACTGACTACTTCTGATGTTAGATGAGCCTGACAGTAGTCCATAGTTGACCGACTGAAGATATGTCTGGCCAAAGAATATTTGATATTAAACTTTTTATATATTGTCATTGTCATGCTCCTTCTGATGTTACATCAGACAGTAGTCCATATTTGACATAAAGAACACATGCTGGCCCAAGAGTCCACGACCTTGAAGTTTATATACATACACATTGACTCCTTCTGATGTTATATCGGACAGACAGTAGTAAATATTAGAACTACTTAAATTTTTTTCTGTCCCAATAGTCTTCGATCATGAACTTTCTATATATACTCATTGACTCCTTCAGATGTTACATCAGACAGTAGTCCATATATGACCTACTGAACATACTTCTGACCCAAGAGTCCTCGATCATGAACTTTCTATACAGACTCATTGACTCCTTCAGATGTTACATCAGACATACAATAGTCCATTTTTGACATAGTGACCATATTTCTTGCCAAAGAATACTCGATCTTGAACTTTCTATACACTCTTTGCCTCACTAAAATGTTACTTCAGCGATACATGAGCCCATTTTTGATCTACATAATATAAGTCTGGCAAATTAGTCCTTGATCTGAAGTTTCAGTACAGACTCAGTGACTCCTTCTGATGTTACATCAGACATACAATAGTCCATTTTTGACACAGAGAACATATTTCTTGCCAATGAGAACTCGATCTTGAACGTTCTGTACAGATTTGTTGCCTCGATCAAATGTTACTTCAGCCATACATGAGCCCATATTTGACATAGTGAACATATTTCTGGTCCGAGAGTGCTCGATCTTGAACTTTCTATACAGACTCATCGCCTCAGTCGAATGTTACTTCAGCCATACATGAGCCCATTTTTGATCTTCTGAACATGTTTCTGGCAAATCAGTCCTCGATCATGAACTTTCTATACATACTCATTGTGACTCCGTCTTTTGTCAGATAAGCCAGATAAAAACTGAACATATTTCAGGCCAAAGAGTACTCGATATTGAACTCTTTATTTATGTTAATTGATGCCTTCTGATGTCACTTCACCCATACAGGCAGACAGTAGTCCATATTGGAGCTTCTGAACATATTTCTGACCCAAGACTCAATCATGAACATTCTATACAGACTCCTTTTTCAAGTTTCTATAGAGACTCATTGAATACATCTGATGTTAGCTCAGCCATACATTAGTAGTCCATTTTTGACATTATGAGCATATTCTGACCCAAGAATACTCGATCTTGAACATTCTATACAGACTCATTGTCTCACTCAAATGTTACTTCTGCCATTCATCAGCCCATATTTGACCTACTTAACATATTTCTGGCAAATAAATCCTCATTCATGAACTTTTTATACAGTCTCACTGACTACATCTGCTGTTAGAGGAGCCTGACATTAGTCCATATTTGACCGACTGAAGATATTTCTGGCAAAGAATATTCAGTATTAAACTTTTTATATATTGTCATTGACTCCTTCTGATGTTACATCAGACAGTAGTACATATTTGACATAATGAACATATGTCTGGCCCAAGAGTCCAAGATCTTGAACTTTATATACATACACATTGACTCCTTCTGATGTTATATCAGACAGAGAGTAGTAAATATTAGAACGACTTAAATGTTTTCTGTCCCAAGAGTCTTCGATCATGAACTTTCTATACACTCATTGCCTCACTAAAATGTTACTTCAGCCATACATGAGCCCATATTTGACCTACATAAAATATGTCTGGCAAATTAATCTTCGATCATGAACTAATGTAAGTTGAGCCAGACAGTAGTCCATATTTGACATAGTGAACATATTTCTGATCTGAGAGTACTCGATCGTGAACATTCTATGCAGACTCATTGCCTCAATCAAATGTTACTTCCGCAATACATGAGCCCATTTTTGACCTACTGTACATTTTTTTGACTCAAGCGTTCGAGATCTGAGCTTTTAATACAGACTCAATGACTCCTTCTGATGTTACATCAGACATACAATAGTCCATTTTTGACACAGAGAACATATTTCTTGCCAAAGAGTACTCGATCTTGAACTTTCTGTACAAACTCATTGCCTCGATCAAATGTTACTTCAGCCATACATGAGCCCATATTTGACATAGTGAACATATTTCTGGTCCGAGAGTGCTCGATCTTGAACTTTCTATACAGACTCATCGCCTCAGTCGAATGTTACTTCAGCCATACATGAGCCCATTTTTGATCTTCTGAACATGTTTCTGGCAAATCAGTCCTCGATCATGAACTTTCTATACATACTCATTGTGACTCCGTCTTTTGTCAGATAAGCCAGATAAAAACTGAACATATTTCAGGCCAAAGAGTACTCGATATTGAACTCTTTATTTATGTTAATTGATGCCTTCTGATGTCACTTCACCCATACAAGCAGACAGTAGTCCATATTGGAGCTTCTGAACATATTTCTGACCCAAGACTCAATCATGAACATTCTATACAGACTCCTTTTTCAAGTTTCTATAGAGACTCATTGAATACATCTGATGTTAGCTCAGCCATACATTAGTAGTCCATTTTTGACATTATGAGCATATTCTGACCCAAGAATACTCGATCTTGAACATTCTATACAGACTCATTGTCTCACTCAAATGTTACTTCTGCCATTCATCAGCCCATATTTGACCTACTTAACATATTTCTGGCAAATAAATCCTCATTCATGAACTTTTTATACAGTCTCACTGACTACATCTGCTGTTAGAGGAGCCTGACATTAGTCCATATTTGACCGACTGAAGATATTTCTGGCAAAGAATATTCAGTATTAAACTTTTTATATATTGTCATTGACTCCTTCTGATGTTACATCAGACAGTAGTACATATTTGACATAATGAACATATGTCTGGCCCAAGAGTCCAAGATCTTGAACTTTATATACATACACATTGACTCCTTCTGATGTTATATCAGACAGAGAGTAGTAAATATTAGAACGACTTAAATGTTTTCTGTCCCAAGAGTCTTCGATCATGAACTTTCTATACACTCATTGCCTCACTAAAATGTTACTTCAGCCATACATGAGCCCATATTTGACCTACATAAAATATGTCTGGCAAATTAATCTTCGATCATGAACTAATGTAAGTTGAGCCAGACAGTAGTCCATATTTGACATAGTGAACATATTTCCGATCTGAGAGTACTCGATCTTGAACATTCTATGCAGACTCATTGCCTCAATCAAATGTTACTTCAGCAACACATGAGCCCATTTTTGACCTACTGAACATTTTTTTGACTCAAGCGTTCGAGATCTGAGCTTTTAATACAGACTCAATGACTCCTTCTGATGTTACATCAGACATACAATAGTCCATTTTTGACACAGAGAACATATTTCTTGCCAAAGAGTACTCGATCTTGAACTTTCTGTACAAACTCATTGCCTCGATCAAATGTTACTTCAGCCATACATGACCCATATTTGACCTACATGACATATGTCTGGCAAATTAGTCCTCGATCATGAACTGTTTACACAGACTCATTGACTCCTCCTGATGTTAGTTGAGCCAGACAGTAGTCCATATTTGACATAGTGAACATATTTCTGGTCCGAGAATACTCGATCTTGAACTTTCTATACAGACTCATTGCCTCAGTCAAATGTTACTTCAGCCATTCTTGAGCCCATTTTTGATGTTCTGAACATATTTCTGGCAAATTAGTCCTCGATCACGAACTTTCTATACAGACTCTTTGACTCCTGATGTTAGATGAGCCAAACAGTTGTCCATATTTGACATAGTGAACATAATTCTGGCCCAAGAGTACTCGATCTTGAACTTTCTATACAGACTCATTGCAGCACTGAAATCTTACTTCAGCCATAAATGAGCCCAAATTTGACCTACATAACATATTTTTGGCAAATTAGTCCTCGATCATGATCTTTCTATACATACTCATTGACTCCATCTTTTGTCAGATAAGCCAGATAGTAGTCCATATTTGAAAAACTGAACATATTTCAGGCCAAAGAGTATTCAATATTGAACTCTTTATTTATGTTAATTGATGCCTTCTGATGTTACTTTCACCCATACAGCCAGACAGTAGTCCATATTAGACATTCTGAACATATTTCTGACCCAAGACTCAATCATGAACATTCTATATAAGACTCATTTTTCAAGTTTCTATAGAGACTCATTGAATCCATCTAATGTTAGCTCAGTCATACAGGAGTAGTCCATTTTTGACATTATGAAGCATATATCTGACCCAAGAGACACATTGACTCTTTCTGATGTTATATCAGACAGACAGTAGTAAATATTAGAACTACTTGAATTTTTTCTGTCCCAAGAGTCTTCGATCATGAACTTTCTATACACTCATTGCCTCACTAAAATGTTACTTGGCTGAAGTCACATCAGAGTGAGGCAATGAGAAACTGTAGAAAGTTCATGATCGAGAACTCTTGGGTCAGAAATATGTTCAGTAGGTCAGATATGGACTGCTGTCTGGCCGATCTAACATCAGAAGGAGTCAACGTGTCTGTATAGAAAGATCAAGATCGAGTACTACTCGGTGACAAATAAGTTCATTTTGTCAAATATGTACTACTGTATGTCTTATGTAACATCAGAAGGAGTCAATGAGCCTGTATAGAAAGTTTATGATCGAGTACTCTTGGGACAGAAAAAAATTAAGTAGTTCTAATATTGACTACTGTATGTCTGATGTAACATCAGAAGGAGTCAATGAGTATGTATAGAAAGTTCATGATCGAGTACTCTTGGGACAGAAAAAAATTAAGTAGTTCTAATATTGACTACTGTATGTCTGATGTAACATCAGAAGGAGTCAATGAGTATGTATAGAAAGTTCATGATCGAGGACTCGGGTCAGATATATGTTCTGTAGGTCAAATATGGACTTCTGAATGGCTGATGTGACATCAGAAGGCTTCAATGATTAAATATTATTATAATATATTGTTTATTATGATTAACATCAAATTCTCTTTGGCCAGAAAAATGTTTACTGTGTCAAATATGGACTACTGCATGTCTGATGTAACATCAGAAGGACTCAATGAGTCTGAATGGAAAGTTCATGATTGAGGACTAATTTGCAGAAATTCATTCAGTAGCAAAAATGGGCTCATGAACAGCTGGTCACAACAGAGTGAGGCATTGTGTATTTATAGAAAGTTCAAGGTCAGTACTTTTGGGCCAGAAATATGTTCATTAGGTCAAAAATGAGCTCATGAATGGCTGAAGTCACATCAGAGTGAGGCAATGAGAAACTGTAGAAAGTTCATGATTGAGTACTCTTGAGTCAGAAATAACTTCAATATGGTCAAAAATGGGCTCATGTATATGGCTGTTGTGACATCAGAAGGAGTCAGTGAATATAAATAAAAGCTCAACATAAAATGCTCTTTGGCCAGAAATATGTTCAGTCTGTCAAATATGGACTAATGACTGGCTGATCTAACATCAGAAGGAGTCAATGATAATGTATAAAATGTTCAATATTGAGTACTCTTGGGCTAAAAAATATGTTCAGCAGGTCAAAAATGGACTCATGTATGGTTGAAGTAACAATAAAGTGAGGTATTGAGTATGTATGGAAAGATCAAGATCGAGTACTCCAGCGAGAAATAAGTTCACTATGTCAAAAATGGACTACTGTATGTCTGATGTAACATCAGAATGAGACAATGAGTCTGTAGAGATAGTTCATGATCGAGGACTCTTTGGTCAGAAATATGTTCAGTAGGTCAAATAGGCAATAATGAGATTGCCTATTTGAGAATGAATTCTTCTCATTGTTGAGACTTCAACAATGAGAAGTGTTGGGATAGAAAATTTTTTAAGTAGTTCTAATATTGATCAGCAGGAGTCAATATGTAAAAAAGTTCAAGATCGAGTTACTCTTCGGCAAGAAATATATTCACTGTGTCAAATATATTCTACTTTATGTCTGATGTAACACCAGAAGGAGTTAATGAATCTGTATAAAAAAGTTCATGATCAAGGACTCTTTTTGTCGTAAATATGTTCATTAGGTAAAATTTGGACTTCTATGCTGATGTGACATATTGTATTGTATTGTTTCACTATATATATATATATATATATATAAACATCAAATACTCTTTGGTCAGAAATATGTTCAGGCTGTCACATATGGACTACTATCTGGCTTATCACATTAATTAGATGGCGTTAATGAGTATGTATGAAAAGTTTATGATCGATGACTAACTTGTTAAAAATATGTGTAGTAGGTCAAACATGGGCTCTTATTTCGTTATGAATAGAAAAGATACTGGTTGCAAAAAAGGTACTGTTGCATTTCAATAATTATGTATTGAAGAGATAACACATAAACATACATTGCATTGCAGTAACTTAATCCGTTGTGCAGTGTAGAGATAATACATGACAGGTGCTTGTTGCACTGCATTGCATACAAGAATTATTTCCTTTGTGCACTGAAGAGAAAATAAATCATATATGCTGCTGCATTGCAATACATACAAGAACTGTTTCATTGCATTGCATTCAATAATTAACTTATTACGTTGTGCATAGAAATTAATATATGTGCTGCTGCATTGCAATGAATACAAGAACTAAAATGCAAGTTATGCACTGTTTCATAGTACTGTATACAAGAACTAACTTACTCCTTATCCACTGAAGAGATACATATGTGGTTTTGCAATGAATGAACCAACTCATCCGTTGTGCATTGAATACAGTATACATAACAGTATATGCACTATTTCCTTGCATTGTATACAAAAACTAAATTATTCCGTTGTGCAATGAACAGATAACACATAACAAGGGTGCTGTTGCACTGCATTACATACAAGAACTAAAGTGACATATATTTCGTTGTGCGTTAAAGAGGTAACACATGTTATGTTGAATGACACATACGCTATGCACTGTTTCATTGTATTTCATAAAAGAACAATGAAATGCTATAAATGTAAGAAATTAATCCTTTGTGCACTGACGATATAACACATATCTGACTTAGCCCGATGAGCAGTGAAGAAATACAACACAGGAGCTGGTGGATTGCATTGTATACAAGAAGTAACTTATCCCGTTATGTATAGAAAAGAGAACATACCACATGTCCTGTTGCATTGCAATAGATACAATAACTCAAACATTTCGTTTGTGCATTGAAGAAGAAACATATGTGCATTGCATTTCATACACGATCTAACTTAATCCGTTGTGCAGTGATGAATAACATATAAAGTATGCACCGTTTCATTGCATTGTATAATACAAGAACTAACTTATTTTGTTGCGCATTGTACAGTGAACACATTACACAGGTGCCGTTGAACTGCATTGCCTACATGAACTAACTTATGAACTAACTTATCCCGTTATATGCACTTAACCCGTTATAGAGATAACACATACCAAAGTCCTGTTTTGTTGCAATGAATTTAAGAACTTATTTCGTGTGTGCATTGAAGAGATAACAGATTTCAATGAGTCTTCAATGAGCATTGCATTTCATACACGATCTAACTCAATCCAGTATGCGGTGAAGAGAAAACACATAAAATATTATGTTGCATTATATTCAATATCCTATCTAACTTTTTCCGTTGTGTATGAAAGAGGTAACACATATGTGCTGTTGCATTCCAATGCATAAAAGAAAACATATAAGTTATGCGCTGTTTCATTGCATTTTATACAAGAACTAACTTATACCGTTGTGCACTGAAGAGATACATGAAAGGCGCTTGTTGCACTGTATTGCATACAAGAATTAACTCTTTCTTTTGCCTTCTTTGTGCGCAGAAGGGACTGACATAAACCGATGTGCAGTGAAAAGATACAACGCTGTACTGGTGCATTACATTGCATACAAGAACTAACTTATCCCGTTATGCATTGAAGATATAACACATACCAAATGTCCTGTTGCATTGCAGTGAATGTAAGAACTAACTCATTTTGTTTGTGCATTGAAGAGATAACATATGTGCATTGCATGTCATACAAGATCGTGTGCAATGATGAACGATGCATTGTTCAGTTAACACATAACACAGGTGCTGCTGAACTGCAATGCATACAATAACGAATTCCTTTGTGTACTGAAAACATAACGTGCTGTTGCATTGCAATAAAACGGTATAACTATTTAATTTTGTTTCTGGTTTAAATAAGTAAAACACCTGTTCTGTTGCATTGCAGTGCAGTGCATACAAGTAACATATACACTTTACATTGTAGACAAGAACTAACTTATACTTATGCAATGAAGAGACAACACATAATATTGCTGCTGTTGCATTGCAATGCATGTAAGAACTAACCCATTTTTTCTACACTGACATACAATATGTGCATTGCATCAACTTAATCCGTTACGCAGTGAAGAGATAAAAATGTTTCTTTGCTTTGCCATGAACACAAGAATTAAAGCATACCTTTGTACATTAAAGCGATAACACATAACATATTTAACATAACATAACATTGCATTGCATTTAATATCTAAATACTTCTGTTGTGTATTAAAGAGGTATCTATCGTAATCAGTTGTGCAGTGAAAACAAAACATAACACGTGCTGTTGCATTGCAATAAATACAATAACTAACTCATTTCGTTTTTTCATAGAAGAGATAAAAGTTTTTATTGCATTGCAATAAAATTTAACTTATTTAACTTATTCCGTTGTACGGAATATGTGAACATATTAATACAGTGGTGGTCAGAATTATTGGCACCCTTGGTAAATATGATCAAAGATGACTGTAAAAAATAAATCTGCATTGTTTATCCTTTTGATCTTTAATTCATAAAATTAGCAAAAATCTAACCTTTCATTGAAGGAAAAGAATTGAAAGTGGGGAGAAATTCACATTATGAAATAAATGTTCTTCTCCCAAACAGGTTAGCCACAATTATTGGCACCCTTTTATTCAATACTTTTTGCAACCTCATTTTGAAAAGTTAACAGCTCAGCGTTTTCTCCTATAATGCCTGATGAGTTTGGAGAACACCTGACAAGAGATCAGAGACTATTCCTTCATGCAGAATCTCTACAGATCCTTCAGATTCCTAGCTCCATGTTGGTGCTTCTTCTCTTCAGTTCACTCCACTCATTTTCTATAGGGTTCAGGTCAGGGGACTGGGATGGCCATGGCAGAAGCTTCATTTTGTGCTCAATGACACATTTTTGTGTTGGTTTTGATGTTTGTTTTGGATCATTGTCCTGATGGAAGATCCAATCACTGCCCATTATTGGATTTCTAGGAGAAGCAGTCAGGTTTTGATTTTTTTTATCTGTTGATATTTAATAGAATCCATGGTACCATGTATCTGAACAAGATGTCCAGGATCTCCAGCAGAAAAATAGGCCCACAACATTAAAGATCCAGCAGTATATTTAACCCTGGGCATGGGGTACTTTTTATCCATGTGTGCACCAAACCCAGCTGGTGGGTTTGCTGCCAAAAAGCTCTTTTTTTAGTTTCATCTAACCATAGAAGCCAGTCCTGTTTGAAGTTCCAGTCTTGTCTGACAACCGAATATGCTGGCGATTGTTTCTGGATGAGAGCAGAGGATTTTTCTTGAAATCCTTCCGAACAACTTGTGGGGATGTAGGTGCTATTTGATAATTTTTTTTAGGCTTTCTGAGACTCAAGACTCAACTAATCGCTGCAATTCTCCAGCTGTGATCCTTGGAGAGTCTTTTGCCACTCAAACTTTCCTCCTCACTGTGCATTAGGACGATTCAGACACACGTCCTCTTCCAGGCAGATTTGTAACATCTTTAGTTGATTGGAACTTCTTAATTATTGCCCTGATAGTGGAAATGGGGATTTTCAATGCTTCAGCTATTTTCTTACAGCCACTTTCTATTTTGTGAAGCTCAACAATCTTTTGCTGCACATCAGAACTATATTCTTTGGTTTTACTCATTGTGTTGAATAATTAAGGGAATTTGGCCTTTGTGTTTCCTCATATTTATACTCCTGTGGAACAGGAAGTAATGGCTGGACAATTTCATGTTCATGATCACTCTGGTGTGCCAAAAAAATGTAAATATGAATGGGAATATACTTCAGAGAAATCTTACTCATAAAAAATTATAGGGGTTCCAATAATTGTGGCCAACGTTTTTTTGAGAAAAACATTTATTTCACAATGTGATTTTCCCCCCACTTTCAATTCTTTTCATTCAATGAAAGGTTAGACTTTTTTTAATTTTATGAATTAAAGATCAAAAGGATAAACAATGCAGAAATATTTTTATGGTCATCTTTGATCAGATTTACCAAGGGTGCCAAAAATTCTGACCACCAATGTATATGTGCGGTTGCATTGCAATGCACAAAAGAGTACATATAAGGTATGCTCTTTCATTACATTGTATACAAGAACCAGTTTGTTACGTTGTGCACTGAACAGATAACTCATACCATATGTGCTGTTGCATTGCAATAAAGACAATAAATAACTCATTTCATTTGTACATTGAAGAGATAGCACATAACATATCCTATGATATTGCATTCAAAATCTGAATAAATTCGATGTACAGTCAAGAATGACATATAAGGCATAAGCTGTTTCATCGCAATGTACACAAGAACTAACATATTCGGTGGTGCAATGAAGCCATACAGCAGTCAAACGGTCAAAGTGTTCTTGAACTTGAACTTTGTATTTTTATTGACTACTTCTAATGTTACTTCAGCCATACAGTAGTCCATATTTGATAAACAAAACATGGCAAAAAGAGACCTCGATCATTAACTTTCAAAGGAAACGAAATGAATCTTTTTGGTTACTTCAGCCATATATATATAAATCCGTATATGGACTACTGAACATATTTCTGGCCAAAGAGTGAACTTATACATACTCATTGACTCCTTCTAATGACACATCTGCCATTGAGTATTGCATATTTGATCTAAAGGGCATATTTCTGGCCAAAGACTACTCGATTTTGAACATTCTTTACATAGTCATTGCCTCTCTCTTATGTTACCTCAGCCATTTATGAGCCCTTTAATGACCTACTGAACATATTTCTGGCACATTAGTCCTCGATCTTGAACTTTCTATACAGTCTCATTGACTCCTTCTGATGTTAGATGAGCCAGACAGTAGTGCATATTTGACTGACTGAACATATTTCTGGCCAAAGAGTATTCGATATAGAACCTTTTATATATTGTCATTGACTCCTTCTAATGTCAGATCAGCCATATAGTCACTAGTATATCTATATCACTATATAGTCAGAAGTTCATATTTGAACTATTGAACACATTTCTGGCCCAAGAGTAATCGATCTTGAACTTTCTATATAGACTCATTGCCTCTCTCTGATGTTAACTCAGCTATTCATGAGCCCATTTTTGAACCTAATGAACACATTTCTGACCCAAGAGTACTCGATCTTGAACTTTCTATACAGACTCGTTGACTCCATCTGATCTTAGATCTGCCAGACAGTAGTCCATATTTGACCTACTGAACATATTTCTGGCACATTAGTCCTCAATCTTGAACTTTCTATACAGACTCATTGTCTCACTCAAATGTTACTTCTGCCATTCATGAGCCCATATTTGACCTACTTAACATATTTCTGGTCAAAGAGTATTCAATATAGAACTTTTTATATATTGTCATTGACTCCTTCTGATGTCACATCAGCCATATAGATGTCCATATTTGAACTATTGAACACATTTCTGCCCCAAGAGTACTTGATCTTGAACTTTCTATATAGACTCGTTGTCTGCTTCTGATGTTACATCAGACATACTGTAGTCCATGTTTGACATAGTGAACCTATTTCTGGCCCAAGAGTACTCGATCTTGAACTTTTTATACAGACTCATTGCCTCAATCAACTGTTATTTCAGCCATACATGAGCCCATTTTTGACTTACGGAATATATTTCTGGCAAATTAGTCCTCAATCATGAACTTTCTATACAGACTCATTGAATCCTTCAGATATTAGATGAAACAGACAGTAGTCAATATTTGACTGACTGAAGATATTTCTGGCCAAAGAGTACTCGATCTTGCTCTTTCTATACAGTGTCTTTGACTCTAGCTGATCTTAGATGTGCCAGACAGCAGTCCATATTTGACCTACTGAACATGTTTCGGACCCAAGATTCCTAGGTCATGAACTTTCTACACAGACTCATTGCCTCACTGAAATGTTACTTCAGCCATATATGAGCCCATTTTTGACCAAGTGAACACATTTCTGGCCCAAGAGTACTCAAACTTGATCTTTCTATACAGACTCGTTGACTTCTCATGTTAGATCTGCCAGACAGTGGACCATATTTGACATACTGAACATATTTCTGACCCAAGAGTGCTCAATTATGTACTTTCTATACAGACTCATTGACTCCTTCTGATGTAATATCAGACATACAGTAGTCCATATTTGGCATAGTTAAAATATTTCATGTCGAAGAGTACTGGATCTTGACCTTCTTGACTGGACCTTCTATACATACTCATTGACTCCTTCCAGTGATACGTCAGCCATAGAGTATTGCATATTTGACCTACTGAACATATTTCTGAACCAAGAGTCCTCAATCATGAACTTTCTATTGAGATTCATTGAATCCTTCTGATGTTAGATGAGCCAGACAGTAGTTAATATTTGACAGTGAACATATTTCTGGCCTAAGACTACTCGTTCTTGAACTTTCTATACAGACTCAATGACACCTTCTGATCTTAGATCGGCCAGACAGTGGTCCATATTTGACCTACTGAACATATTTCTGACCCAAGAGTCTACAATCATGAACTTTCTATACAAACTCACTGACACCTGATGTTACATCAGACAGTAGTCCTTTATTGACATAATGAACATATGTATGGCCCAAGAGTCCATGCTCTTGAACATAATATACATACACATTGACTCCTTCTGATGTTATATCAGAGAGACAGTAGTAAATATTAGAACTACTTTAATTTTATCTGTCCCAAGAGTCTTCGATCATGAACTTTCTATACAGACTCATTGCAGCACTGAAATCTTACTTCGGCCATACGAGCCCATATTTGACCTACATAACATGTCTGGCAAATTAGTCCTCGATCATGAACTTTTTACACAGACTCATTGAATCCTTCTGATGTTAGGTGAGCCAGACAGTAGTCCATATTTGACACAGTGAACATATTTCTGGTCCAAGAGTACTCGATCTTGAACGTTCTATACAGACTCATTGCAGCACTGAAATCTTACTTCAGCTATAAGAGCCCATATTTGACCTACATAACATATTTTTGGCAAATTAATCCTCGATCATGAACTTTCTATACATACTCATTGACTGCATCTTTTGTCAGATAAGCCAGATAAAAACTGAACATATTTCAGGCCAAAGAGTATTCGATATTGAACTCTATTTATGTTAATTGATGCCTTCTTGTGTTACTTCACCCATATAGCCAGACAGTAGTCCATATTAGAGCTTCTGAACATATTTCTCACCCAAGACTCAATCATGAACATTCTATACAGACTCATTTTTGAAGTTTCTATAGAGACTCATTGAATACATCTGATGTTAGCTCAGCAATACATTAGTAGTCCATTTTTGACATTATGAGCATATTTCTGACCAAAGAATACTCGATCTTGAACGTTCTATACAAAATCATTGTCTCACTCAAATGTTACTTCAGCCATTCATGAGGCCATATTTGACCTACTTAACATATTTCTGGCAAATAAATCCTCATTCATGAACTTTTTATACAGACTCACTGACTACATCTGATGTTAGAGGACCCGGACATTAGTCAATATTTGACCGACTGAAGATATTTCTGGCAAAGTATATTCAATATTAAACTTTTTATATATTGTCATTGACTCCTTCTCATGTTACATCAGACAGTAGTACATATTTAACATAATGAACATATGTCTGGCCCAAGAGTCCAAGATCTTGAACTTTATATACATACACATTGACTCCTTCTGATGTTATATCAGACAGACAGTAGTAAATATTAGAACTACTTAAATTTTTTCTGTCCCAAGAGTCTTCGATCATGAACTTTCTATACAGACTCATTGACTCCTTCAGATGTTACATCAGACATCCAAAAGTCCATTTTTGACATAGTGAACATATTTCTTGGCAAAGTGTACTCGATCTTGAATTTTCTATACACTCTTTGCCTCACTAAAATGTTACGTCAGCCATACATGAGCCCATTCTTGACCTACTGAACATATTTCTGACTCAAAAGTCCTTGATCTGAACTTTCGATACAGACTCAATGACTCCTTCTGATGTTACATCAGACATACAATAGTCCATTTATGACTTAGAGAACATATTTCTTGCCAAAAGGTACTCGATCTTGAACTTTCTGTACAAAATCATTGCCTGAATCAAATGTTACTTCAGCCATACATGAGCCCATATTTGACCTACATAACATATTTTTGGCAAATCATTCCTCGATCATGAACTTTCTATACATATTCTTTGACTCCATCATTTGTCAGATAAGCCAGATAGTAGTCCATTTTTGAAAAACTGAACACATGTCAGGCCAAAGAGTATTCGATATTGAACTCTTTATTTATGTTAACTGATGTCTTCTGATGTTACTTTACCCATACAGCCAGAAAATAGTCCATATTAGAGCATCTGAACATATTTCTGACCCAAGACTCAATCATGAACATTCTATACAGACTCATTTTTCAAATTTCTATAGAGAGTCATTGAATCCATCTGATGTTAGTATACATTAGTAGTCCATTTTTGACATTATGAACATATTTCTGACCCAAGAGACACATTGAGTCCTTCTGATGTTATATCAGACAGACAGTAGTAAATATTAGAACTACTTGAATTTTTTCTGTCCCAAGAGTCTTCGATCATGAACTTTCTATACATACTCATTGACTTCTGATGATATGTCAGCCATAGCGTATTGCATATATGACCTACTGAACATATTTCTGACCCAAGAGTCCTCGATCATGAACTTTCTATACAGACTCATTGACTCCAGTAGATGTTACATCAGACATACAATAGTCCATTTTTGACATAGTGAACATATTTCTTGCCAAACAGTACACGATCTTGAACTTTCTATACACTCTTTGCCTCACTAAAATGTTACTTCAGCCATACATGAGCCCATTTTTGACCTACTGAACATATTTCTGGTATATCATGAACTTTTTATGTTAGTCAATAAGTCATAGAGTGTTGCATATGTGACCTAAAGGACATATTTCTGGCCCAAGAGTACTCGATCTTGATCTGTCCATACAGACTCATTTCCTTACTCTGATGTTTACTTCAGCCATACATAAGCCCAATTTTGACCTACTGAACATATTTCTGGCACATTAGTTTTCGACCATGAACTTATACATACTCGGTCTGATGTTAGATGAGCCAGACAGTATATTTCACATAATGAACATATTTCTGGACCATGAGTTCTCGATCTTGATCTGTCTATACAGACTCAAATCCTCACTCTGATTTTACTTCAGCCATACATGAGCCCATTTTTGACCTGATGAACATATTTCTGGCAAATTAGTTCTCGACCATGAACTTTTTATACTTACTCAGTGACTCCTTCTGATGATACATCAGACCTACCATAGTCCATTTTTGACATAGTGAACTTATTTCTCTTCGAAGAGTACTTGATGTTGAACTTTCTATACATACACATTGACTCCTTCATATGTTACTTCAGCCATACATGAGCCGTTTTTTGATCTACTGAACATATTTCTGGCCCAAGAGTATTCAAACTTGATTTTTCTATAAAGACTCATTGACTCCTTATATGAGTTCACATCAGCCATATAGAGGTCCATTTTTGACCTACTGAACATATTTCTGGCAAATTAGTTCTCGACCATGAACTTTTTATACATACTCATTGACTCCGTCTGATGTTAGATGAGCCAGACAGTATATTTGACATAATGAACATATTTCCGGACCAAGAGTTCTCGATCTTGATCTGTCTATACAGACTCTTATCCTCACTCTCATGTTACTTCAGCCATACATTTGCCCATTTTTGACCTACTGAACATTTTTGTGGCAAATTAGCTCTCGACCATGAACTTTTTATACATAATGACTCCTTATGTTGCATCAGACATACAATAGTCCATTTTTGACATAGAGAACATATTTCTTGCCAAAGAGTACTCGATCTTGAACTTTCTGTACAGACTCATTGCCTCAATTAAATGTTACTTCAGCCATACATGAGCCCATATTTGACCTACATAACATATGTCATGAACTTTTTACACAGACTCATTGACTCCTTCTGATGTTAGTTGAGCCAGACAGTAGTTCATATTTGACATAGTGAACATATTTCTGGCTTAAGAGTACTCGATCTTAATCTTTCTATACAGACTCATTGACTCCTTCTGATCTTAGATCTTCAAGACAGTGGTCCATATTTAAACCTACTGAACATGTTTCTGACCCAAGAGTCCACAATCATGAACTTTCTATGCAGACTCATTGACTCCTTCTGATCTTAGATCTGCCAGACAGTGGTCAATATTTGAACAACTGAACATATTTCTTAGCAAAGAGTACTCGATACTGAAGATTTTATACATACTCATTTACTCCTGATGTCACATCAGACAAACAATAGTCCATATTTGATATAGGGAACACATTTCTCGCCGAAGAGTACTTGAAAGTGAACTTTCTATAAATACTCATTGACTCCTTTATGTCACTTCAGCCATACATGAGCCCTTTTTGATCTACTGAACATATTTCTGGCCCAAGAGTATTCAAACTTGATCTTTCTGTAAAGACTTGTTGACTCCTTCTAATGTTAGATCTGCCAGACAGTAGAGCATATTTGACAGATTGAACATATTTCTGACCCAAGAGTCCTCAATCATGAACTTTCTATACAGAATTACTGACTCTTTATGATGTTCAATCAGAAATACAGTAGGCCATATTTGACATTGAACATATTTCTCGCCGAAGAGTCCTTGATCTTGATCTTTCTATACATACTCATTGACTCCTTCATATGTTACTTCAGCCATACATGAGCCCATTTTTGATCTACTGAACATATTTCTTGCCTGAGATCTTTCTATACATACTCAATACCTCACTCTGATGTTACTTCAGCTATACATGACCTCATTTTTGAACAACTGAACAAATTTCTGACCCAAGAATACTTGATTTTGATCTTTCTATACTGACTCGTTGACTCCTTCTGATGTTAGATCTGCCAAATGGTTGTCCATATTTGAAGTACTGAACATATTTCTGACCCGGGTCCTCGATCATGAACTTTCCATACAGACTTATTGACTCCTGATATTACATCAGACATAGAGTAGTCCATGATTGACAGTGAACATATTTCTGGCCCAAGACTACTCGATCTTGATCTTTCTAGAAAGATTCATTGACTCCTTCTGATTTTAGATCAGCCAGACAGCAGAGCATATTTGACCTATTGAACATATTTCTGACCAAAGTTTATTCGAAATTGAACTTATATATTGTCATTGACTCCTTCTGATGTCACATCAGCCATATCGAAGTCCAAATTTGACCTATTGAACATATTTCTGGCAAATTGGTCCTCGATCATTAACTTTCTATATATAGACTCATTGACTCCTTTTGATGTTACATCAGACATACAGTAGTCCATATTTGACATAGTGAACATATTTCTGGCTGAAGTGTACTCGATCTTGAACTTTCTATACAGACTCATTGACTCCTGATCTTAGATCTTCCAGACAGTGGTCCATATTTAAACCTACTGAACATTTTTCTGACCCAAGAGTCCTCAATCATGAACTTTCTGTACAGACTCATTGACTCCTTCTGATGTTACATCAGACTTACAGTAGTCCATATTTGACCTACTGAACATATTTCTGGCCTAAGAGTATTCAAACTTGACTTTTCTATTAAGACTCATTCTGATGTTACATCAGACATACAGTAGCCCATATTTGACATAGTAAACATATTTCTGGCCAAAGAGTACTCAATCTTGATTTTTCTATACTGACTCGTGAACTCCTTCTGATGTTAGATCTGCCAGACGGCTGTCAATATTTTACCTACTGAACATATTTCTGACCCAAGAGTCCTCAATCATGAACTTTCTATTCAGACTCATTGACTCCTGATGTTACATCAGACATTCAATAGTCAATATTTGACACAGTAAAAATATTTCTCGTCGGAGAGTACTTGATCTTAAACTTTCTATACATAATCATTGACTCCTTCATATGTTTACTTCAGCCATACATGAGCCCTTTTTTGATCTACTGAACATATTTCTGGACCAAGAGTACTCAAACTTGATCTTTCTATAAAGACTCGTTGACTCCTTCTGATGTTAGATCTGCCAGACAGTAGAGCATTTTTGACCTACTGAACATTTTTTTGACCCAAGAGTCATCGATCATGAACTTTATATATAGACTCATTGATCCTGATGTGAGATGAGCCAGACAGTAGTCCATATTTGACATAGTGAACATATTTCTGGCTTAAGAGAACTCGAACTTGAACTTTCTATACAGACTCAATGACTCCTACTGATGTTACATCAGACATACATTTATCCATATTTGAGGCCTCTTGAATGGCTGGTCACATCACAGTGAGGCAATGAGTATGTATAGAAAGTTCATGATCGAGGATTCTTGGGTCAGAAATATGTTCAGTAGGTCAAATATGGACTACTGTCTGGCTGACTCATTGCCTCAATCAAACATTACTTCAGCCATACATGAGCGCAAATTTGACCTTTTTAACATGTCTCTGGCAAAGTAGTCATTGATCATGAACTTTTTATACAGACTCGTATTCTAATTCTGATTTTTCTTTAGTCATACTTGAGCCCATTTTTGACCTACTGAACATATTTTTCGCCCAAGAGACCTCGATCTTGATCTTTCTAAACAGACTCCATCTGATCTTAGAATTGCCAGACAGTACTCCATATTTGACCTCCTGAACATATTTCTGACCCAAGAATCCTAGATCATGAACATTCTACACAGACTCATTGCCTCACTCAAATGTTGCTACAGCCATACATAAGCCCATATTTGATCTACTTAACATATTTCTGGCAGATTA
Organism: Mylopharyngodon piceus; assembly: GCA_039654765.1. Classification (NCBI taxonomy): domain Eukaryota; kingdom Metazoa; phylum Chordata; class Actinopteri; order Cypriniformes; family Xenocyprididae; genus Mylopharyngodon; species Mylopharyngodon piceus. Next base: position 76,553 of record JBCHWC010000099.1, read on the forward strand.
ATCCTCGTTCATGAACTTTTTATACATACTCATTGACTACTTCTAATGACACATCTGCCATTGACTATTGCATATTTGATCTAAAGGGCATATTTCTGGCCAAAGAGTACTCGATCTTGAACATTCTTTACATAGTCATTGCCTCTCTCTGATGTTACCTCAGCCATTTATGAGCGCATTGACCTACTGAACACAGTAGTCCATAATTGATCGACTGAACATATTTCTGGTCAAAGAGTATTCGATATAGAACTTTTTATATATTGTCATTGACTCCTTCTGATGTCACATCAGCCATATAGAAGACCATATTTGAACTATTGAACACATTTCTGGCCCAAGAGTACTCGATCTTGAACTTTCTATATAGACTCATTGCCTCAATGAAATGTTACTTAAGCCATACATGAGGCCATTTTTGACCTACGAAACATATTTCTGACCCAAGAATCCTCGATCATGAACTTTCTATACAGACTCATTGACTGCTTCTGATGTTACATCAGACATACTGTAGTCCATGTTTGACACAATGAACCTATTTCTGGCCCAAGAGTACTCGATCTTGAACTTTCTATATAGACTCATTGCCTCAATCAAATGTTACTTCAGCCATACCTGAGCCCATTTTTGAGTTACGGAATATATTTCTGGCAAATTAGTCCTCAAACATGAACTTTCTATACAGACTCATTGAATCCTTCTGATATTAGATGAGCCAGACAGTAGTCAATATTTGACTGAGTGAAGATATTTCTGGCCAAAGAGTACTCGATCATGATCTTTCTATCCAGAGTCTTTGACTCCATCTGATCTTAGATGTGCCAGACAGTAGTCCATATTTGACCTACTGAACATATTTCGGACCCAAGAATCCTAGGTCATGAACTTTCTACACAGACTCATTGCCTCACTGAAATGTTGCTTCAGCCATTCATGAGCACATTTTTGACCTACGAAACATATTTCTGACCCAAGAATCCTCGATCTTGAACTTTCCATACAGACTCATTGACTCCTTCTGATGTTAGATGAAGCAGACAGTAGTCTATATTTGACTGACTGAACAAATTTCTGGCCAAAGAGTATTCGATATTGAACTTTTTATATAGACTCATTGACTCCTTCTGATGTTGCATCAGACATACAATAGTCCACATTTGACCTACATAACATCTTTCTGGCAAATTAGTCCTCGATCATGAACTTTTTATACATACTCATTGAATTCTTTTGATGACACTTCAGCCATAGACTATTGCATATTTGACCTAAAGGACACATTTCTGTCCCAAGAATCCTCAATCTTGAACTTTCTGTATAGACTCATTGACTCCTTCTGATGTTAGATGAGCTAGACAGTAGTCCATATTTGACATTGTGAACATATTTCTGGCCCAAGAGTACTCGATCTTGAACTTTCTGTACAGACTCATTGACTCCTTCTGATGTGAGATGAGCTAGACAGTAGTCCATATTTGACATAGTGAACATATTTCTGTCCCAAGAGTACTTGATCGTGATCTTTCTATACAGACTCATTTCCCCATTTCACAGAGAAGGATTAAGCTAATCCTAGACTAAAATGCATGTTTGAGCTGTTTTAACTGAAAGTGACTTGTAGTAACATATCTTAAAATATGTCAGAACCATAGTTTTGTCTCAAGATGCACACCAGTAATGTTTTTTTCTAGGGTACATTTATAAAAGCTTCTTAAATACGCTAATTAAACTAGAGCCTAATACTGGCTCAGTCTAAGCCCTGTCTATGAAATTGGGCCATTGATTCCATATTTGACTCATTGACTCCTATTGATGACATGTCAGCCATACTGCATATTTGACCTAAAGGGTACGCGATCTTAACCTTTCTATAGATACTCATTTACTCCTTCCGATGACCAAAGTGTAGCCATAGTGTATTGCATATTTGATCTACTGAACATATTTCTGGTCCAAGAGAACTCATTCTTGATCTTTCTATACATACTCAATACCTCACTCTGATGTTACTTCAGCCATACATGAGCTCATTTTTGACCTAGTGAACACATTTCTGGCCCAAGAGTACTCAAACTTGATCTTTCTATACAGACTCGTTAACTTCTTCTGATGTTAGATCTGCCAGACAGTAGACCATATTTGACATACTGACCATATTTCTGACCCAAGAGTGCTTGATTTTTTTTTTCTATACAGACTCATTGACTCCTTCTGATGTTACATCAGACATGCAGTAGTCCATATTTGGCATAGTTAAAATGTTTCTCATCGAAGAGTACTGGATCTTAACCTTCTTGACTGGACCTTCTATTCATACTCATTGACTTCTTCCAATGATACGTCAGCCATAGAGTATTGCATATTTGACCTACTGAACATATTTCTGAACCAAGAGTCTACATTCATGAACTTTCTATACAAAGTCATTGACTCCTGATGTTACATCAGACATATATTAGTCCTTATTTGACATAGTGAACATATTTCTGACCCAAGAGTCCTCAATCATGAACTTTCTATACAAACTTATTGTCTCCTGATGTTACATCAGACATACAGTAGTCCATATTCGACAGTGATCATATTTCTGACCCAAGAGTACTCGATCTTGAACGTTCTATACAGACTCAATATCTCACTCAAATGTTACTTCAGCCATTCATGAGCCCATATTTGACCTATTTAACATATTTCTGGCAAATTAATCCTCGTTCATGAACTTTTTATACAGACTCACTGACTACTTCTGATGTTAGATGAGCCTGACAGTAGTCCATATTTGACCGAATGAAGATATTTCTGGCAAAGATTATTCGATATTAAACTTTTTATATATTGTCCTTCTGCTGTTACAGCAGACAGTAGTATTTGACATAATGAACATATGTCTGGCCCAAGAGTCCAAGATCTTGAAGTTTATATACATAAACAGACTCCTTCTGATGTTATATCAGACAGACAGTAGTAAATATTACTTAATACTAAAATTTTTTCTGTCCCAAGAGTCTTCGATCATGAACTTTCTATACAGACTCATTGACGCCTTCAGATGTTACATCAGACATACAAAAGTCCATTTTTGACATAGTGAACATATTTCTTGCCATAGTGTACTTGATCTTGAATTTTCTATACACTCTTTGCCTCACTAAAATGTTACTTCAGCCATACATGAGCCCATTTTTGACCTATTGAACATATTTCTGACTCAAGAGTCCTTGATCTGAACTTTTGATACAGACTCAATGACTCTTTCTGATGTTACATAATACATACAATAGTCCATTTTTGACACAGAGAACATATTTCTTGCCAAAGAGTACTCAATCTTGAACTTTTTGTACGAAATCATTGCCTCAATCAAATGTTACTTCAGCCATACATGACCCATATTTGACCTACATGAGATATGTCTGGCAAATTACTTCTCGATCATAAACTTTTTACACAGACTCATTGACTCCTCCTGATGTTAGTTGAGCCAGACAGGAGTCCATATTTGACATAGTGAACATATGTCTGGTCCGAGAGTGCTCGATCTTGAACTTTATATACATAAACATTGACTCCTTCTGATGTTATATCAGACAGACATTAGTAAATATTAGAACTACTTAAATTTTTTTCTTTCCAAAGATCATGAACTTTCTATACAGACTTGACTCCTTCAGATGTTATATCAGACATTCAATAGTCCAGTTTTGACATAGTGACCATATTTCTTGCCAAAGAATACTCGATCTTGAACTTTCTATACACTCTATGCCTCACTAAAATGTTACTTCAGCGATACATGAGCCCATTTTTGACCTACATAACATAAGTCTGGCAAATTAGTCCTTGATCTGAACTTTCAGTAGAGACTCAATGACTCCTTCTGATGTTACATCAGACATACAATAGTCCATTTTTGACATAAAGAACAGATTTGTTGCCAAAGAGAACTCGATCTTGAACTTTCTGTACAGATTCATTGCCTCAATCAAATGTTACTTCAGCCATACATCATCCCATATTTGACATAGTGAACATATTTCTGGTCCGAGAGTACTCGATCTTGAACTTTCTATACAGACTCTTTGCTTCACTCAAATGTTACTTGAGCCATAAATGAGATCATTTTTGATCTTCTGAACATGTTTCTGGCCAAATTAGTCCTCGATCATGAACTTTCTCTACAGACTCTTTGACTCCTGATGATAGATGAGCCGGACTGTTGCCCATATTTGACACAGTGACCATATTTCTAATCTGAGAGTACTCGATCTTGAACATTCTATTCAGACTCATTGCCTCAATCAAATGTTACTTCAGCAATACATGAGCCCATTTTTGACCTACTGAACATATTTTTGACTCAAGAGTTCGAGATCTCAGCTTTTAATACAGACTCAAAGACTCCTTCTGATGTTACATCAGACATACAATAGTACATTATTGACACAGAGAACATATTTCTTGCCAAAGAGTACTCGATCTTGAACTTTCTGTACAAACTCATTGCCTCAATCAAATGTTACTTCAGCCATACATGACCCATATTTGACCTACATGAGATATGTCTGGCAAATTACTTCTCGATCATAAACTTTTTACACAGACTCATTGACTCCTCCTGATGTTAGTTGAGCCAGACATAGTCCATATTTGACATAGTGAACATATTTCTGGTCCGAGAGTGCTCGATCTTGAACTTTATATACATACACATTGACTCCTTCTGATGTTATATCAGACAGACATTAGTAAATATTAGAACTACTTAAATTTTTTTCTTTCCAAAGATCATGAACTTTCTATACAGACTTATTGACTCCTTCAGATGTTATATCAGACATTCAATAGTCCATTTTTGACATAGTGACCATATTTCTTGTGAAAGAATACTCGATCTTGAACTTTCTATACAGATTGGTTGCCTCAATCAAATGTTACTTCAGCGATACATGAGCCCATTTTTGACCTACATATCATAAGTCTGGCAAATTAGTCCTTGATCTGAAGTTTCAGTACAGACTCAATGACTCCTTCTGATGTTACATCAGACATACAATAGTCCATTTTTGACATAGAGAACAGATTTTTTGCCAAAGAGATCTCGATCTTGAACTTTCTGTACAGATTCGTTGCCTCAATCAAATGTTACTTCAGCCATACATGAGCCCATATTTGACATAGTGAACATATTTCTGGTCCGAGAGTACTCGATCTTGAACTTTCTATACAGACTCTTTGCTTCACTCAAATGTTACTTGAGCCATACATGAGATCATTTTTGATCTTCTGAACATGTTTCTGGCAAAATTAGTCCTCGATCATGAACTTTCTCTACAGACTCTTTGACTCCTGATGTTAGATGAGCCGGACTGTTGCCCATATTTGACACAGTGACCATATTTCTAATCTGAGAGTACTCGATCTTGAACATTCTATTCAGACTCATTGCCTCAATCAAATGTTACTTCAGCAATACATGAGCCCATTTTTGACCTACTGAACATATTTTTGACTCAAGAGTTCGAGATCTGAGCTTTTAATACAGACTCAAAGACTCTTTCTGATGTTACATCAGATATACAATAGTCCATTTTTGACACAGAGAACATATTTCTTGCCAAAGAGTACTCGATCTTGAACTTTCTGTACAAACTCATTGCCTCAATCAAATGTTACTTCAGCCATACATGACCCATATTTGACCTACATGACATATGTCTGGCAAATTAGTCCTCAATCATGAACTGTTTACACAGACTCATTGACCCCTCCTGATGTTAGTTGAGCCAGACAGTAGTCCATATTTGACATAGTGAACATATTTCTGGTCCGAGAAAACTCGATCTTGAACTTTTTATACAGACTTATTGTACCTCAGTCAAATGTTACTTCAGCCATGCTTAAGCCCATTTTTGATCTTCTGAAGATATTTCTGGCAAATTAGTCCTCGATCATGAACTTTCTATACAGACTCTTTGACTCCTGATGTTAGATGAGCCAGACAGTTGTCCATATTTGACATAGTGAAAATAATTCTGGCCCAAGAGTACTCGATCTTGAACTTTATATACAGACTCATTGCAGTACTGCAATCTTACTTCAGCCATAAATGAGCCCAAATTTGACCTACATAACATATTTTTGGCAAATTAGTCCTCGATCATGATCTTTCTATACATACTCATTGACTCCATCTTTTGTCAGATAAGCCAGATAAGATAGTAGTCTATAGTTGAAAATCTGAACATATTTCAGGCCAAAGAGTATTCAATATTGAACTCTTTATTTATGTTAATTGATGCCTTCTGATGTTACTTCACCCATACCACCAGACAGTAGTCCATATTAGAGCTTCTGAACATATATCTCACCCAAGACTCAATCATGAACATTCTATATAAAACTCATATTTCTAGGTTCTACAGTGACTCATTGAATCCATCTAATGTTAGCTCAGCCATACAGTAGTAGTCCATTTTTGACATTATGAGCATATATCTGACCCAAGAGTACTCGATCTTGAACTTTCTATACAAACTCATTGTCTCACTCAAATGTTACTTCTGCCATTCATGAGCCCATATTTGACCTACTTAACGTATTTCTGGCAAATTAATCCTCGTTCATGAACTTTTAATACAGACTATACTATACAGACAACTGTCTATACAGACTCATTGACTCCTTCAGATGTTGCATCAGACATACAATAGTCCATTTTTGACAAAGAGAACATATTTCTTGCCAATGAGAACTCGATCTTGAACGTTCTGTACAGATTCGTTGCCTCAATCAAATGTTACTTCAGCCATACATGAGCCCATATTTGACATAGTGAACATATTTCTGGTCCGAGAGTACTCAATCTTGAACTTTCTATACAGACTCATTGCCTCAGTCAAATGTTACTTCAGCCATACATGAGCCCATTTTTGATCTTCTGAACATGTTTCTGGCAAATCAGTCCTCGATCATGAACTTTCTCTACAGACTCTTTGACTCCTGATGTTAGATGAGCCGGACTGTTATCCATATTTGACACAGTGAACATATTTCTGGTCCGAGCGTACTCGATCTTGAATTTTCTATACAGACTCATTGGAGCACTGAAATCTTACTTCAGCCATACATGAGCCCATATTTGACCTACATAACATATTTTTGGCAAATCAGTCCTCGATCATGAACTTTCTATACATACTCACTGACTCCAACTTTTGTCAGATAAGCCAGATAGTAGTCCATATTTGAAAAACTGAACATAAGTCAGGCTAAAGAGTATTCGATATTGAACTCTTTATTTATGTTAATTGATGCCTTCTGATGTTACTTCACCCATATATCCAGACAGTAGTGCATATTAGACCATATGAATATATTTCTGACCCAAGACTCAATCATGAACATTCTATACAGACTCATTTTTCAAGTTTCTATAGAGACTCATTGAATCCATCTGATGTTAGCTCGGCCATACATTAATAGTCCATTTTTGACTTTATGAACATATTTCTGACCCAAGAGACACATTCACTCCTTCTGATGTTATATCAGACAGACAGTAGTAAATATTAGAACTACTTGAATTTTTTCTGTCCCAAGAGTCTTCGATCATGAACTTTCTATACATACTCATTGACTTCTGATGATACGTCAACTATAGCGTATTGCATATATGACCTACTGAACATATTTCTGACCCGAGTCCTCGATCATGAACTTTCTATACAGACTCATTGACTCCTTCAGATGTTACATCAGACATACAATAGTCCATTTGCCCATTTTTGACAAGGAGAACATATTTCTTGCCAAAGATTACTTGATCTTGAATTTTCTATACACTCTTTGCCTCACTAAAATGTTACTTCAGCCATACACGAGCCCATTTTTGACCTACTGAACATATTTCTGACCCAAGAGTCCTCGATCATGAACTTTCTATACAGACTCATTGACTCCTTCAGATGTTACATCAGACATACAATAGTCCATTTTTGACATAGTGAACATATTTCTTGCCAAACAGTACTCGATCTTGAACTTTCTATACATTCTTTGCCTCCCTAAAATGTTACTTCAGCCATACATGAGCCCTTTTTGATCTACTGAACATATTTCTGGCCCAAGAGTCCTCAATCATGAACTATATATACAGACTCATTGACTCCTTCTGATATTACATCAGACTTACAGTAGTCCATATTTGACCTACTGAACATATTTCTGGCCCAAGAGTACTCAAACTTGATCTTTCTGTAGAGACTCGTTGCCTCCTTCTGATGTTAGATCTCCCATATAGAAGTCCATATCTGACCGATTTAACATATTTCTGACCCAAGAGTCCTCAATCATGAACTTTCTATACAGAATTACTGACTCTTTATGATGTTACATCAGAAATACAGTAGGCCATATTTGACATAGAACATATTTCTCGCTGAGGAGTCCTTGATCTTGAATTTTCTATACATACTCATTGACTCCTTAATATGTTACTTCAGCCATACATGACCCATTTTTGATCTACTGAACATATTTCTGGCCTGAGATCTTTCTATACATACTTAATACCTCACTCTGATGTTACTTCAGCCATACATGACCTCATTTTTGACCAACTGAACAAATTTATGCCCCAAAAGTACTTGATTTTGATCTTTCTATACTGATTCGTTGACTCCTTCTGATGTTAGATCTGCCAGACAGTAGAGCATATTTGACCTACTGAACATATTTCTGGCCAGAGTGTATTCGAAATTGAACTTATATATTGTCATTGACGCCTTCTGATGTCACATCAGCCATGTCGAAGTCCATATTTGACCTATTGAACATATTTCTGGCAAATTGGTCCTCGATCATTAACTTTCTATATATAGACTCATTGACTCCTTCTGATGTGAGATGAGCCAGACAGTAGTTCATATTTGACATAGTGAACATATTTCTGGCTGAAGAGTACTCGATCTTGAACTTTCTATACAGACTCATTGACTCCTTCTGATGTTACATCAGACATACATTGATCCATATTTGAGGCCTCTTGAATGGCTGGTCACATCAGAGTGAGGCAATGAGTATGTATAGAAAGTTCATGATCGGTAGGTCAAATATGGACTACTGTCTGGATGATCTAACATCAGAAGGAGTCAACGAATCAGTATAGAAAGATCAAAATCAAGTACTCTTTTTTGCCAGAAATATGCAGTAGCCCCTGACTGCAGAACACTCGAGATCCAGGGGGCTGAGTCGGGAAGGTTAAGGTATATGTAAAGTGGGAGAAGTTGGATCTAGATCCAACCCCCGCCCCCTGGATCTTGTGTTGTGCAGTGAGGACCATCTCGAAATGTGTTCAGTAGGTCAAAAATAGGCTCGTGAATGGCTGAAGTAACTCAGAGTGAGGCATTGCATATGTATACAAAGATCAAGATTGATCCTCTTTGGCGAAAAATATGTTCCCTATGTCGAAAATGGACTACTGTAACATGAAAAGGAGTCAATGAGTCTGAATAGAAAGTTCAAGATTGAGGACTAATTTTCTGACTAATTTGACTACTTTGCCAGAAATTTTTTCAGTAGGTCAAAAATTGGCTCATGAATAGCTGAAGTCACATCAGAGTGAGGCAATGAGTATGTATAGAAAGATCAAGATTTAGTACTTCTTGGTGAGAAATATGTTCACAATTTCAAATATATACTATTGTCCGTCTAATGTAACATGAAAAGGAGTCAACGAATCTGTATAGAAAGATCAAGATTGAGTGCTCTTCAGCGACAGATATGTTCATTATGTCAAATATGGACTTCTGTATGTTTGATGTAACATCAGAAGGAGTCAATGAGTCTGTATAGAAAGTTCATGATCGAGGACTCTTGGGACAGAAAAAATTGAAGTAGTTCTTATATTGATATTTAAGTAGTTCTTATATTGTTTACTGTATGTCTCATGTAACATGAGAAGGAGTCAATAAAATCTAGCCAGAATTAAGTTTAGTCGGTCAAATATGGACTACTGTCTGGCTCAGCTAACATCAGAAGGAGTCAATTAATCTGAATAGAAAGTTCATGATTGAGGACTAATTTGCCATAAATTCGTTCAGTAGGTTAAAAATGGCCTCTTGAATGGCTGAAGTCACATCAGAGTGAGGCAATGAGAATGTATAGAAAGTTCAAGATTAAGTACTCTTCGGTGAGAAATATGTTCATTATGTCAAATATGCACTACTGTCTGGCTGATCTAACATCAGAAGGAGTCAACGAGAGTGAATAGAAAGTTCATGATTGAGGACTAATTTGCAGAAATTCGTTCAGTAGCAAAAATGGGCTCATGAACAGCTGGTCACAACAGAGTGAGGCATTGTGTATTTATAGAAAGTTCAAGGTCAGTACTCTTGGGCCAGAAATATGTTCATTAGGTCAAAAATGAGCTCATGAATGGCTGAAGTCACATCAGAGTGAGGCAATGAGAAACTGTAGAAAGATCAAGATCGAGTGCTACTCGGTGACAAATAAGTTCATTTTGTCAAATATGGACTACTGTATGTCTGATGTAACATCAGAACGAGTCAATGAGTCTGTATAGAAAGTTTATGATCGAGGACTCTTGGGTCAGACATGTCTTCAATATGTCAAATAGGCAGTAGTCTATGACTGACGTATCATCAGAAAGAGTCAATGAGTATGTATAGAAAGTTCATGATCGAGTACTCTTGGGACAGAAAAAAATTAAGTACTTCTAATATTGACTACTGTATGTCTGATGTAACATCAGAAGGAGTCAACGAGTCTGTATAGAAAATTCATGATCGAGTACTCTTGGGTCAGAAATATGTTCAGTAGGTCAGATATGGACTACTGTCTGGCTGATCTATCATCTGAAGGAGTCAACATGTCTGTATAGAAAATTCATGATCGAGGACTCGGGTCAGAAATATCTTCAATAGATCAAATAGGCAATACTCTATGGTTGAAGTATTATCAGAAGGAGTCAATGAGTATGTATAGAAAGTTCATGATCGAGGACTCGGGTCAGAAATATGTTCAGTAGGTCAAATATGGACTTCTTAATGGCTGATGTGACATCAGAAGGCATCAATGACTAAATATAAAAAAAAAAATCAACATCAAATTCTCTTTGGCCAGAAAAATGTTTACTATGTCAAATATGGACTACTGCATGTCTGATGTAACATCAGAAGGACTCAATGAGTCTGAATGGAAAGTTCATGATTGACGACTAATTTGCCAGAAATTCGTTCAGTAGGTCAAATATGGGCTCATGAATAGCTGGTCACATCAGAGTGAGGCAATGAGAAACTGTAGAAAGTTCATGATCGAGTACTCTTGGGTCAGAAATAACTTCAATATGGTCAAAAATGGGCTCATGTATATGGCTGTTGTGACATCAGAAGGGGTCAGTGAATATAAATAAAAGCTCAACATAAAATCCTATTTGGCCAGAAATATGTTCAGTCTGTCAAATATGGACTAATGACTGGCTGATCTAACATCAGAAGGAGTCAATGATAATGTATAAAATGTTCAATATTGAGTACTATATATATATATATATGTTCAGTATGTCAAAAATGGACTCATGTATTGTTGAAGTAACAATAAAGTGAGGTATTGAGTATGTATAGAAAGATCAAGATCGAGTACTCTTTAGCGAGAAATAAGTTCACTATGTCAAAAATGGACTACTCTATGTCTGATGTAACATCAGAATGAGACAATGAGTCTGTAGAGATAGTTCATGATCGAGGACTCTGGTCAGAAATATGTTCAGTAGGTCAAATAGGCAATACTCTATGGCTGAAGTATCAGAAGGTGTCAATGAGAAGTCTTGGGATAGAATTTTTTTTAAGTAGTTCTAATATTGATCAGCAGGATTCAATATGTAAAAAATGTTCAAGATAGAGTTACTCTTCGGCAAGAAATATATTCACTGTGTCAAATGTGTTCTACTCTATGTCTGATGTAACACCAGAAGGAACATGAAAAGCAGTCAAAGAGTCTGAATAGAAAGTTCAAGATTGAGGACTAATTTTCTGACTAATTTGACTAATTTACCAGAAAATTTTTCAGTAGGTCAAAAATGGGCTCATGAATAGCTGAAGTCACATCAGAGTGAGGCAATGAGTATGTATAGAAAGATCAAGATTTAGTACTTCTTGGTGAGAAATATGTTCACAATTTCAAATATATACTATTGTCCGTCTAATGTAACATGAAAAGGAGTCAACGAGTCTGTATAGAAAGATCGAGATTGAGTGCTCTTCAGCGACAGATATGTTCATTATGTCAAATATGGACTTCTGTATGTTTGATGTAACATCAGAAGGAGTCAATGAGTCTGCATAGAAAGTTCATGATCGAGGACTCTTGGGACAGAAAAAAATTATTTCTTATATTGATATTTAAGTAGTTCTTATATTGTTTACTGTATGTCTGATGTAACATGAGAAGGAGTCAATAAAATATAGCCAGAATTATGTTTAGTCGGTCAAATATGGACTACTGTCTGGCTCAGCTAACATCAGAAGGAGTCAATTAATCTGAATAGAAAGTTCATGATTGAGGACTAATTTGCCATAAATTCGTTCAGTAGGTTAAAAATGACACAAATCATATCGCATTAAATTGTTACATATTACGCTGTTCATAGTAGAATTATGCGCTGTTATGAATTAAAATGTTAAATACAACTAAAATGACATTCGTTATGCATTCAAAAGGAACACATGTTCTGTTTTATTGCAATGCATACAAAAACTATGCATTGTTTCCTTGAAGTATATAAAGAACAACGAAATGCAATGAATGTAAGAAATTAATCATTTGTGCACTGAAGAGATAACATAACGCAACACAACACAGGTGATGGTAATGGAAATAACTTTCCTTTGTGCATTAAAGAGAATACTCAAATCATATATGCTGTTGCATGGCAATAAATACAAGAACTGTTTCATTGCATTGCATACAATAGTTAACTTATTGCGCTTAGCATAGAAATAATTAATATAACATATGTGCTGTTGCATTGCAACATGTAAGTTATGACCTGTTTCCTTGCATTGTATACAAGAACTAACTTACTCCTCATGCACGGAAGAACACATAACATATGTGGTGTTGCGATGAATGAACTAACTCATCCGTTATGCATTGAATAGATAACACACAAGATATTTGCTTTTGCATTGCATTGCACACATGATCGAACTAAATCCGTTGTTCAGTGAAGAATTACATATTAGCTATGTTCTATTTTCTTTTCATTCCATTGTGCATTGAAGAATGATACATATGTTATGCTCTATTTCATTGCATTGCAAACAAGAATTAACTCATTCCGTTATACATTGAAGAGACAACGCATAACATTGCATTGCGTTAACTTAATCCGTTGTGCAGCCAAGATAACACATGACAGTTGCTATTGCACTCCATTGCATACAAGAAATAACTCTTTCCTGTGTGCATCAAAAGAGAAAACACAAACCATATATGCAACATTTAAGTTATGCACTGTTTTCTTGCATTGTATACAAGAACTAACTTATTCGTCATGCATTGAAGAATACATAACATATGTGGTGTTGCGACGAATTAACTAACTCATCTGTTATGTATTGAAGAGATAACACATAAACGTACATTGCATTGCAGTAACTTAATCCGTTGTGCAGTGTAGAGATAACACATGACAGGTGCTTGTTGCACTGCATTGCATAAAAGAACTTTTTACTTTGTGCATTGAAGAGAACACAAATCATATATGCTGCTGAATTGCAATACATACAAGAAGTTTCGTTGCATTGCATTCAATAATTAACTTATTACGTTGTGCATAGAAATGAATATATGTGCTGTTGCATTGCAATGCGTACAAGAACTAAAATGCAAGTTATGCACTGTTTCATTGCATTGTATAATACAAGAACTAACTTATTTTGTTGCGCATTGTACAGTTAACACATTACACAGGTGCCGTTGAACTGCATTGCCTACATGAACTAATTTATCCCGTTATAAACACTGAAGAGATAACACATACCAAAGTCCTGTTGCGTTGCAATGAATTTAAGAACTTATTTCGTATGTGCATTGAAGACATAACAGATTTCAATGAGTCTTCAATGAGCATTGCATTTCATACACGATCTAACTCAATCCAGTATGCGGTGAAGAGAAAACACATAAAATATTATGTTGCATTATATTCAATATCCTATCTAACTTATAACTTTTTCCGTTGTGTATGAAAGAGGTAACACATATGTGCTGTTGGATTCCAGTGCATAAAAGAAAACATATAAGTTATGCGCTGTTTCATTGCATTTTATACAAGAACTAACTTATACCGTTGTGCATTGAAGAGATAACACATGAAAGGCGCTTGTTGCACTGCATTGCATAGAAGAATTAACTTTTTCTTTTGCCTTCTTTGTGCGCTGAAGAGACTGACATAAACCGATGTGCAGTGAAAAGATACAACGCTGTACTGGTGCATTACATTGCATCACACAAGAACTAACTTATCCCGTTATGCATTGAAGATATAACACATACCAAATGTCCTGTTGCATTGCAGTGAATGTAAGAACTAACTCGTTTTGTTTGTGCATTGAAGAGATAACATATATGCTTTGCATGTCATACACGATCGTGTGCAGTGATGAACGATGCATTGTTCAGTTAACACATAACACAGGTGCTGCTGAACTGCAATGCATACAATAACGAATTCCTTTGTGTACTGAAAACATAACGTGCTGTTGCATTGCAATAAAACGGTATAACTATTTAATTTCGTTTCTGGTTTAAATAAGTAAAACACCTGTTCTATTGCATTGCAGTGCAGTTCATACATGTAACATATACACTTTACATTGTAGACAAGAACTAACTTATACTTATTCAATGAGGAGACAACACATAACATTGCTGCTGTTGCATTGCAATGCATGTAAGAACTAACCCATTTCTTGTACACTGACATTCAATATGTGCATTGCATCAACTTAATCCGTTACGCAGTGAAGAGATAAAAATGTTTCTTTGCTTTGCCATGAACACAAGAATTAAAGCATACCTTTGTACATTAGAGCGACAACACATAACATATTTAACATAACATAACTTTGCATTGCATTTAATATCTAAATTCTTCTGTTGTGTATTAAAGAGGTATCTATCGTAATCGGTTGTGCAGTGAAAACAAAACATAAAACGTGCTGTTGCATTGCAATAAATACAATAACTAACTCATTTCGTCTGTGCATAGAAGAGATAAAAGTTTTATTGCATTGCAATAAAATTTAACTTATTTAACTTATTCCGTTGTACAGTTAAGAGGTAACCTACAGTGGTGGTCAGAATTATTGGCACCCTTGGTAAATATGATCAAAGATGACTGTAAAAAATAAATCTGCATTGTTTATCCTTTTGATCTTTAATTCATAAAATTAGCAAAAATCTAACCTTTCATTGACGGAAAAGAATTGAAAGTGGGGGGAAATTCACATTATGAAATAAATGTTTTTCTCCAAAACACGTTGGCCACAATTATTGGCACCCTTTTATTCAATACTTTTTGCAACCTCATTTTGCCAAGTTAACAGCTCAGAGTTTTCTCCTATAATGCCTGATGAGTTTGGAGAACACCTGACAAGAGATCAGAGACTATTCCTTCATGCAGAATCTCTACAGATCCTTCAGATTCCTAGCTCCATGTTGGTGCTTCTTCTCTTCAGTTCACTCCACTCATTTTCTATAGGGTTCAGGTCAGGGGACTGGGATGGCCATGGCAGAAGCTCAGTGACACATTTTTGTGTTGGTTTTGATGTTTGTTTTGGATCATTGTCCTGATGGAAGATCCAATCGCTGCCCATTATTGGATTTCTAGCAGAAGCAGTCAGTTTTGATTTTTTATCTGTTGGTATTTGATAGAATCCATGATACCATGTATCTGAACAAGATGTCCAGGATCTCCAGCAGAAAAATAGGCCCACAACATTAAAGATCCAACAGTATATTTAACCGTGGGCCTGGGGTACTTTTTATCCATGTGTGCACCAAACCCATCTGGTGGGTTTGCTGCCAAAAAGCTCTTTTTTTAGTTTCATCTGACCATAGAAGCCAGTCCTGTTTGAAGTTCCAGTCTTGTCTGACAACTGAATATGCTGGAGATTGTTTCTGGATGAGAGCAGAGGATTTTTCTTGAAACCCTTCCGAACAACTTGTGGGGATGTAGGTGCTGTTTGATAATTTTTTTTAGGCTTTCTGAGACTCAAGACTCAACTAATCTCTGCAATTCTCTAGCTGTGATCCTTGGAGAGTCTTTTGCCACTCAAACTTTC
Organism: Mylopharyngodon piceus; assembly: GCA_039654765.1. Taxonomy (NCBI): domain Eukaryota; kingdom Metazoa; phylum Chordata; class Actinopteri; order Cypriniformes; family Xenocyprididae; genus Mylopharyngodon; species Mylopharyngodon piceus. Next base: position 92,923 of record JBCHWC010000099.1, read on the forward strand.
CTCCTCACTGTGCATTAGGACGATTCAGACACATGTCCTCTTCCAGGCAGATTTGTAAAATCTTTAGTTGATTGGAACTTCCTAATTATTGCCCTGATAGTGGAAATGGGGATTTTCAATGCTTCAGCTATTTTCTTGCAGCCACTTTCTATTTTGTGAAGCTCAACAATCTTTTGCTGCACATCAGAACTATATTCTTTGGTTTTACTCATTGTGTTGAATGATTAAGGGAATTTGGCCTTTGTGTTTCCTCATGTTTATACTCCTGTGGAAAGGAAGTAATGGCTGGACAGTTTCATGTTCATGATCACCCTCATGTGCCAAAAAAATGTAAATATGAATGGGAATATACTTCAGAGATATTTTACTCAAAAAAATTATAGGGGTTCCAATAATTGTGGCCAACGTGTTTTGGAGAAAAACATTTATTTCATAATGTGATTTTCCCCCCACTTTCAATTCTTTTCCTTCAATGAAAGGTTAGACTTTTGCTAATTTTATGAATTAAAGATCAAAAGGATAAACAATGCAGAATTATTATGCCAAAAATTCTGACCACCACTGTATATATGTGGTTGCATTGCAATGCACGTAAGAGTACATATAAGGTATGCTCTTTCATTACACTGTATACAAGAACCAGTTTGTTACGTTGTGCATTGAACAGATAACTCATACCATATGTGCTGTTGCATTGCAATAAATACAATAAATAACTTATTTCATTTGTACATTGAAGAGATAGCACATAACATATCCTATGATATTGCATTCAAAATCTGAATAAATCCGATGTACAGTCAAGAATGACATATAAGGCATAAGCTGTTTTATCGCAATGTACACAAGAACTAACATATTCGGTGGTGCAATGAAGCCATACAGCAGTCAAACGGTCAAAGTGTTCTTGAACTTGAACTTTGTATTTTCATTGACTACTTATGATGTTACTTCAGCCATACAGTAGTCCATATTTGATAAATGAAACATGGCAAAAAGAGACCTCGATCATTAACTTTCAAAAGAAACGAAATGAATCTATTTGGTTACTTCAGCCATATATATATAAATCCGTATACGGACTACTGAACATATTTCTGGCCAAAGAGTGAACTTATACATACTCATTGACTCCTTCTAATGACACATCTTCCATTGAGTATTGCATATTTGATCTAAAGGCCATATTTCTGGCCAAAGAGTACTCGATTTTGAACATTCTTAACATAGTCATTGTCTCTCTCTTATGTTACCTCAGCCATTTATGAGCCCATTAATGACCTACTGAACATATTTCTGGCACATTAGTCCTCGATCTTGAACTTTCTATACAGTCTCATTGACTCCTTCTGATGTTAGATGAGCCAGACAGTAGTCCATATTTGACTGACTGAACATATTTCAGGCCAAAGAGTATTCGATATAGAACTTTTTATATATTGTCATTGACTCCTTCTGATGTCAGATAAGCCATATAGACGTCCATATTTGAACTATTGAACACATTTCTGGCCCAAGAGTACTCGATCTTGAACTTTCTATATAGACTCGTTGACTGCTTCTGATGTTACATCAGACATACTGTAGTCCATGTTTGACATAGTGAACCTATTTCTGGCCCAAGAGTACTCGATCTTGAACTTTTTATACAGACTCATTGCCTCAATCAAATGTTATTTCAGCCAATCATGAGCCCATTTTTGACTTACGGAATATATTTCTGGCAAATTAGTCCTCAATCATGAACTTTCTATACAGACTCATTGAATCCTTCAGATATTAGATGAAACAGACAGTAGTCAATATTTGACTGAGTGAAGATATTTCTGGCCAAAGAGTACTCGATCTTGATCTTTCTATACAGAGTCTTTGACTCTAGCTGATCTTAGATGTGCCAGACAGGAGTCCATATTTGACCTACTGAACATATTTCGGACCCAAGATTCCTAGGTCATGAACTTTCTACACAGACTCATTGCCTCACTGAAATGTTGCTTCAGCCATTCATGAGCACATTTTTGACCTACTGAACACATTTCTGGCAAATAATTCCTCGATCTTGAACTTTCCATACAGACTCATTGACTCCTGATGTTAGATGAACCAGACAGTAATCCATATTTGACTGACTGAACAAATTTCTGGCCAAAGAGTATTCGATATTGAAATTTTTATATATTGCCATTGACTCCTGATCAGCCGTATAGAAGTCCATATTTGACCTATTGTACACATTTCTGACCCTAGAATCCTCAATCATGAACTTTCTATATAGACTCATTTACTCCTTCTGATGTTGCATCAGACATACAATAGTCCACATTTGACCTACATAACATATTTCTGGCAAATTAGTCCCCGATTATTAACTTTTTATACATACTCATTGAATTCTATTGATGACACTTCAGCCATAGAGTATTGCATATTTGACCTAAAGGACATATTTCTGTCCCAAGAGTACACGATCTTGAACTTTCTATAACAGCCTCATTGACTCCTTCTGATGTTAGATGAACCAGACAATAGACCATATTTGACATAGTGAACATATTTCTGGCCAAAGAGTACTCAAACTTTCTATACAGACTCATTCACCCATGAAATTAGTCTCATTTCACCCATTTAAAACTAAAGCCTAATCCTGGCTTAGTCTAAGCCCTGTCTATGAAATCGGGCCATTGATTCCATATTTGACTTATTGACTCCTATTGATGACATGTCAGCCATATTGCATATTTGACCTAAAGGGTACGCGATCTTGAACTTTCTATAGATACTCATTGACTACTTCCGATGACCATAGTGTAGCCATAGTGTATTGTATATTTGATCTACTGAACATATTTCTGGTCCAAGAGAACTCGTTCTTGATCTTTCAATACATACTCAATACCTCTCTCTGATGTTACTTCAGCGATATATGAGCCCATTTTTGACCAAGTGAACACATTTCTGGCCCGAGTACTCAAACTTGATCTTTCTATACAGACTTGTTGACTTCTTCTGATGTTAGATCTGCCAGACAGTAGACCATATTTGACATACTGAACATATTTCTGACCCAAGAGTCCTCAATCATGAACTTTCTATACAAACTTATTGTCTCCTGATGTTACATCAGACATACAGTAGTCCATATTTGGCATAGTTAAAATATTTCTCGTCGAAGAGTACTGCACATTCTATACATACTCATTGACTCCTTCCAGTGATACGTCAGCCATAGAGAATTGCATATTTGACCTACTGTACATCAGATATACATTAGTCCTTATTTGACATAGTGAACATATTTCTGACCCAAGAGTCCTCAATCATGAACTTTCTATACAAACTTATTGTCTCCTGATGTTACATCAGACATACAGTAGTCCATATTTGACAGTGATCATATTTCTGGCCCAAGCGTACTTGATCTTGAACTTTCTATACAGACTCATTGCCTCAATCAAGTGTTACTTCAGCCATACATGAGCCCATATTTGACCTACATAACATATGTCTGGCAAATTAGTACACGATCATGAACTTTTTAAACATAATCATTGACTCCTTCTGATGACAAGTCAGCCATAGAGTATTGCATATTTGACCTAAAGGACATATTTCTAGCCCGAGTACTCAAACTTAATCTTTCTATACTGACTCATTGACTCCTTCTGATGTTAGTTCTGCCAGATGTTTGTACATCGGACAACAATAGTTCATTTTTTACCTAATTAACATATTTCTGCCCAAAGAGTCCTTCATCACGAACCTTCTATACTTATTTCCTTAGTCTGATGTTAGTTCAGCTATAGAGTATTGCATATTTGATCGACTGAAATATTACATATTTCTGGCCAAAGAGTAGTCGATATTGAAATTTTATATATACACATTGACGCGTTCTGATGTCACATCAGCCATACATCAGCCCATTATTGACTTACTGAACATATTTCTGAACCAAGAGTCCTTGATCTTGATCATTCTATACAGACTCGTTAACTCCTTCTGATCTTAGATCTGCCAGACTGTAGTCCATATTTGACCTACTGAACATATTTCTGACCCAAGAGTCCTTGATTTTGAACTTTCTATACAGACTCATTGCTGCACTGAAATGTTAATTCAGTCATACATGAGCCCATTTTTGACCTACTTAACATATGTCTTGCAAATTAGTCCTTGATCATGAACTTTTTATAGATAATCATTGACTCCTTCTGATGACACGTCAGCCATAAAGTATTGCATACTTGACCTAAAGGACATATTTCTAGCCCGAGTACTCAAACTTAATCTTTCTATACTGACTCATTGACTCCTTCTGATGTTAGTTCTGCCAGATGTTTGTACATCGGACAACAATAGTTCATTTTTTACCTAATTAACATATTTCTGCCCAAAGAGTCCTTCATCACGAACCTTCTATACTTATTTCCTTAGTCTGATGTTAGTTCAGCTATAGAGTATTGCATATTTGATCGACTGAAATATTACATATTTCTGGCCAAAGAGTAGTCGATATTGAAATTTTATATATACACATTGACGCGTTCTGATGTCACATCAGCCATACATCAGCCCATTATTGACTTACTGAACATATTTCTGAACCAAGAGTCCTTGATCTTGATCATTCTATACAGACTCGTTAACTCCTTCTGATCTTAGATCTGCCAGACTGTAGTCCATATTTGACCTACTGAACATATTTCTGACCCAAGAGTCCTTGATTTTGAACTTTCTATACAGACTCATTGCTGCACTGAAATGTTAATTCAGTCATACATGAGCCCATTTTTGACCTACTTAACATATTTCTGGTAAATTAGTCCTCAAACTTGAACTTTCTATACAGACTTACTGACTCATTCTGATGTTAGATGAGCCAGACAGGAGTCCATATTTGACCAGTTGATCACATTTCTGACCCAAGAGTCCTCGATCATGAACTTTTTATATATTGTCATTGATTCCTTCTGATGTTACATCAGACAGTAGTCCTTTATTGACATAATGAACATATGTCTGGCCCAAGAGTCCTCGATCATGAACTTTCTATACAGACTTATTGATTCCTTCAGATGTTACATCAGACATACAATAGTCCATTTTTGACATAGTGAACATATTTCTTGCCAAAGAGTACTCGATCTTGTAATTTCTATATACTCTTTGCCTCACTAAAATGTTACTTCAGCTATACATGAGCCCATTTTTGACCTACTGAACATATTTCTGACTCAAGAGTCCTTGATCTGAACTTTCAGTACAGACTCAATGACTTCTTCTGATGTTACGTCAGACATACAATAGTCCATTCTTGAACGTTCTGTACACACTCGTTGCTTCAATCAAATGTTACTTCAGCCGTACATGAGACAATTTTTGATCTTCTGAACATATTTCTGGCAAATTAGTCCTCGATCATGATCTTTCTATACAGACTCTTTGACTCCTGATGTTAGCTGAGCCAGACTGTTGTCCATATTTGACACAGTGAACATATTTCTGGTACGAGAGTACTCGATCTTGAACTTTCTATTACAGACTCATTGCCTCAGTCAAATGTTTCTTCAGCCATACATGAGTCCATATTTGACCTTAACATATAGCTGGCAAATTAGTCCTCGATAATGAACTTTCTATACAGACTCTTTGACTCCTGATGTTACATGAGCCGGACTGTTGTCCATGTTTGACACAGGGAACATATTTCAGGTCCGAGAGTACTCGATCTTGAACTTTCTATACAGACTCATTGCAGCACTGAAATCTTACTTCAGCCATACGAGCCCATATTTGACCTACATAACATATTTTTGGCAAATTAATCCTCGATCATGAACTTTCTATACATATTAATTGAATGCATTTTTTGTCAGATAAGCCAGATAAAAACTGAACATATTTCAGGCCAAAGAGTATTCGATATTGAACTCTATATTTGTTAATTGATGCCTTCTTTTGTTACTTCACCCATACAGCCAGACAGTAGTCCATATTAGAGCTTCTGAACATATTTCTGACCCAAGACTCAAACATGAACATTCTATACAGACTCATTATTCAAGTTTCTATAGAGACTCATTGAATACATCTGATGTTAGCGCAGCCATACATTAGTAGTCCATTTTTGACATTATGAGCATATTTCTGACCAAAGAATACTCGATCTTGAACGTTCTATACAGACTCATTGTCTCACTCAAATGTTACTTCAGCCATTCATGAGCCCATATTTGACCTACTTAACATATTTCTGGCAAATAAATCCTCATTCATGAACTTTTTATACAGACTCACTGACTACATCTGACGTTAGAGGAGCCGGACATTAGTCAATATTTGACCGACTGAAGATATTTCTGGCAAAGAATATTCAATATTAAACTTTTTATATATTGTCATTAACTCCTGATGTTACATCAGACAGTAGTACATACTTGACATAATGAACATATGTCTGGCCCAAGAGTCCAAGATCTTGAACTTTATATACATACACATTGACTCCTTCTGATGTTATATCAGACAGAGAGTAGTAAATATTAGAACTGCTTAAATGTTTTCTGTCCCAAGAGTCTTCGATCATGAACTTTCTATACAGACTCATTGACTCCTTCAGATGTTATATCAGACATACAAAAGTCCATTTTTGACATAGTGAACATATTTCTTGCCAAAGTGTACTCGATCTTGAATTTTCTATACACTCGTTGCCTCACTAAAATGTTACTTCAGCCATACATGAGCCCATTTTTGACCTACTGAACATATTTCTGGTAAATTAGTCCTCGATCATGAAATTTTTATGTTAGTCAATAAGTCATAGAGTGTTGCATATGTGACCTAAAGGACATATTTCTGGCCTAAGAGTACTCAATCTTGATCTGTCTATACAGACTCATTTCCTCACTCTGTTGTTTACTTCAGCCATACATAAGCCCAATTTTGACCTACTGAACATATTTCTGGCAAATTAGTTCTCAGCCATGAACTTATACATACTCATTGACTCTGTCTGATGTTAGATGAGCCAGACAGTATATTTCACATAATGAACATATTTCTGGACCAAGAGTTCTCGATCTTGATCTGTCTATACAGACTCAAATCCTCACTCTGATGTTACTTCAGCCATACATGAGCCCTTTTTTGATCTACCGAACATATTTCTGGCCCAAGAGTATTCAAACTTGATTTTTCTATAAAGACTCATTGACTCCTTATATGAGTTCACATCAGCCATATAGAAGTCCATTTTTGACCTACTGAACATATTTCTGGCAAATTAGTTCTCGACCATGAACTTTTTATACATACTCATTGACTCCGTCTGATGTTAGATGAGCCAGACAGTATATTTGACATAATGAACATATTTCTGGACCAAGAGTTCTCGATCTTGATCTGTCTATACAGACTCATATCCTCACTCTGATGATACTTCAGCCATACATTTGCCAGCTCTCGACCATGAACTTTTTATGCATAATGACTCCTTCTTATGTTGCATCAGACATACAATAGTCCATTTTTGACATAGAGAACATATTTCTTGGCAAAGAGTACTCGATCTTGAACTTTCTGTACAGACTCATTGCCTCAATTAAATGTTACTTCAGCCATACATGAGCCCATATTTGACCTACATAACATATGTCTGGCAAATTAGTCCTCGATCATGAACTTTTTACACAGACTCATTGACACCTTCTGATGTTAGTTGAGCCAGACAGTAGTTCATATTTGACATAGTGAACATATTTCTGGCTTAAGAGTACTCGATCTTGAACTTTCTATACAGACTCATTGACTCCTTCTGATCTTAGATCTTCCAGACAGTGGTCCATATTTAATCCTACTGAACATGTTTCTGACCCAAGAGTCCACAATCATGAACTTTCTATGCAGACTTATTGACTCCTTCTGATCTTAGATCTGCCAGACAGTGGTCCATATTTGACCAACTGAACATATTTCTGAGCAAAGAGTACTCGATACTGAAGATTTTATACGTACTCATTGACTCCTGAAGTCACATCAGACAAACAATAGTCCATATTTGATATAGTGAACAAATGTCTCGCCAAAGAGTACTTGAAAGTGAACTTTCTATAAATACTCATTGACTCCTTTATGTCACTTCAGCCATACATGAGCCCTTTTTGATCTACTGAACATATTTCTGGCCCAAGAGTATTCAAACTTGATTTTTCTATACAGACTCATTGACTCCTTCTGATGTTACATCAGCCATATAGAAGTCCATATTTGACCGACTGAACATATTTCTGACCCAAGAGTCCTCGATCATGAACTTTCTATACAGACTCATTGACTCCTTCTGATGTTACATTAGACTTACGGTAGTCCATATTTGACGCACTGAACATATTTATGGCCCAAGAGTACTCGATCTTGATCTTTCTATACTGACTCATTGACTCCTTCTGATATTACTTCAGACATAGAGTAGTCCATGTTCGACAGTGAACATATTTCTGGCCCATGAGTACTCGATCTTGATCTTTCTATACTGACTCATTTTCTCCTTCTGAGGTTAGATCTGCTAGACGGTTGTACATATTTTACCTACTGAACATGTTTCTGACCCAAGGGTCCTCAATCATGATCTTTCTATAAAGACTCATTGACTCCTGATGTTACATCAGACATACAATAGTACATATTTGACGTAGTGAATATATCTGTCGCCGGAGAGTACTTGATCATGAACTTTCTATACAGACTCACTGACTCCTTCAGATGTTACATCAGACATACAATAGTCCATTTTTGACATAGTGAACATATTTCTTGCCAAACAGTACACGATCTTGAACTTTCTATACACTATTTGCCTCACTAAAATGTTACTTCAGCGATACATGAGCCCATTTTTGACCTACTGAACATATTTATGGAAAATTAGTCCGTGATCATGAACTTTTTATGTTAGTCAATAAGCCATAGAGTGTTGCATATGTGACCTAAAGGACATGTTTCTGGCCCAAGAGTACTCGATCTTGATCTGTCTATACAGACTCATTTCCTCAGTCTAATGTTCACTTCAGCCATACATAAGCCCAATTTTGACCTACTGAACATATTTCTGGCAAATTAGTTCTCGACCATGAACTTATACATACTCTGTCTGATGTTAGATGAGCCAAACAGTACATTTCACATAATGAACATATTTCTGGACCATGAGTTCTCGATCTTGATCTGTCTATACAGACTCAACTCCTCATTCTGATGTTACTTCAGCCATACATGAGCCCATTTTTGACCTAATGAACATATTGCTGGCAAATTAGTTCTCGACCATGAACTTTTTATACATACTCAGTGACTCCTTCTGATGTTACATCAGACATACCATAGTCCATTTTTGACATAGTGAACATATTTCTCTTCGAAGAGTACTTGATCTTGAACTCTCTGTACAGACTCATTGCCTCAAACAAATGTTACTTCATCCTTACATGAGCCCATATTTCACCTACATAATATATGTCTGGTAAATTAGTCCTGGATCATGAACTTTTTACACAGACTCTTTGACTCCTTCTGATGTTAGTTGAGCCAGACAGTAGTCCATATTTGACATAGTGAACATATTTCTCTTCGAAGAGTACTTGATCTTGAACATTCTATACATACTCATTGACTCCTTCATATGTTACTTCAGCCATACATGAGCCCTTTTTTGATCTACCGAACATATTTCTGGCCCAAGAGTATTCAAACTTGATTTTTCTATAAAGACTCATTGACTCCTTATATGAGTTCACATCAGCCATATAGAAGTCCATTTTTGACCTACTGAACATATTTCTGGCAAATTAGTTCTCGACCATGAACTTTTTATACATCCTCATTGACTCCGTCTGATGTTAGATGAGCCAGACAGTATATTTGACATAATGAACATATTTCTGGACCAAGAGTTCTCGATCTTGATCTGTCTATACAGACTCATATCCTCACTCTGATGTTACTTCAGCCATACATTTGCCCATTTTTGACCTACTGAACATTTTTCTGGCAAATTAGCTCTCGACCATGAACTTTTTATACATAATGACTCCTTCTTATGTTGCATCAGACATACAATAGTCCATTTTTGACATAGAGAACATATTTCTTGGCAAAGAGTACTCGATCTTGAACTTTCTGTACAGACTCATTGCCTCAATTAAATGTTACTTCAGCCATACATGAGCCCATATTTGACCTACATAACATATGTCTGGCAAATTAGTCCTCGATCATGAACTTTTTACACAGACTCATTGACACCTTCTGATGTTAGTTGAGCCAGACAGTAGTTCATATTTGACATAGTGAACATATTTCTGGCTTAAGAGTACTCGATCTTGAACTTTCTATACAGACTCATTGACTCCTTCTGATCTTAGATCTTCCAGACAGTGGTCCATATTTAATCCTACTGAACATGTTTCTGACCCAAGAGTCCACAATCATGAACTTTCTATGCAGACTTATTGACTCCTTCTGATCTTAGATCTGCCAGACAGTGGTCCATATTTGACCAACTGAACATATTTCTGAGCAGAGTACTCGATACTGAAGATTTTATACGTACTCATTGACTCCTGAAGTCACATCAGACAAACAATAGTCCATATTTGATATAGTGAACAAATGTCTCGCCAAAGAGTATTTGAAAGTGAACTTTCTATAAATACTCATTGACTCCTTTATGTCACTTCAGCCATACATGAGCCCTTTTTGATCTACTGAACATATTTCTGGCCCAAGAGTATTCAAACTTGATTTTTCTATACAGACTCATTGACTCCTGATGTTACATCAGCCATATAGAAGTCCATATTTGACCGACTGAACATATTTCTGACCCATGAGTCCTCGATCATGAACTTTCTATACAGACTCATTGACTCCTTCTGATGTTACATCAGACTTACGGTAGTCCATATTTGACGCAATGAACATATTTATGGCCCAAGAGTACTCGATCTTGATCTTTCTATACTGACTCATTTTCTCCTTCTGAGGTTAGATCTGCTAGACGGTTGTACATATTTTACCTACTGAACATGTTTCTGACCCAAGGGTCCTCAATCATGATCTTTCTATAAAGACTCATTGACTCCTGATGTTACATCAGACATACAATAGTACATATTTGACGTAGTGAATATATCTGTCGCCGGAGAGTACTTGATCATGAACTTTCTATACAGACTCACTGACTCCTTCAGATGTTACATCAGACATACAATAGTCCATTTTTGACATAGTGAACATATTTCTTGCCAAACAGTACACGATCTTGAACTTTCTATACACTATTTGCCTCACTAAAATGTTACTTCAGCGATACATGAGCCCATTTTTGACCTACTGAACATATTTATGGAAAATTAGTCCGTGATCATGAACTTTTTATGTTAGTCAATAAGCCATAGAGTGTTGCATATGTGACCTAAAGGACATGTTTCTGGCCCAAGAGTACTCGATCTTGATCTGTCTATACAGACTCAACTCCTCATTCTGATGTTACTTCAGCCATACATAAGCCCAATTTTGACCTACTGAACATATTTCTGGCAAATTAGTTCTCGACCATGAACTTATACATACTCTGTCTGATGTTAGATGAGCCAAACAGTACATTTCACATAATGAACATATTTCTGGACCATGAGTTCTCGATCTTGATCTGTCTATACAGACTCAACTCCTCATTCTGATGTTACTTCAGCCATACATGAGCCCATTTTTGACCTAATGAACATATTGCTGGCAAATTAGTTCTCGACCATGAACTTTTTATACATACTCAGTGACTCCTTCTGATGTTACATCAGACATACCATAGTCCATTTTTGACATCGTGAACATATTTCTCTTCGAAGAGTACTTGATCTTGAACTCTCTGTACAGACTCATTGCCTCAAACAAATGTTACTTCATCCTTACATGAGCCCATATTTCACCTACATAATATATGTCTGGTAAATTAGTCCTCGATCATGAACTTTTTACACAGACTCTTTGACTCCTTCTGATGTTAGTTGAGCCAGACAGTAGTCCATATTTGACATAGTGAACATATTTCTCTTCGAAGAGTACTTGATCTTGAACATTCTATACATACTCATTGACTCCTTCATATGTTACTTCAGCCATACATGAGCCCTTTTTTGATCTACTGAACATATTTCTGGCCCAAGAGTATTCAAACTTGATTTTTCTATAAAGACTCATTGACTCCTTATATGAGTTCACATCAGCCATATAGAAGTCCATTTTTGACCTACTGAACATATTTCTGGCAAATTAGTTCTCGACCATGAACTTTTTATACATACTCATTGACTCCGTCTGATGTTAGATGAGCCAGACAGTATATTTGACATAATGAACATATTTCTGGACCAAGAGTTCTCGATCTTGATCTGTCTATACAGACTCATATCCTCACTCTGATGTTACTTCAGCCATACATTTGCCCATTTTTGACCTACTGAACATTTTTCTGGCAAATTAGCTCTCGACCATGAACTTTTTATACATAATGACTCCTTCTTATGTTGCATCAGACATACAATAGTCCATTTTTGACATAGAGAACATATTTCTTGGCAAAGAGTACTCGATCTTGAACTTTCTGTACAGACTCATTGCCTCAATTAAATGTTACTTCAGCCATACATGAGCCCATATTTGACCTACATAACATATGTCTGGCAAATTAGTCCTCGATCATGAACTTTTTACACAGACTCATTGACACCTTCTGATGTTAGTTGAGCCAGACAGTAGTTCATATTTGACATAGTGAACATATTTCTGGCTTAAGAGTACTCGATCTTGAACTTTCTATACAGACTCATTGACTCCTTCTGATCTTAGATCTTCCAGACAGTGGTCCATATTTAATCCTACTGAACATGTTTCTGACCCAAGAGTCCACAATCATGAACTTTCTATGCAGACTTATTGACTCCTTCTGATCTTAGATCTGCCAGACAGTGGTCCATATTTGACCAACTGAACATATTTCTGAGCAAAGAGTACTCGATACTGAAGATTTTATACGTACTCATTGACTCCTGAAGTCACATCAGACAAACAATAGTCCATATTTGATATAGTGAACAAATGTCTCGCCAAAGAGTACTTGAAAGTGAACTTTCTATAAATACTCATTGACTCCTTTATGTCACTTCAGCCATACATGAGCCCTTTTTGATCTACTGAACATATTTCTGGCCCAAGAGTATTCAAACTTGATTTTTCTATACAGACTCATTGACTCCTTCTGATGTTACATCAGCCATATAGAAGTCCATATTTGACCGACTGAACATATTTCTGACCCAAGAGTCCTCGATCATGAACTTTCTATACAGACTCATTGACTCCTTCTGATGTTACATCAGACTTACGGTAGTCCATATTTGACGCACTGAACATATTTATGGCCCAAGAGTACTCGATCTTGATCTTTCTAAACATGCTCATTAACTCCTTCTGATGTTACATCAGACAGACAGTAGTGCATAATCGACAGTGAACATATTTATGGCCCAAGAGTACTCGATCTTGATCTTTCTATACTGACTCATTTTCTCCTTCTGAGGTTAGATCTGCTAGACGGTTGTACATATTTTACCTACTGAACATGTTTCTGACCCAAGGGTCCTCAATCATGATCTTTCTATAAAGACTCATTGACTCCTGATGTTACATCAGACATACAATAGTACATATTTGACGTAGTGAATATATCTGTCGCCGGAGAGTACTTGATCATGAACTTTCTATACAGACTCATTTCCTCAGTCTAATGTTCACTTCAGCCATACATAAGCCCAATTTTGACCTACTGAACATATTTCTGGCAAATTAGTTCTCGACCATGAACTTATACATACTCTGTCTGATGTTAGATGAGCCAAACAGTACATTTCACATAATGAACATATTTCTGGACCATGAGTTCTCGATCTTGATCTGTCTATACAGACTCAACTCCTCATTCTGATGTTACTTCAGCCATACATGAGCCCATTTTTGACCTAATGAACATATTGCTGGCAAATTAGTTCTCGACCATGAACTTTTTATACATACTCAGTGACTCCTTCTGATGTTACATCAGACATACCATAGTCCATTTTTGACATCGTGAACATATTTCTCTTCGAAGAGTACTTGATCTTGAACTCTCTGTACAGACTCATTGCCTCAAACAAATGTTACTTCATCCTTACATGAGCCCATATTTCACCTACATAATATATGTCTGGTAAATTAGTCCTGGATCATGAACTTTTTACACAGACTCTTTGACTCCTTCTGATGTTAGTTGAGCCAGACAGTAGTCCATATTTGACATAGTGAACATATTTCTCTTCGAAGAGTACTTGATCTTGAACATTCTATACATACTCATTGACTCCTTCATATGTTACTTCAGCCATACATGAGCCCTTTTTTGATCTACTGAACATATTTCTGGCCCAAGAGTATTCAAACTTGATTTTTCTATAAAGACTCATTGACTCCTTATATGAGTTCACATCAGCCATATAGAAGTCCATTTTTGACCTACTGAACATATTTCTGGCAAATTAGTTCTCGACCATGAACTTTTTATACATCCTCATTGACTCCGTCTGATGTTAGATGAGCCAGACAGTATATTTGACATAATGAACATATTTCTGGACCAAGAGTTCTCGATCTTGATCTGTCTATACAGACTCATATCCTCACTCTGATGTTACTTCAGCCATACATTTGCCCATTTTTGACCTACTGAACATTTTTCTGGCAAATTAGCTCTCGACCATGAACTTTTTATACATAATGACTCCTTCTTATGTTGCATCAGACATACAATAGTCCATTTTTGACATAGAGAACATATTTCTTGGCAAAGAGTACTCGATCTTGAACTTTCTGTACAGACTCATTGCCTCAATTAAATGTTACTTCAGCCATACATGAGCCCATATTTGACCTACATAACATATGTCTGGCAAATTAGTCCTCGATCATGAACTTTTTACACAGACTCATTGACACCTTCTGATGTTAGTTGAGCCAGACAGTAGTTCATATTTGACATAGTGAACATATTTCTGGCTTAAGAGTACTCGATCTTGAACTTTCTATACAGACTCATTGACTCCTTCTGATCTTAGATCTTCCAGACAGTGGTCCATATTTAATCCTACTGAACATGTTTCTGACCCAAGAGTCCACAATCATGAACTTTCTATGCAGACTTATTGACTCCTTCTGATCTTAGATCTGCCAGACAGTGGTCCATATTTGACCAACTGAACATATTTCTGAGCAAAGAGTACTCGATACTGAAGATTTTATACGTACTCATTGACTCCAGAAGTCACATCAGACAAACAATAGTCCATATTTGATATAGTGAACAAATGTCTCGCCAAAGAGTACTTGAAAGTGAACTTTCTATAAATACTCATTGACTCCTTTATGTCACTTCAGCCATACATGAGCCCTTTTTGATCTACTGAACATATTTCTGGCCCAAGAGTATTCAAACTTGATTTTTCTATACAGACTCATTGACTCCTTCTGATGTTACATCAGCCATATTAGAAGTCCATATTTGACCGACTGAACATATTTCTGACCCAAGAGTCCTCGATCATGAACTTTCTATACAGACTCATTGACTCCTTCTGATGTTACATCAGACTTACGGTAGTCCATATTTGACGCACTGAACATATTTATGGCCCAAGAGTACTTGATCTTGATCTTTCTATACTGACTCATTGACTCCTTCTGATATTACATCAGACATAGAGTAGTCCATGTTCGACAGTGAACATATTTCTGGCCCATGAGTACTCGATCTTGATCTTTCTATACTGACTCATTTTCTCCTTCTGAGGTTAGATCTGCTAGACGGTTGTACATATTTTACCTACTGAACATGTTTCTGACCCAAGGGTCCTCAATCATGATCTTTCTATAAAGACTCATTGACTCCTGATGTTACATCAGATATACAATAGTACATATTTGACGTAGTGAATATATCTGTCGCCGGAGAGTACTTGATCATGAACTTTCTATACAGACTCACTGACTCCTTCAGATGTTACATCAGACATACAATAGTCCATTTTTGACATAGTGAACATATTTCTTGCCAAACAGTACACGATCTTGAACTTTCTATACACTATTTGCCTCACTAAAATGTTACTTCAGCGATACATGAGCCCATTTTTGACCTACTGAACATATTTATGGAAAATTAGTCCGTGATCATGAACTTTTTATGTTAGTCAATAAGCCATAGAGTGTTGCATATGTGACCTAAAGGATATGTTTCTGGCCCAAGAGTACTCGATCTTGATCTGTCTATACAGACTCATTTCCTCAGTCTAATGTTCACTTCAGCCATACATAAGCCCAATTTTGACCTACTGAACATATTTCTGGCAAATTAGTTCTCGACCATGAACTTATACATACTCTGTCTGATGTTAGATGAGCCAAACAGTACATTTCACATAATGAACATATTTCTGGACCATGAGTTCTCGATCTTGATCTGTCTATACAGACTCAACTCCTCATTCTGATGTTACTTCAGCCATACATGAGCCCATTTTTGACCTAATGAACATATTGCTGGCAAATTAGTTCTCGACCATGAACTTTTTATACATACTCAGTGACTCCTTCTGATGTTACATCAGACATACCATAGTCCATTTTTGACATCGTGAACATATTTCTCTTCGAAGAGTACTTGATCTTGAACTCTCTGTACAGACTCATTGCCTCAAACAAATGTTACTTCATCCTTACATGAGCCCATATTTCACCTACATAATATATGTCTGGTAAATTAGTCCTGGATCATGAACTTTTTACACAGACTCTTTGACTCCTTCTGATGTTAGTTGAGCCAGACAGTAGTCCATATTTGACATAGTGAACATATTTCTCTTCGAAGAGTACTTGATCTTGAACATTCTATACATACTCATTGACTCCTTCATATGTTACTTCAGCCATACATGAGCCCTTTTTTGATCTACTGAACATATTTCTGGCCCAAGAGTATTCAAACTTGATTTTTCTATAAAGACTCATTGACTCCTTATATGAGTTCACATCAGCCATATAGAAGTCCATTTTTGACCTACTGAACATATTTCTGGCAAATTAGTTCTCGACCATGAACTTTTTATACATCCTCATTGACTCCGTCTGATGTTAGATGAGCCAGACAGTATATTTGACATAATGAACATATTTCTGGACCAAGAGTTCTCGATCTTGATCTGTCTATACAGACTCATATCCTCACTCTGATGTTACTTCAGCCATACATTTGCCCATTTTTGACCTACTGAACATTTTTCTGGCAAATTAGCTCTCGACCATGAACTTTTTATACATAATGACTCCTTCTTATGTTGCATCAGACATACAATAGTCCATTTTTGACATAGAGAACATATTTCTTGGCAAAGAGTACTCGATCTTGAACTTTCTGTACAGACTCATTGCCTCAATTAAATGTTACTTCAGCCATACATGAGCCCATATTTGACCTACATAACATATGTCTGGCAAATTAGTCCTCGATCATGAACTTTTTACACAGACTCATTGACACCTTCTGATGTTAGTTGAGCCAGACAGTAGTTCATATTTGACATAGTGAACATATTTCTGGCTTAAGAGTACTCGATCTTGAACTTTCTATACAGACTCATTGACTCCTTCTGATCTTAGATCTTCCAGACAGTGGTCCATATTTAATCCTACTGAACATGTTTCTGACCCAAGAGTCCACAATCATGAACTTTCTATGCAGACTTATTGACTCCTTCTGATCTTAGATCTGCCAGACAGTGGTCCATATTTGACCAACTGAACATATTTCTGAGCAAAGAGTACTCGATACTGAAGATTTTATACGTACTCATTGACTCCAGAAGTCACATCAGACAAACAATAGTCCATATTTGATATAGTGAACAAATGTCTCGCCAAAGAGTACTTGAAAGTGAACTTTCTATAAATACTCATTGACTCCTTTATGTCACTTCAGCCATACATGAGCCCTTTTTGATCTACTGAACATATTTCTGGCCCAAGAGTATTCAAACTTGATTTTTCTATACAGACTCATTGACTCCTTCTGATGTTACATCAGCCATATTAGAAGTCCATATTTGACCGACTGAACATATTTCTGACCCAAGAGTCCTCGATCATGAACTTTCTATACAGACTCATTGACTCCTTCTGATGTTACATCAGACTTACGGTAGTCCATATTTGACGCACTGAACATATTTATGGCCCAAGAGTACTTGATCTTGATCTTTCTATACTGACTCATTGACTCCTTCTGATATTACATCAGACATAGAGTAGTCCATGTTCGACAGTGAACATATTTCTGGCCCATGAGTACTCGATCTTGATCTTTCTATACTGACTCATTTTCTCCTTCTGAGGTTAGATCTGCTAGACGGTTGTACATATTTTACCTACTGAACATGTTTCTGACCCAAGGGTCCTCAATCATGATCTTTCTATAAAGACTCATTGACTCCTGATGTTACATCAGATATACAATAGTACATATTTGACGTAGTGAATATATCTGTCGCCGGAGAGTACTTGATCATGAACTTTCTATACAGACTCACTGACTCCTTCAGATGTTACATCAGACATACAATAGTCCATTTTTGACATAGTGAACATATTTCTTGCCAAACAGTACACGATCTTGAACTTTCTATACACTATTTGCCTCACTAAAATGTTACTTCAGCGATACATGAGCCCATTTTTGACCTACTGAACATATTTATGGAAAATTAGTCCGTGATCATGAACTTTTTATGTTAGTCAATAAGCCATAGAGTGTTGCATATGTGACCTAAAGGATATGTTTCTGGCCCAAGAGTACTCGATCTTGATCTGTCTATACAGACTCATTTCCTCAGTCTAATGTTCACTTCAGCCATACATAAGCCCAATTTTGACCTACTGAACATATTTCTGGCAAATTAGTTCTCGACCATGAACTTATACATACTCTGTCTGATGTTAGATGAGCCAAACAGTACATTTCACATAATGAACATATTTCTGGACCATGAGTTCTCGATCTTGATCTGTCTATACAGACTCAACTCCTCATTCTGATGTTACTTCAGCCATACATGAGCCCATTTTTGACCTAATGAACATATTGCTGGCAAATTAGTTCTCGACCATGAACTTTTTATACATACTCAGTGACTCCTTCTGATGTTACATCAGACATACCATAGTCCATTTTTGACATCGTGAACATATTTCTCTTCGAAGAGTACTTGATCTTGAACTCTCTGTACAGACTCATTGCCTCAAACAAATGTTACTTCATCCTTACATGAGCCCATATTTCACCTACATAATATATGTCTGGTAAATTAGTCCTGGATCATGAACTTTTTACACAGACTCTTTGACTCCTTCTGATGTTAGTTGAGCCAGACAGTAGTCCATATTTGACATAGTGAACATATTTCTCTTCGAAGAGTACTTGATCTTGAACATTCTATACATACTCATTGACTCCTTCATATGTTACTTCAGCCATACATGAGCCCTTTTTTGATCTACTGAACATATTTCTGGCCCAAGAGTATTCAAACTTGATTTTTCTATAAAGACTCATTGACTCCTTATATGAGTTCACATCAGCCATATAGAAGTCCATTTTTGACCTACTGAACATATTTCTGGCAAATTAGTTCTCGACCATGAACTTTTTATACATCCTCATTGACTCCGTCTGATGTTAGATGAGCCAGACAGTATATTTGACATAATGAACATATTTCTGGACCAAGAGTTCTCGATCTTGATCTGTCTATACAGACTCATATCCTCACTCTGATGTTACTTCAGCCATACATTTGCCCATTTTTGACCTACTGAACATTTTTCTGGCAAATTAGCTCTCGACCATGAACTTTTTATACATAATGACTCCTTCTTATGTTGCATCAGACATACAATAGTCCATTTTTGACATAGAGAACATATTTCTTGGCAAAGAGTACTCGATCTTGAACTTTCTGTACAGACTCATTGCCTCAATTAAATGTTACTTCAGCCATACATGAGCCCATATTTGACCTACATAACATATGTCTGGCAAATTAGTCCTCGATCATGAACTTTTTACACAGACTCATTGACACCTTCTGATGTTAGTTGAGCCAGACAGTAGTTCATATTTGACATAGTGAACATATTTCTGGCTTAAGAGTACTCGATCTTGAACTTTCTATACAGACTCATTGACTCCTTCTGATCTTAGATCTTCCAGACAGTGGTCCATATTTAATCCTACTGAACATGTTTCTGACCCAAGAGTCCACAATCATGAACTTTCTATGCAGACTTATTGACTCCTTCTGATCTTAGATCTGCCAGACAGTGGTCTATATTTGACCAACTGAACATATTTCTGAGCAGAGTACTCGATACTGAAGATTTTATACGTACTCATTGACTCCTGAAGTCACATCAGACAAACAATAGTCCATATTTGATATAGTGAACAAATGTCTCGCCAAAGAGTACTTGAAAGTGAACTTTCTATAAATACTCATTGACTCCTTTATGTCACTTCAGCCATACATGAGCCCTTTTTGATCTACTGAACATATTTCTGGCCCAAGAGTATTCAAACTTGATTTTTCTATACAGACTCATTGACTCCTTCTGATGTTACATCAGCCATATAGAAGTCCATATTTGACCGACTGAACATATTTCTGACCCAAGAGTCCTCGATCATGAACTTTCTATACAGACTCATTGACTCCTTCTGATGTTACATCAGACTTACGGTAGTCCATATTTGACGCACTGAACATATTTATGGCCCAAGAGTACTCGATCTTGATCTTTCTATACCTGCTCATTGACTCCTTCTGATATTACATCAGACATAGAGTAGTCCATGTTCGACAGTGAACATATTTCTGGCCCATGAGTACTCGATCTTGATCTTTCTATACTGACTCATTTTCTCCTTCTGAGGTTAGATCTGCTAGACGGTTGTACATATTTTACCTACTGAACATGTTTCTGACCCAAGGGTCCTCAATCATGATCTTTCTATAAAGACTCATTGACTCCTGATGTTACATCAGATATACAATAGTACATATTTGACGTAGTGAATATATCTGTCGCCGGAGAGTACTTGATCATGAACTTTCTATACAGACTCACTGACTCCTTCAGATGTTACATCAGACATACAATAGTCCATTTTTGACATAGTGAACATATTTCTTGCCAAACAGTACACGATCTTGAACTTTCTATACACTATTTGCCTCACTAAAATGTTACTTCAGCGATACATGAGCCCATTTTTGACCTACTGAACATATTTATGGAAAATTAGTCCGTGATCATGAACTTTTTATGTTAGTCAATAAGCCATAGAGTGTTGCATATGTGACCTAAAGGACATGTTTCTGGCCCAAGAGTACTCGATCTTGATCTGTCTATACAGACTCATTTCCTCAGTCTAATGTTCACTTCAGCCATACATAAGCCCAATTTTGACCTACTGAACATATTTCTGGCAAATTAGTTCTCGACCATGAACTTATACATACTCTGTCTGATGTTAGATGAGCCAAACAGTACATTTCACATAATGAACATATTTCTGGACCATGAGTTCTCGATCTTGATCTGTCTATACAGACTCAACTCCTCATTCTGATGTTACTTCAGCCATACATGAGCCCATTTTTGACCTAATGAACATATTGCTGGCAAATTAGTTCTCGACCATGAACTTTTTATACATACTCAGTGACTCCTTCTGATGTTACATCAGACATACCATAGTCCATTTTTGACATCGTGAACATATTTCTCTTCGAAGAGTACTTGATCTTGAACTCTCTGTACAGACTCATTGCCTCAAACAAATGTTACTTCATCCTTACATGAGCCCATATTTCACCTACATAATATATGTCTGGTAAATTAGTCCTGGATCATGAACTTTTTACACAGACTCTTTGACTCCTTCTGATGTTAGTTGAGCCAGACAGTAGTCCATATTTGACATAGTGAACATATTTCTCTTCGAAGAGTACTTGATCTTGAACATTCTATACATACTCATTGACTCCTTCATATGTTACTTCAGCCATACATGAGCCCTTTTTTGATCTACTGAACATATTTCTGGCCCAAGAGTATTCAAACTTGATTTTTCTATAAAGACTCATTGACTCCTTATATGAGTTCACATCAGCCATATAGAAGTCCATTTTTGACCTACTGAACATATTTCTGGCAAATTAGTTCTCGACCATGAACTTTTTATACATCCTCATTGACTCCGTCTGATGTTAGATGAGCCAGACAGTATATTTGACATAATGAACATATTTCTGGACCAAGAGTTCTCGATCTTGATCTGTCTATACAGACTCATATCCTCACTCTGATGTTACTTCAGCCATACATTTGCCCATTTTTGACCTACTGAACATTTTTCTGGCAAATTAGCTCTCGACCATGAACTTTTTATACATAATGACTCCTTCTTATGTTGCATCAGACATACAATAGTCCATTTTTGACATAGAGAACATATTTCTTGGCAAAGAGTACTCGATCTTGAACTTTCTGTACAGACTCATTGCCTCAATTAAATGTTACTTCAGCCATACATGAGCCCATATTTGACCTACATAACATATGTCTGGCAAATTAGTCCTCGATCATGAACTTTTTACACAGACTCATTGACACCTTCTGATGTTAGTTGAGCCAGACAGTAGTTCATATTTGACATAGTGAACATATTTCTGGCTTAAGAGTACTCGATCTTGAACTTTCTATACAGACTCATTGACTCCTTCTGATCTTAGATCTTCCAGACAGTGGTCCATATTTAATCCTACTGAACATGTTTCTGACCCAAGAGTCCACAATCATGAACTTTCTATGCAGACTTATTGACTCCTTCTGATCTTAGATCTGCCAGACAGTGGTCCATATTTGACCAACTGAACATATTTCTGAGCAAAGAGTACTCGATACTGAAGATTTTATACGTACTCATTGACTCCAGAAGTCACATCAGACAAACAATAGTCCATATTTGATATAGTGAACAAATGTCTCGCCAAAGAGTACTTGAAAGTGAACTTTCTATAAATACTCATTGACTCCTTTATGTCACTTCAGCCATACATGAGCCCTTTTTGATCTACTGAACATATTTCTGGCCCAAGAGTATTCAAACTTGATTTTTCTATACAGACTCATTGACTCCTTCTGATGTTACATCAGCCATATTAGAAGTCCATATTTGACCGACTGAACATATTTCTGACCCAAGAGTCCTCGATCATGAACTTTCTATACAGACTCATTGACTCCTTCTGATGTTACATCAGACTTACGGTAGTCCATATTTGACGCACTGAACATATTTATGGCCCAAGAGTACTCGATCTTGATCTTTCTATACTGACTCATTGACTCCTTCTGATATTACATCAGACATAGAGTAGTCCATGTTCGACAGTGAACATATTTCTGGCCCATGAGTACTCGATCTTGATCTTTCTATACTGACTCATTTTCTCCTTCTGAGGTTAGATCTGCTAGACGGTTGTACATATTTTACCTACTGAACATGTTTCTGACCCAAGGGTCCTCAATCATGATCTTTCTATAAAGACTCATTGACTCCTGATGTTACATCAGATATACAATAGTACATATTTGACGTAGTGAATATATCTGTCGCCGGAGAGTACTTGATCATGAACTTTCTATACAGACTCACTGACTCCTTCAGATGTTACATCAGACATACAATAGTCCATTTTTGACATAGTGAACATATTTCTTGCCAAACAGTACACGATCTTGAACTTTCTATACACTATTTGCCTCACTAAAATGTTACTTCAGCGATACATGAGCCCATTTTTGACCTACTGAACATATTTATGGAAAATTAGTCCGTGATCATGAACTTTTTATGTTAGTCAATAAGCCATAGAGTGTTGCATATGTGACCTAAAGGATATGTTTCTGGCCCAAGAGTACTCGATCTTGATCTGTCTATACAGACTCATTTCCTCAGTCTAATGTTCACTTCAGCCATACATAAGCCCAATTTTGACCTACTGAACATATTTCTGGCAAATTAGTTCTCGACCATGAACTTATACATACTCTGTCTGATGTTAGATGAGCCAAACAGTACATTTCACATAATGAACATATTTCTGGACCATGAGTTCTCGATCTTGATCTGTCTATACAGACTCAACTCCTCATTCTGATGTTACTTCAGCCATACATGAGCCCATTTTTGACCTAATGAACATATTGCTGGCAAATTAGTTCTCGACCATGAACTTTTTATACATACTCAGTGACTCCTTCTGATGTTACATCAGACATACCATAGTCCATTTTTGACATCGTGAACATATTTCTCTTCGAAGAGTACTTGATCTTGAACTCTCTGTACAGACTCATTGCCTCAAACAAATGTTACTTCATCCTTACATGAGCCCATATTTCACCTACATAATATATGTCTGGTAAATTAGTCCTCGATCATGAACTTTTTACACAGACTCTTTGACTCCTTCTGATGTTAGTTGAGCCAGACAGTAGTCCATATTTGACATAGTGAACATATTTCTCTTCGAAGAGTACTTGATCTTGAACATTCTATACATACTCATTGACTCCTTCATATGTTACTTCAGCCATACATGAGCCCTTTGTTGATCTACTGAACATATTTCTGGCCCAAGAGTATTCAAACTTGATTTTTCTATAAAGACTCATTGACTCCTTATATGAGTTCACATCAGCCATATAGAAGTCCATTTTTGACCTACTGAACATATTTCTGGCAAATTAGTTCTCGACCATGAACTTTTTATACATCCTCATTGACTCCGTCTGATGTTAGATGAGCCAGTATACTGAGACAGTATATTTGACATAATGAACATATTTCTGGACCAAGAGTCCTCGATCTTGATCTGTCTATACAGACTCATATCCTCACTCTGATGTTACTTCACATATTTCTGGCTTAAGAGTACTCGATCTTGAACTTTCTATACAGACTCATTGACTCCTTCTGAGGAGTCAATGAGTATGTATAGAAAGTTCATGATCGAGGATTCTTGGGTCAGAAATGTCTTCAATATGTGAAATAGGCAGTAGTCTATGACTGACGTATCATCAGAAGGAGTCAATGAGTCTGTATAGAAAGTTCATGATCGAGGACTCAGGTCAGAAATATCTTCAACAGGTCAAATAGGCAATACTCTATGGTTGAAGCATTATCAGGAGTCAATGAGTACATACAGAAAGTTTGTGATCGTGGACTCTTGTGACAGAAACGTTCAGTAGGTCAAATATTCAATACTGTATGACTGACCTATCATCAGATGGAGTCAATGAGTATGTATAGAAAGTTCATGATCGAGGACTCGGGTCAGAAATATGTTCAGTAGGTCAAATATGGACTTCTGAATGGCTGATGTGACATCAGAAGGCGTCAATGACTAAATATAAAAAAAAAATCAACATCAAATTCTCTTTGGCCAGAAATATGTTTACTATGTCAAATATGGACTAATGACTGGCTGATCTAACATCAGATGGAGTCTGAATGAGTCTGAATGGAAAGTTCATGATTGATGACTAATTTGCCAGAAATCCGATCAGTAGGTCAAATTTGGGCTCATGAATAGCTGAAGTCACATCAGAGTGAGGCAATGAGAAACTGTAGAAAGTTCATGATCGAGTACTCTTGGGTCAGAAATAACTTCAATATGGTCAAAAATGGGCTGATGTATATGGCTGTTGTGACATCAGAAGGGGTCAGTGAATTTAAATAAAAGCTCAACATAAAATCCTCTTTGGCCAGAAATATGTTCAGTCTGTCAAATATGGACTAATGACTGGCTGATCTAACATCAGATGGAGTCAATGACTATAAAAAGTTCATGACCCTGAAAAATTTGCCAGAAATATGTGTAGTAGGTCAAACATGGGCTCAAATATGGCTGAAGTAACATCAGAAGGAGTCAATGATAATGTATAAAATGTTCAATATTGAGTACTCTTGGGCTAAAAAATATGTTCAGTAGGTCAAAAATGGGCTCATGTATGGTTGAAGTAACAATAAAGTGAGGTATTGAGTATGTATAGAAAGATCAAGATCGAGTACTCTTCGGCGAGAAATAAGTTCACTATGTCAAAAATGGACTACTGTATGTCTGATGTAACATCACAATGAGTCAATGAGTCTGTAGAGATAGTTCATGATCAAATACTCTTTGGTCAGAAATATGTTCAGGCTGTCAAATATGGACTACTATCTGGCTTATCACATTAATTAGATGGAGTTAATGAGAATGTATGAAAAGTTTATGATCGATGACTAACTTGTTAAAAATATGTGTAGTAGGTCAAACATGGGCTCTTATTTCGTTATTAACAGAAAAGATACTGGTTGCAAAAAAGGTACTCTTGCATTTCAATAATTAAAAAGACTAACTCATTTCGTTTTTTGTATTTAAGAGATAACATATGTGCATTTCATACACTAACTTAATCCATCATGCGGTGAAGAGACAACCTTTGTGCATTGAAGAGATGACACAACACGATCACTTTATCCGTTGGGCAGTAAATAATATATAAGGTGTGCACTGTTTCATTGCATTGCAATAAATATAGTTAACTTGTTTTATATGTGCAATGCCATGAATATAAGACCTAACAGTATGCACTTGCATTGTATACAGAACTAACTTATTCCGTTGTGCAATGAACAGATAACACATAAAACGGGTGCTGAAATGTTACATACAAGAACTAAAATGACATTCGTTGTGCATTAAAGAGGTAACACATATGTTCCATTGCATTCCGATGCATACAAAAACTATGCACTGTTTCCTTTGTACTTATAAGCTATGCCACTGTATAATTGTATTGTATAAAGGAACAATGAATGTGCAATGCAATGAATGTGAGAAATTAATCATTTGTGCACTGAAGAGATAAAACAGGTGATACACAACACAGGTGATTGTGCATTGTATTGTATTACAAGAACTAACTAATACCGTCGTGCACACAAGAACTACAGTTGTGCATTGAAGAGATAACACATAACACATGTGCTGTTGCATTGCATACAAGCTCCTAATTATCCCGTTGTGCACTGAGGAATATTACATATGTTATGCTCTATTTCATTGCATTACAAACAAGAATTAACTCATTCCGTTATACATTGACGTGACAACGCATAACATATGTGCACTGCATTAATATACAATCTGTTGTGCAGTAGAGATAACACATGACAGGTGCTGTTGCACTGCATTGCATACAAGAAATAACTCTTTCCTTTGTGCATCAACGAGACACAAATCATATCGCAATAAATTGTTACCTTATTACGCTGTTCATAGTAGAAATTATGCACTGTTGTGAATTAAAATGTTAAATACAACTAAAATGACATTCGTTATGCATTCAAAAGGAACACATGTTCTGTTTTATTTGCAATGCATACAAAAACTATGCATTGTTTCCTTGTAGTGTATAAAAGAACAACGAAATGCAATGAATGTAAGAAATTAATCATTTGTGCACTGAAGAGATAACACAACACAACACAGGTGATGTTAATGGAAATAACTTTCCTTTGTGCATTAAACATAATACACGAATCATATATGCTGTTGCATTGCAATAAATACAAGAACTGTTTTATTAATTGCATACAATAGTTAACTTATTACACTTAGCATAGAAGAAATGAATATAACACATGTGCTGTTGCATTGCAACATGTGTTATGCACTGTTTCCTTGCATTGTATACAAGAACTAACTTACTCCTCATGCACTGAAGAACACATAACATATGTGGTGTTGCGATGAATGAACTAACTCATCCGTTATGCATTGAAGAGATAACACATATAAACGTCCATTGCATTGCAGTAACTTAATCCGTTAAGAACTAACTTATTACTGTTGTGCATTGAATAGATAACACATAAGATATGTGCTTTTGCATTGCATTGCACACATGATCTAACTAAATCCGTTGTTCAGTGAAGAATTACATATTAGCTATGTACTATTTTCTTTTCATTCCATTGTGCATTGAAGAATGATACATATGTTATGCTCTATTTCATTGCATTGCAAACAAGAATTAACTCATTCTGTTATACATTGAAGAGACAACGCATAACATGTGCATTGCATTGCGTTAACTTAATCCGTTGTGCAGTGGAGACAACACGACAGTTGCTGTTGCACTCCATTGCATACAAGAAATAACTCTTTCCTGTGTGCATCAAAGAGAAAACACAAACCATATATGCAACATGTAAGTTATGTACTGTTTCCTTGCATTGTATAGAAGAACTAACTTATTCGTCATGCACTGAAGAATACATATGTGGTGTTGCGACGAATGAACTAACTCATCTGTTATGTATTGAAGAGATAACACATAAACTTCAATTGCATTGCAGTAACAATCCGTTGTGCAGTGTAGAGATAACGCATGACAGGTGCTTGTTGCACTGCATTGCATAAAATAACTTTTTACTTTGTGCATTAAAGAGAACACAAATCATATATGCTGCTGCATTGCAATGCATACAAGAAGTGTTTCATTTGCATTGCATTCAATAATTAACTTATTACGTTGTGCATAGAAATGAATATATGTGCTGTTGCATTGCAATGCGTACAAGAACTAAAATGCATGTTACGCACTGTTTCTTTGTATTGTAATACAAGAACTAACTTACTCCTTATCCACTGAAGAGATAACACATAACATATGTGGTTTTGCAATGAATTAACTAACTCATCAGTTGTGCATTGAATACAGTATACATAACAGTATATGCACTATTTCCTTGCATTGTATACAAAAACTAAATTATTCCGTTGTGCAATGAACAGATAACACATAACAAGGGTGCTGTTGCACTGCATTACATACAAGAACTAAAGTGACATATATTTCGTTGTGCGTTAAAGAGGTAACACATATGTTATGTTGAATGACACATAAGCTATGCACTGTTTCATTGTATTTTATAAAAGAACAATGAAATACTATAAATGTAAGAAATTAATCCTTTGTGCACTGAAGATATAACACATATCTGACTTAGCCCAATGAGCAGTGAAGAAATACAACACAGGAGCTGGTGGATTGCATTGTATACAAGAAGTAACTTATCCCGTTATGAATAGAAAAGATAACATACCACATGTCCTGTTGCATTGCAATAGATACAATAACTCAAACATTTCGATTGTGCATTGAAGAAGAAACATATGAGCATTGCATTTCATACACTATCTAACTTAATCCGTTGTGCAGTGATGAATAACATATAAAGTATGCACTGTTTCATTGCATTGTTTAATACAAGAACTAACTTATTTTGTTGCGCATTCTACAGTTAACACATTACACAGGTGCCGTTGAACTGCATTGCCTACATGAACTAACTTATCCCGTTATATGCACTGAAGAGATAACACATACCAAAGTCCTGTTGCGTTGCAATGAATGTAAGAACTTTCGTATGTGCATTGGAAGAGATAACAGATTTCAATGAATCTTCAATGAGCATTGCATTTCATACACGATCTAACTCAATCCAGTATGCGGTGAAGAGAAAACAAATAAAATATTATGTTGCATTATATTCAATATCCTATCTAACTTATAACTTATTCCGTTGTGTATGAAAGAGGTAACACATATGTGCTGTTGCATTCCAATGCATAAAAGACAACATATAAGTTATGCGCTGTTTCATTGCATTTTATACAAGAACTAACTTATACCGTTGTGCATTGAAGAGATAACACATGAAAGTCGCCTGATGCACTGCATTGCTACAAGAATTAACTCTTTCTTTTGCCTTCTTTGTGCGCTGAAGAGACTGACATAAACCGATGTGCAGTGAAAAGATACAACACTGTACTGGTGCCTTACATTGCATACAAGAACAAACTTATCCCGTTATGCATTGAAGATATAACATATACCAAATGTCCTGTTGTATTGCAGTGAATGTAAGAACTAACTCATTTTCTTTGTGCATTGAAGAGATAACATATGTGCATTGCATGTCATACACGATCTTGTGCAGTGATGATGCATTGTTCAGTTAACACATAACACAGGTGCTGCTGAATTGCAATGCATACAATAACGAATTCCTTTGTGTACTGAAAACATAACGTGCTGTTGCATTGCAATAAAACGGTATAACTATTTAATTTCGTTTCTGGTTTAAATAAGTAAAACACCTGTTCTATTGCATTGCAGTGCAGTTCATACATGTAACATATACACTTTACACTGTAGACAAGAACTAACTTATACTTATTCAATGAGGAGACAACACATAACATTGCTGCTGTTGCATTGCAATGCATGTAAGAACTAACCCATTTCTTCTACACTGACATACAATATGTGCATTGCATCAACTTAATCCGTTACGCAGTGAAGAGATAAAAATGTTTCTTTGCTTTGCCATGAACACAAGAATTAAAGCATACCTTTGTACATTAAAGCGACAACACATAACATATTTAACATAACATAACATTGCATTGCATTTAATATCTAAATTCTTCTGTTGTGTATTAAAGAGGTATCTATCGTAATCGGTTGTGCAGTGAAAACAAAACATAAAACGTGCTGTTGCATTGCAATAAATACAATAACTAACTCATTTCGTCTGTGCATAGAAGAGATAAAAGTTTTATTGCATTGCAATAAAATTTAACTTATTTAACTTATTCCGTTGTACAGTTAAGAGGTAACCTACAGTGGTGGTCAGAATTATTGGCACCCTTGGTAAATATGATCAAAGATGACTGTAAAAAATAAATCTGCATTGTTTATCCTTTTGATCTTTAATTCATAAAATTAGCAAAAATTTAACCTTTCATTGACGGAAAAGAATTGAAAGTGGGGGGAAATTCACATTATGAAATAAATGTTTTTCTCCAAAACACGTTGGCCACAATTATTGGCACCCTTTTATTCAATACTTTTTGCAACCTCATTTTGCCAAGTTAACAGCTCAGAGTTTTCTCCTATAATGCCTGATGAGTTTGGAGAACACCTGACAAGAGATCAGAGACTATTCCTTCATGCAGAATCTCTACAGATCCTTCAGATTCCTAGCTCCATGTTGGTGCTTCTTCTCTTCAGTTCACTCCACTCATTTTCTATAGGGTTCAGGTCAGGGGACTGGGATGGCCATGGCAGAAGCTCAGTGACACATTTTTGTGTTGGTTTTGATGTTTGTTTTGGATCATTGTCCTGATGGAAGATCCAATCGCTGCCCATTATTGGATTTCTAGGAGAAGCAGTCAGGTTTTGATTTTTTTTATCTGTTGGTATTTAATAGAATCCATGGTACCATGTATCTGAACAAAGATGTCCAAGATCTCCAGCAGAAAAATAGGCCCACAACATTAAAGATCCAACAGTATATTTAACCGTGGGCTTGGGGTACTTTTTATCCATGTGTGCACCAAACCCATCTGGTGGGTTTGCTGCCAAAAAGCTCTTTTTTTAGTTTCATCTGACCATAGAAGCCAGTCCTGTTTGAAGTTCCAGTCTTGTCTGACAACTGAATATGCTGGAGATTGTTTCTGGATGAGAGCAGAGGATTTTTCTTGAAACCCTTCCGAACAACTTGTGGGGATGTAGGTGCTGTTTGATAATTTTTTTTTAGGCTTTCTGAGACTCAAGACTCAACTAATCTCTGCAATTCTCTAGCTGTGATCCTTGGAGAGTCTTTTGCCACTCAAACTTTCCTCCTCACTGTGCATTAGGACGATTCAGACACACGTCCTCTACCAGGCAGATTTGTATCATAGATAGTCAACCTATCCTATTAGTTGTTTGGAACTTCTTAATTATTGCCCTGATAGTGGAAATGGGGATTTTCAATGCTTCAGCTATTTTCTTACAGCCACTTTCTATTTTGTGAAGCTCAACAATCTTTTTCTGCACATCAGAACTATATTCTTTGGTTTTACTCATTGTGTTGAATGATTAAGGGAATTTGGCCTTTGTGTTTCCTCATGTTTATATTCCTGTGGAACAGGAAGTAATGGCTGGACAATTTCATGTTCATGATCACCCTGGTGTGCCAAAAAAATGTAAATATACTTCAGAGATATTTTACTCATAAAAAAATTATAGGGGTTCCAATAATTGTGGCCAACGTATTTTGGAGAAAAACATCTATTTCATAATGTGATTTTCCCCCCACTTTCAATTCTTTTCCTTCAATGAAAGGTTAGACTTTTTCTAATTTTATGAATTAAAGATCAAAAGGATAAACAATGCAGAATTATTTTTCAGATTTACCAAGGGTACCAATAATTCTGACCACCACTGTATATGTGCGGTTGCATTGCAATGCACAAAAGAGTACATATGCTCAGGTATTGCTCTTTCATTACATTGTATACAAGAACCAGTTTGTTACGTTGTGCATTAAACAGATAACTCATACCATTTGTGCTGTTGCATTGCAATAAATACAATAAATAACTCATTTCATTTGTACAATGAAGAGATAAAACATAACATATTCTATGACATTGCATTCAAAATCTGAATAATTCCGCGCAGTGAAGAATAATATATAAAGGCATGAGCTGTTTCATCGCAATATACACAAGAACTAACATATTCGGTGGTGTAATGAAGCCATACAGCAGTCAAACGGTCAAAGTATTCTTGAACTTGAACTTTGCATTTTCATTGACTACTTCTGATGTTATTTCAGCCATACAGTAGTCCATATTTGATAAACGAAACATGGCAAAAAGAGACCTCGATCATTAACTTTCAAAAGAAATTAAATGAATCTTTTTGGTTACTTCAGCCATATATATAAATCCGTATATGGACTACTGAACATATTTCTGGCCAAAGAGTGAACTTATACATACTCATTGACTCCTTCTAATGACACATCTGCCATTGAGTATTGCATATTTGATCTAAAGGGCATGTTTCTGGCCAAAGAGTACACGATTGTGAACATTCTTTACATAGTCATTGCCTCTCTCTTATGTTACCTCAGCCATTTATGAGCCCATTAATGACCTACTGAACATATTTCTGGCACATTAGTCCTCGATCTTGAACTTTCTATACAGTCTCATTGACTCCTTCTGATGTTAGATGAGCCAGACAGTAGTCCATATTTGACTGACTGAACATATTTCAGGCCAAAGAGAATTCGATATAGAACTTTTTATATATTGTCATTGACTCCTTCTGATGTCAGATCAGCCATATAGACGTACATATTTGAACTATTGAACACATTTCTGGCCCAAGAGTACTCGATCTTGAATTTTCTATATAGACTCATTGCCTCAATCAAAAGTTTCTTCAGCCATACATGAGCCCATTTTTGACCCACTAAGCATATTTCTGACCCGAGAGTCCTCGATCATGAACTTTCTATACAGACTCATTGAATCCTTCTTATATTAGATAAGCCAGACAGTAGTCAATATTTGACTGAGTGAAGATATTTCTGGCCAAAGAGTATTCCATATTGAACTTTCTATATATTGTCATTGACTCCTGTTGTTACATCACACAGTAGTTCATATTTGACATAATGAACATATGTCTGGCCCAAGAGTCCACAATTTTTAACTTTTTATACATACATATTGACTCCTTGTGAAGTTATATCAAACAGACAGTAGTCAATATTAGTACTAATTAACTTTTTTCTGTCCCAGAGAGTCCTCGATCATGAACTTTCTATACCTTCTGATGACACATCTGCCATTGACTATTGCATATTTGATCTAAAGGACTTATTTCTGGCCAAAGAGTACTCGATCTTGAACATTCTTTAAATAGTAATTGCCTCTCTCTGATGTTAACTCAGCTATTCATGATCCCATTTATGACCTAATGAACATATTTCTTACCCAAGAGTCCTCGATCATGATCTTTCTATACAGACTCGTTGACTCCATCTGATCTTAGATCTGCCAGACAGTAGTCTATATTTGACCTACTGAACATATTTATGACCCAAGAGTCCTAGATCACGAGCTTTCTACATAGATTTAATGCCTCACTCAAATGTTGCTTCAGACATACATGAGCCCATATTTGACCTACTTAACATATTTCTGGCAAATTAAAATCCTCGTTCATGAACTTTTTATACATGCTCATAGACTCATTGACTCCTTCTGATGTTGCATCAGACATACAATAGTCCACATTTGACCTACATAACATATTTCTGGCAAATTAGTCCTTGTTCATGAACTTTATATATATACTCATTGATTACTTCTGATGACACATCAGCCATTGAGTATTGCATATTTCATCTAAAGGACATGTTTCTGGCCAAAGAGTACTCAATCTTGAACATTCTTTACATAGTCATTGTCTCTCTCACATTAGTCCTCAATTATGAACTTTTTATAGACTCACTGACTACTTCTGATGTTAGATGAGCTTGACTAGTCCATATTTGACCGACTGAACATATTTCTGGTCAAAGAGTATTCGATATAGAACTTTTTATATATTGTCATTGACTCCTTCTGATGTCACATCAGCCATATAGACGTCCATATTTGAACTATTGAACACATTTCTGGCCCAAGAGTACTCGATCTTGAACTTTCTATATAGACTCATTGACTGCTTCTGATGTTATATCAGACATACTGTAGTCTATGTTTGACATAGTGAAGATATTTCTGGCCAAAAAGTACTCGATCTTGATCTTTCTATACAGAGTCTTTGACTCTAGCTGATCTTAGATGTGCCAGACAGTAGTCCATATTTGACCTACTGAACATATTTCGGACCCCAGATTCCTAGGTCATGAACTTTCTACACAGACTCATTGCCTCACTGAAATGTTGCTTCAGCCATTCGTGAGCATATTTTTGACCTACTGAACATATTTCTGGCAAATAATTCCTCGATCTTGAACTTTCCATACAGACTCATTGACTCCTGATGTTAGATGAAGCAGACAGTAGTCCATATTTGACTGACTGAACAAATTTCTGGCCAAAGAGTATTCAATATTGAACTTTTTATATAT
This sequence comes from Mylopharyngodon piceus, assembly GCA_039654765.1. NCBI lineage: Eukaryota > Metazoa > Chordata > Actinopteri > Cypriniformes > Xenocyprididae > Mylopharyngodon > Mylopharyngodon piceus. Next base: position 128,228 of record JBCHWC010000099.1, read on the forward strand.
TGCCATTGACTCCTGATCAGCCGTATAGAAGTCCATATTTGACCTGTACACATTTCTGACCCTAGAATCCTCGATCATGAACTTTCTATATAGACTCATTGACTCCTTCTGATGTTGCATCAGACATACAATAGTCCACATTTGACCTACATAACATATTTCTGGCAAATTAGTCCTCGATTATGAACTTTTTATACATACTCATTGAATTCTTTTGATGACACTTCAACCATAGACTATTGCATATTTGACCTAAAGGACACATTTCTGTCCCAAGAGTCCTCAATCTTGAACTTTCTATACAGAATCATTGACTCCTTATGATGTTAGCTGAACTAGACAGTAGTCCATATTTGACATAGTGAACATATTTCTGGCCAAAGAGTACTAGAACTTTCTATACAGACTCATTGACTCCCTCTGATGTGAGATCAGCTAGACAGTAGTCCATATTTGAAATACTGAACATATTTCTGGCCCAAGAGTACTCGGTCATGAACTTTCTATACAGACTCATTCACCCATGAAATTAGACTCATTTCACCCATTTAAACTAAAGCCTAATCCTGCCTCAGTCTAAGCCCTGTCTATGAAATCGGGCCATTGATTCCATATTTGACTTATTGACTCCTATTGATGACATGTCAGCCATATTGCATATTTGACCTAAAGGGTACGCGATCTTGATCTTTCTATAGATACTCATTGACTCCTTCCGATGACCATAGTGTAGCCATAGTGTATTGTATATTTGATCTACTGAACATATTTCTGGTCCAAGAGAACTCGTTCTTGATCTTTCTATACATACTCAATACCTCACTCTTATGTTACTTCAGCCAGACATGAGCCCATTTTTGACCAAGTGAACACATTTCTGGCCCAAGAGTACTCAAACTTGATCTTTCTATACAGACTCGTTGACTTCTTCTGATGTTACATCAGACATACAGTAGTCCATATTTGGCAAAGTTAAAATATTTCTCATCGAAGAGTACTGGATCTTGACCTTCTTGACTGGACCTTCTATACATACTCATTGACTCCTTCCAATTATACGTCAGCCATAGAGTATTGCATATTTGACCTACTGAACATATTTCTGAACCAAGAGTCCTCAATCATAAACTTTCTATTCAGACTCATTAACTCTTTCTGATGTTAGATGAGCCAGACAGTAGTTAATATTTGACATAGTGAACATATTTCTGGCCTAAGAGTACTCGATCTTGAACTTTCTATACAGACTCATTGACACCTTCTGATCTTAGATCGGCCAGACAGTGGTCCATATTTGACCTACTGAACATATTTCTGACCCAAGAGTCTACAATCATGAACTTTCTATACAAACTCATTGACACCTGATGTTACATCAGACATACATTAGTCCTTATTTAACATAGTGAACATATTTCTGACCCAAGAGTCCTCAATCATGAACTTTCTATAAAAACTTATTGTCTCCTGATGTTACATCAGATATACAGTAGTCCATATTTGACAGTGATCATATTTCTGGCCCAAGCGTGCTTGATCTTGAACTTTGCATTCTCATTGCCTCAAACAAATGTTACTTTAGCCATACATGAGCCCATATTTGACGTACTTAACATATGTCTTGCAAATTAGTCCTTGATCATAAACTTTTTATAGATAATCATTGACTCCTTCTGATGACACGTCAGCCATAAAGTATTGCATACTTGACCTAAAGGACATATTTCTAGCCCGAGTACTCAAACTTGATCTTTCTATACTGACTCATTGACTCCTTCTGATGTTAGTTCCGCCAGATGGTTGTACATCAGACAACAATAGTTCATTTTTTATAATAATTAACATATTTCTGCCCAAAGAGTCCTTGATCACGAACTTTCTATACTTATTGCCTTAGTCTGATGTTAGTTCAGCCATAGAGTATTGCATATTTGAATGACTGAAATATTACATATTTCTGGCCAAAGAGTAGTCGATATTGAAATTTTATATATACACATTGACACATTCTGATGTCACATTTTTGGTCAATTAGTCCTCGAACTTGAACTTTCTATACAGACTTATAGAAGTCTGACTCCTTCTGATGTTAGATGAACCAGACAGGAGTCCATATTTGACCAGTTGATCACATTTCTGACCCAAGAGTCCTTGATCATGAGCTTTCTATACAGACTCCTTCAGATGTTACATCAGACATACAATAGTCCATTTTTGACATAGTGAACATATTTCTTGCCAATGAGTACTCGATCTTGAACTTTCTATACACTCTTTGCCTCATTAAATGTTACTTCAGCCATGCTTGAGCCCATTTTTGACCTACTGGACATATTTCTGACTCAAGAGTCCTTCATTTGAACTTTCAATACAGACTCAATGACTCCTTCTGATGTTACATCAGACATACAATAGTCCATTTTTGACATAGAGAACATATTTCTTGCCAAATAGTACTCGATCTTGAACGTTCTGTACAGACTCATTGCCTCAGTGAAATGTTACTTCAGCCATAAGTGAGCCCATTTTTGACCTTCTGAACATATTTCTGGCAAATTAGTCCTCGATCATGAACTTTCTATACAGACTCTTTGACTCCTGATGTTAGATGGACTGTTGTCCATATTTGACATAGTGAACATATTTCCGGACCGAGTGCTCGATCTTTAACTGTCTATACAGACCCATATCCTCACTCTGATGTTACTTCAGCCATATATGAGCCCATTTTTTCACCTACTAAACATATTTCTGTCAAATTAGTCCTCGACCATGAACGTTTAATACATACTCATTGACTCCTTCTGATGTTAGATGAGCCAGACATTAGTCCATATTTGACATAGTTAACATATTTCTGACCCAAGAGTCCTTGATCTTGAACTTTCTATTCAGACTCATTCTCACACTGAAATGTTGCTTCAGCCATACATGAGCCCATTTTTGATCTACTGAACATATTTCTGGAAAATTAGTTCTTGACCATGATCTTTTTATACATACTCATTGACTCCGTCTGATGTTAGATTAGTCAGACAGTATATTTGACATAACGAACATATTTCTGGCCCAAGAGTACTCGATCTTGAACTTTCTATTACAGACTCAATGTTTCTTCAGCCATACATGAGTCCATATTTGACCTTAACATATCGCTGGCAAATTAGTCCTCGATCATGAAATTTTCATACATACTCTTTCTGTTGTTAGTCAGTGAGTCATAGAGTGTTGCATTTTTGACCTAAAGGACATATTTCTGGCCCAAGAGTACTCGATCTTGAACTTTCTATACAGACTCATTGCTGCACTGAAATGTTACTTCAGCCATACATGAGCCCATTTGTGACCTACTTAACATATTTCTAGTAAATTAGTCCTCGAACTTGAACTTTCTATACAGACTTATTGACTCCTTCTGATGTTAGATGAGCCAGACAGTAGTTAATATTTGACCAGTTGATCACATTTCTGGCCTAGGAGTCCTCGATCATGAACTTTCTATACATACTCATTGACACCTTCTGATCTTAGATCGGCCAGACAGTGGTCCATATTTGACCTTCAGAACATATTTCTGACCCAAGAGTCTACAATCATGAACTTTCTATACAAACTCATTGACACCTGATGTTACATCAGACTGGACATTTGTCCTTATTTAACATAGTGAACATATTTCTGACACAAGAGTCCTCAATCATGAACTTTCTATAAAAACTCTTTGACTCCTGATGTTACATCAGATATACTGTTGTCCATATTTGACAGTGATCATATTTCTGGCCCAAGCGTACTTGATCTTGAACTTTGTATACATTCTCATTGCCTCAATCAAATGTTACTTCAGCCATACATGAGCCCATATTTGACGTACGTAACATATGTCTTGCAAATTAGTCCTTGATCATGAACTTTTTATAGATAATCATTGACTCCTTCTGATGACACGTCAGCCATAAAGTATTGCATACTTGACCTAAAGGACATATTTCTAGCCCGAGTACTCAAACTTGATCTTTCTATACTGACTCATTGACTCCTTCTGATGTTAGTTCCGCCAGATGGTTGTACATCAGACAACAATAGTTCATTTTTTATAATAATTAACATATTTCTGCCCAAAGAGTCCTTGATCACGAACTTTCTATACTTATTGCCTTAGTCTGATGTTAGTTCAGCCATAGAGTATTGCATATTTGAATGACTGAAATATTACATATTTCTGGCCAAAGAGTAGTCGATATTGAAATTTTATATATACACATTGACACATTCTGATGTCACATTTTTGGTCAATTAGTCCTCGAACTTGAACTTTCTATACAGACTTATAGAAGTCTGACTCCTTCTGATGTTAGATGAACCAGACAGGAGTCCATATTTGACCAGTTGATCACATTTCTGACCCAAGAGTCCTTGATCATGAGCTTTCTATACAGACTCCTTCAGATGTTACATCAGACATACAATAGTCCATTTTTGACATAGTGAACATATTTCTTGCCAATGAGTACTCGATCTTGAACTTTCTATACACTCTTTGCCTCATTAAATGTTACTTCAGCCATGCTTGAGCCCATTTTTGACCTACTGGACATATTTCTGACTCAAGAGTCCTTCATTTGAACTTTCAATACAGACTCAATGACTCCTTCTGATGTTACATCAGACATACAATAGTCCATTTTTGACATAGAGAACATATTTCTTGCCAAATAGTACTCGATCTTGAACGTTCTGTACAGACTCATTGCCTCAGTGAAATGTTACTTCAGCCATAAGTGAGCCCATTTTTGACCTTCTGAACATATTTCTGGCAAATTAGTCCTCGATCATGAACTTTCTATACAGACTCTTTGACTCCTGATGTTAGATGGACTGTTGTCCATATTTGACATAGTGAACATATTTCCGGACCGAGTGCTCGATCTTTAACTGTCTATACAGACCCATATCCTCACTCTGATGTTACTTCAGCCATATATGAGCCCATTTTTTCACCTACTAAACATATTTCTGTCAAATTAGTCCTCGACCATGAACGTTTAATACATACTCATTGACTCCTTCTGATGTTAGATGAGCCAGACATTAGTCCATATTTGACATAGTTAACATATTTCTGACCCAAGAGTCCTTGATCTTGAACTTTCTATTCAGACTCATTCTCACACTGAAATGTTGCTTCAGCCATACATGAGCCCATTTTTGATCTACTGAACATATTTCTGGAAAATTAGTTCTTGACCATGATCTTTTTATACATACTCATTGACTCCGTCTGATGTTAGATTAGTCAGACAGTATATTTGACATAACGAACATATTTCTGGCCCAAGAGTACTCGATCTTGAACTTTCTATTACAGACTCAATGTTTCTTCAGCCATACATGAGTCCATATTTGACCTTAACATATCGCTGGCAAATTAGTCCTCGATCATGAAATTTTCATACATACTCTTTCTGTTGTTAGTCAGTGAGTCATAGAGTGTTGCATTTTTGACCTAAAGGACATATTTCTGGCCCAAGAGTACTCGATCTTGAACTTTCTATACAGACTCATTGCTGCACTGAAATGTTACTTCAGCCATACATGAGCCCATTTGTGACCTACTTAACATATTTCTAGTAAATTAGTCCTCGAACTTGAACTTTCTATACAGACTTATTGACTCCTTCTGATGTTAGATGAACCAGACAATAGACCATATTTGACATAGTGAACATATTTCTGGCCTAAGAGTACTCGATCTTGAACTTTCTATACAGACTCATTGACACCTTCTGATCTTAGATCGGCCAGACAGTGGTCCATATTTGACCTACTGAACATATTTCTGACCCAAGAGTCTACAATCATGAACTTTCTATACAAACTCATTGACACCTGATGTTACATCAGACATACATTAGTCCTTATTTAACATAGTGAACATATTTCTGACCCAAGAGTCCTCAATCATGAACTTTCTATAAAAACTTATTGTCTCCTGATGTTACATCAGATATACAGTAGTCCATATTTGACAGTGATCATATTTCTGGCCCAAGCGTGCTTGATCTTGAACTTTGCATTCTCATTGCCTCAAACAAATGTTACTTTAGCCATACATGAGCCCATATTTGACGTACGTAACATATGTCTTGCAAATTAGTCCTTGATCATAAACTTTTTATAGATAATCATTGACTCCTTCTGATGACACGTCAGCCATAAAGTATTGCATACTTGACCTAAAGGACATATTTCTAGCCCGAGTACTCAAACTTGATCTTTCTATACTGACTCATTGACTCCTTCTGATGTTAGTTCCGCCAGATGGTTGTACATCAGACAACAATAGTTCATTTTTTATAATAATTAACATATTTCTGCCCAAAGAGTCCTTGATCACGAACTTTCTATACTTATTGCCTTAGTCTGATGTTAGTTCAGCCATAGAGTATTGCATATTTGAATGACTGAAATATTACATATTTCTGGCCAAAGAGTAGTCGATATTGAAATTTTATATATACACATTGACACATTCTGATGTCACATTTTTGGTCAATTAGTCCTCGAACTTGAACTTTCTATACAGACTTATAGAAGTCTGACTCCTTCTGATGTTAGATGAACCAGACAGGAGTCCATATTTGACCAGTTGATCACATTTCTGACCCAAGAGTCCTTGATCATGAGCTTTCTATACAGACTCCTTCAGATGTTACATCAGACATACAATAGTCCATTTTTGACATAGTGAACATATTTCTTGCCAATGAGTACTCGATCTTGAACTTTCTATACACTCTTTGCCTCATTAAATGTTACTTCAGCCATGCTTGAGCCCATTTTTGACCTACTGGACATATTTCTGACTCAAGAGTCCTTCATTTGAACTTTCAATACAGACTCAATGACTCCTTCTGATGTTACATCAGACATACAATAGTCCATTTTTGACATAGAGAACATATTTCTTGCCAAATAGTACTCGATCTTGAACGTTCTGTACAGACTCATTGCCTCAGTGAAATGTTACTTCAGCCATAAGTGAGCCCATTTTTGACCTTCTGAACATATTTCTGGCAAATTAGTCCTCGATCATGAACTTTCTATACAGACTCTTTGACTCCTGATGTTAGATGGACTGTTGTCCATATTTGACATAGTGAACATATTTCCGGACCGAGTGCTCGATCTTTAACTGTCTATACAGACCCATATCCTCACTCTGATGTTACTTCAGCCATATATGAGCCCATTTTTTCACCTACTAAACATATTTCTGTCAAATTAGTCCTCGACCATGAACGTTTAATACATACTCATTGACTCCTTCTGATGTTAGATGAGCCAGACATTAGTCCATATTTGACATAGTTAACATATTTCTGACCCAAGAGTCCTTGATCTTGAACTTTCTATTCAGACTCATTCTCACACTGAAATGTTGCTTCAGCCATACATGAGCCCATTTTTGATCTACTGAACATATTTCTGGAAAATTAGTTCTTGACCATGATCTTTTTATACATACTCATTGACTCCGTCTGATGTTAGATTAGTCAGACAGTATATTTGACATAACGAACATATTTCTGGCCCAAGAGTACTCGATCTTGAACTTTCTATTACAGACTCAATGTTTCTTCAGCCATACATGAGTCCATATTTGACCTTAACATATCGCTGGCAAATTAGTCCTCGATCATGAAATTTTCATACATACTCTTTCTGTTGTTAGTCAGTGAGTCATAGAGTGTTGCATTTTTGACCTAAAGGACATATTTCTGGCCCAAGAGTACTCGATCTTGAACTTTCTATACAGACTCATTGCTGCACTGAAATGTTACTTCAGCCATACATGAGCCCATTTGTGACCTACTTAACATATTTCTAGTAAATTAGTCCTCGAACTTGAACTTTCTATACAGACTTATTGACTCCTTCTGATGTTAGATGAGACAGACATTAGTCCATATTTGACCAGTTGATCACATTTCTGACCCAAGAGTCCTCGATCATGAACTTTCTATACATACTCATTGACTTTTGATGATACGTCAGCCATAGTGTATTTCATATTTGATCTTCAGAACATATTTCTGACAAATTAGTCCTCGATCATGAACTTTCTATACAGACTCTTTGACTCCTGATGTTAGATGAGCTGGACTGTTGTCCATATCTGACATAGTGAACATATTTCTTGCACAAGCGTACTCGATCATGAACTTTCTATACAGACTCTTTGACTCCTGATGTTAGATGAGCTGGACTGTTGTCCATATTTGACATAGTGAACATATTTCTTGCACAAGCGTACTCGATCTTGAACTTTCTGTCCAGACTCGTTGACTCCTGATGTTAGTCAGTAAGTCATAGATTGTTGCATATGTAGCATAAAGGACATATTTCTGGCCCAAGAGTACTCGATCTTTAACTGTCTATACAGACTCATATCCTCACTCTGATGTTACTTCAGCCATACATGAGCCCATTTTTGACCTACTAAACATATTTCTGGCAAATTAGTCATCGACCATGAACTTTTAATACATACTCATTGACTCCTTCTGATGACATCAGCCATAGAGTATTGCATACAGAAATGTGATCAACTGGTCAAATATGGACTAATGTCTGTCTCATCTAACATCAGAAGGAGTCAATAAGTCAATAAGTATCTATTCAATACACAACGGTATAAGTTAGTTCTTGTGGGCATTGTAATGCACGACGGTAAATAAGTTCGTCCTTAACGGATTAAGTTACTGCAATGCACGTTTATGTGTTTCTTCAATGCATGAGGAATAAGTTAGATCCTTTATAGAATGCAAGGAAACAGTGCATAACTTACATGTTGCAATGCAACAGCACATATGTTATATTACTTTCTTCTATGCTAAGCGCAATAAGTTAACTATTGTATGCAATGCAATAAAACAGTTCTTGTATTTATTGCAATGCAACAGCATATGATGATGTGTGTGTTCTTTATAATGCACAAGGGAAAGTTATTTCCATTGCCATCACCCGTGTTGTGTTATCTCTTCAGTGCGCAAATGATTAATTTCTTACATTCATTGCATTTAGTTATTTTATACACTACAATGAAACAGTGCATAGTGCATTTGTACGCATTGCAAGTGCAACAGAACATATGTGTTCCTTTTTAATGCACAACGAATGCCATTTTAGTTATTGTATTTAACATTTTAATTCACAACAGCGCATAATTTCTACTATGAACAGCGTAATAAGGTAACAATTTATTGCGATATGATTTGTGTCTCGTTGATGCACAAAAGAAGGAGTTTTTTCTTGTATGCAATGCAGTGCAACAGCAACTGTTATCTCAGCTGCACAACGGATTAAGCAATGCACATATATGTTATGCGTAGTCTCTTCAGTGTATAACGGAATGAGTTAGTTCTTGTTTGCAATGCAATGAAATGGACCATAACATAAGTAATATTCTTCAAAGTACAACGGAATAATAAAGAGCTTGTATGCAGTGCATAGCTAATATGTAGTTCTTCACAGCATAACGGATTAAGTTCATATATGCAATGCAATGCAAAAGCACATATCTTATGTGTTATCTACTCAAAGCACAACTGTAGTTCTTGTGTGCATGATGGTAATTAGTTAGTTCTTTTAATACAATGCAATGCACCATAACCTGAGTTGTCAATCTCTTCACTGCACATCGGGGTTAAGTTAGAGTGTGTATGTGTCATCTCTTCAGTGCACAAATGATTAATTTCTTACATTCATTGCAGTTCATTGTTCTTTTATACAATACAATTTATACACTGGCATAGCTTATAGTTCTTTGTATGCATCGCAATGCAACGGAACGTGTTTAATGCACAACGAATGTCATTTTAGTTCTTGTTATGTAACATTTTAGCACCCGTTTGTGTGCTATCTGTTCATTGCACGACTAAATAAGTTCTGTATACAATGCAAGGAAAAAGTGCATACTGTTAGGTCTTATATTCATGGCAATATATCCACGCCTGTTATCTCAATGCACAGGATGAGTCAATTCATTCGTTGCAACAACACAAATGTTGTGTTATCTCTTCTATGCACAGATAATACAAGTTAGCTATATTTATTGCAATGCAATGAAACAGTGCATACCTTATATTTTATTCACTGCCCAACAAATAAAGTGAGATCGTGTAAGCAATGCAATGCAAAAGCACATATTTTATGTCATCTCTTCAATACACAACGGTATAAGTTAGTTCTTTTATGCATTGCAATGCAACAGCACATATGTGTTACTTTTTAATGCATAACGGAATAAGTTATGTTAGTTGCAACGCAATACAACAGCATATATGTTGTGTTATCTCTTCACGGCATGACGGATTAAGTTAGTGTATGAAATGCACATATGTTATCTCTTAAATGCAGAAACCGAAATGAGTTAGTCTTTTTAATTATTGCAATGCAACAGTACGTTATCTTTTCTATTCATAACGAGATAAGTTAATCTTTGTATACAGTGCAATGAAATACCTTATATGTATTCTTTTATGAATAATGCTACAGCACATATATGTTTAATATCTTTAATGCACAAAGGAATAAGTTAAAGCTTATATGTTATGCAATAGAACTATGTTTTCTTTTCAATGCACAGAAGAAATTAGTTCATTATTGTATTTATTGCAAAGCAACAGCATGTTTATTGTTTCTCTTCACTGAACAACGGATTAAGAGAAGCACATAAATTGTGTTTTCTCCACAATGCACAAAGTTAGTTATTGTATGCAATGCAATGAAACATCACATATACATCTTTGAAACACAACAGAATACTGTAAGTGAATACAGAAGTGAATATTAGACCTACTAAATTTTTTTTTTTATCCAAATGATCCTTGATCAATCTGGTGTTGCTTCAGCCATATATGAACCCATTTTTGACCAACTGAACAAAGCAAATAAGTTCTCGATCGTGAACTTTCTATACATACACATTGACTCCTTCTGATGTTAAATGAGACAGACAGTAGTCAATATTAGAACTACTTACATTTTTTCTGTCCCAAGAGTCTTCGATTATGAACTATCTCTACAGACTCAGTGACTCCTTCTGATGTTTCATCAGACATACAATAGTCCATATTTAAAATAGTGAACATATTTCTCGCCGAAGAGTACTCGATCTTAAACTTTCTATACATACTCATTGCCTCACTCTGATGTGACTTCAGCCATTCATGAGCCCATTATTGACCTACTGTACGAATTTCTGACAAATTAGTCCTCAATTCAGTCCTCTTTCTATTCAGACCTCTTTCTATTCAGACTCATTGAGTCCTTTTGATGATATTTTAGACAAAAAGAAGTCCATATTTGACCTAATGAACATATTTCTGGCCCACGAGTACTTGACCTTGAACTTTCTATAAATACTCATTGACTCCTTCTGATTTTGTTTCAGCCATGCAGTGGTGTAGCATTATTCATAAAAGAATACATATAAGGTATTTCATTGCACTGTATACAAAGATTAACTTATCTCGTTATGAATAGAAAAGATAACGTACTGTTGCATTGCAATAATTAAAAAGACTAACTCATTTCGGTTTCTGCATTTAAGAGATAACATATGTGCATTTCATACACTAACTTAATCCGTCATGCCGTGAAGAGATAACACAACATATATGCTGTTGTATTGCGTTGCAACTAACATAACTTATTCCGTTATGCATTAAAAAGTAACACATATGTGCTGTTGCATTGCAATGCATAAAAGAACTAACTTATACCGTTGTGTATTGAAGAGATGACATAAAATATGTGCTTTTGCATTGCATTGCTTACACGATCTCACTTTATTTGTTGGGCAGTGAATAAAATATAAGGTATGCACTGTTTCATTGCATTGCAATAAATATAGCTAACTTGTATTATCTGTGCATAGAAGAGATAACACAACATTTGTGTTGTTGCAACGAATGAATTGACTCATCCTGTGCATTGAGATAACAGGCGTGGATATATTGCCATGAATATAAGACCTAACAGTATGCACTTTTTCCTTGCATTGTATACAGAACTTATTTAGTCGTGCAATGAACAGATAGCACACAAACGGGTGCTAAAATGTTACATAACAAGAACTAAAATGACATTCGTTGTGCATTAAACACGTTCCGTTGCATTGCGATGCATACAAAGAACTATAAGCTATGCCAGTGTATAAATTGTATTGTATAAAAGAACAATGAACTGCAATGAATGTAAGAAATTAATCATTTGTGCACTGAAGAGATGACACATACACACTCTAACTTAACCCCGATGTGCAGTGAAGAGATTGACAACTCAGGTTATGGTGCATTGCATTGTATTAAAAGAACTAACTAATTACCATCATGCACACAAGAACTACAGTTGTGCTTTGAGTAGATAACACATAAGATATGTGCTTTTGCATTGCATTGCATATATGAACTTAATCCGTTATGCTGTGAAGAACTACATATTAGCTATGCACTGCATACAAGCTCTTTATTATTCCGTTGTACTTTGAAGAATATTACTTATGTTATGGTCCATTTCATTGCATTGCAAACAAGAACTAACTCATTCCGTTATACACTGAAGAGACTACGCATAACATATATGTGCATTGCTTAATCCGTTGTGCAGCTGAGATAACAGTTGCTGTTGCACTGCATTGCATACAAGAAAAAACTCCTTCTTTTGTGCATCAACGAGACACAAATCATATCGCAATAAATTGTTACCTTATTACGCTGTTCATAGTAGAAATTATGCGCTGTTGTGAATTAAAATGTTAAATACAATAACTAAAATGGCATTCGTTGTGCATTAAAAAGGAACACATATGTTCTGTTGCACTTGCAATGCGTACAAATGCACTATGCACTGTTTCATTGTAGTGTATAAAATAACTAAATGCAATGAATGTAAGAAATTAATCATTTGCGCACTGAAGAGATAACACAACACGGGTGATGGCAATGGAAATAACTTTCCCTTGTGCATTATAGAGAACACACACATCATCATATGCTGTTGCATTGCAATAAATACAAGAACTGTTTTATTGCATTGCATACAATAGTTAACTTATTGCGCTTAGCATAGAAGACAGTAATATAACATATGTGCTGTTGCATTGCAACATGTAAGTTATGCACTGTTTCCTTGCATTCTATAAAGGATCTAACTTATTCCTCATGCATTGAAGAAACACATAAACGTGCATTGCAGTAACTTAATCCGTTAAGGACGAACTTATTTACCGTCGTGCATTACAATGCCCACAAGAACTAACTTATACCGTTGTGTATTGAATAGATAACATATGTGAGATAAGATATGTGCTTTTGCATTGCATACATGATCTGACTTAATCCGTATTCAGTGAAGAACTACGTATTAGCTATGCACTATTTCTTTTCATTCTATACAAGAACTAACTTATTCCGTTGTCCATTGAAGAGAAAACACATAACACATGTACTGTTGCATTGCAACAGTTTCAACTTCTTGTTGAAATAGATGGGTTCTCACATATTCGCTTTGATAGGAGCGCGCTGTCGGGAAAAAGCAAAGGGGGTGGGCTCTGTCTTTACATAAATGACAAGTGGTGCAGACAGCACTCAGTTCGGGAGAAAATCTGTAACTCTGATGTTGAACTGTTATGTGTAAGTCTCAGGCCATTCTATCTACCACGTGAGTTTGGTAACATCCTTATCTGCTCCGTTTATGTACCCCCCAAAGGTAGTCTCACGAGCCGCGACGCAGGTAACAGACTGTGTTCATGAACAATTACAGCGCACTCCAAATGCTCCTATTTTTATCACTGGAGATTTTAATGATTGTAATTTAAATACTGCATTTCCAGGTTTTGAACCTCCAAACTATGAACTCTAAAAAACTATGGGACTCAATGAAAATAGCCACCAACATGAAATCTACTAAGAAATCTTTGCATGTTGTAGATGAACTGGAAAAAGCAAACGAGTTGAATTATTTTTATAAGAGGTTTGACAATCATGTTTTTTCAGTTGAATGTAATATGGTGCTTGATAGTATTGCTATTGATGATGCTGATAGGCTAGAGATTCACCTTGAATCTGTCAACAAGGTCCTTAGGCAAATTAATGTCAATAAGGCCACAGGTCCAGACGGCATATCTGCCTTTTTATTAAGATCATGTGCAGATGAACTGACATCTGCATGGTGCCCCATTCTTCAGAGGTCCCTGCATTCTCACACTGTACCGACAAAATGGAAAAAGGCAATTATTACACCTGTCCCCAAGAAACCCTGTCCACAGGAGAATAACGATTTTAGACCCATTGCCTACATGTTTGTAGTGATGAAGTGCATGGAAAAGCTCATTATGAGCAAATTACAGCCTGATGTAGTCCCACAGCTAGATCCCTACCAGTTCGCATATAAACACCAGAGAGGCACTGACGATGCAATCAACAGTATAGTGCACCTAGTGACTAAACATCTTGAGAATCCTAAGGCTTATGCCAGACTGTTGTTTGTAGATTTTACTTCAGCCTTTAACACTCTGCAGCCTCATGTCCTCTTGAAAACACTGCATCGGATGAATGTCAACCCCTTTATTATTAGGTGGTTCTACTCATTTTTGACAAATCGTAGTCAGTGTGTGTGTGTGTGTGTGTGTGTGTGTGTGTGTGTGTGTGTGTGTGTGTGTGTGTTTGTACTGTACGTATGTATTGTGTTATTTATTTAGGCAGCAGTCACTGGATTGTATGTGTCCAAGACAAATTTCCTTCGGGATAATAAAGTTTTATCTATCTATCTATCTATCTAACTATTCCTTTGTGCAGTGAAGAATAATACATATGTTATGCTCTATTTCATTGCATTGCAAACAAGAACTAACTCATTCCGTTATCCATTGAAGAGACAACGCATAACATATGTGCATTGCATTGCATTAACAATCCGTTATGCAGTGGAGATAACACATGACAGTTTGCTGTTGCACTCCATTGCATACAAGAACTATTTTCCTTTGTGCATTGAAGAGAAAACAAATCATATATGCTGCTGCATTGCAATACATACAAGAACTAACTGTTTAATTGAACAGAAATTAATATATGTGATGTTGCATTGCAATGCATACAAGAATATACAATGCATTGCAAGAACTAAAATGCAAGTTATGCACTGTTTTCTTGTATTGTATACAAGAACTAACTTACTCCTTATCCATTGAAGAGATAACACATAACAATATGTTGTTTTGCAATGAACGAACTAACTCATCCGTTGTGCATTGAAGAGATAACAGGCGTGGTTGCATTGAATACAAGACCTAACAGTATATGCACTATTTCCTTGCTTTGTATACAAATACTAACTTATTTCCATTGAGCAATGAACAGATAATATCAATAACAGGGCACAGTTGCACTGCATTACATACAAGAACTAAAGTGACATATAACGAAATGCTATAAATGTAAGAAATTAGTCCTTCTTTGTGCACTGAAGATATAACACATATCTGACTTAGCCCGATGAGCCGTGAAAAGATACAACACAGGTGCTGGTGCGTGGCATTGTATACAAGAACTAACTTCTCCCGTTGTGAATAGAAAAGATTGCATTGCATTGTTTAATATAAGAACTAACTTATTTTGTTGTGCATTGTACACATAACACAGGTGCTGTTGAACTGCATTGCCTACAAGAACTAACTTATCCCGTTACGCACTTACAGAGATAACACATACCAAATGTCCTGTTGCGTTGCAATGATTGTAAGAACCAACTCATTTCGTATGTGCGTTGAAGAGATAACATATGTGCATTGCATTTCATACACGATCTAACTCAATCCATTCTGCGGTGAAGAGATAACCTAACTGACTTATAACTTATTCCGTTGTGCATTAAAGAGGTAACACATATGTGCTGTTGCATTCCAATGCATAAAAGAATACACATAAGGAATGCGCTGTTTCATTGCATTGTATACAAGAACTAACTTATACTGTTGTGCATTGAAGAGATAACACATAATATATGTGCTTTTGCATTGCATATACGATCTAACTTAATCCGTTGTGCAGTGAAGAGATGACACATGACAGGTGCTTGTTGCACTGCGTTGCATACAAGAACTAACTCTTTCCTTTGTGCGTTGAAGAGAAAACAAGTCATATATGCTGATATGCTGTTGCATTGCAATAAATACAAAAACTGTTTCATTGCATTGCATTCAATAATCGACTTGTTCTTGTATACAATGCAAGGAAACAGTTCATAACTTACATGTTGCAATGCAACAGCACGTTATAGTAACTAACCTATGTTAATTATTGTGCATAGAAATTAATATATGTGCTGTTTGCATTGCAATTGTATACAAAAACTAACTTATTCCAATGAATGAACTAACTCATCCGTTGTGCACTGAAGAGGTAACAGGCGTGGTTGCATTGCCATGAATACAAGACCTAACAGTATATGCACTATTTCCTTGCATTTGTATTCAAAAACTTATTCCGTTGTGCAATGAACAGATAACAGGGGTGCTGTTGTTGCACTGCATTACATACAAGAACTATAGTTACATATATTGTGCACACATATGTAACATATATGTTCTGTTGTATTGCAGATAAGCTATGCACTGTTTCCTTGTAGCTTATAAAAGTACAACGAAATGCTATATAAATGTAAGAAATTAATCCTTCTTTGTGCACTGAAGAGACTGTCTTAACCCGATGTGCAGTGAAGAGATACAACACAGGTAACACATTACATTGCATACAAGAACTAACTTATCCCGTTATGCGTTGACGATATAACACATACTAAATGTCCTGTTGCATTGCAATGAATATAAGAACTAAATCATTTCCTTTGTGTACTGAAGAGAAAACATAACATGTGCTGTAGCATTGCAATAAGACATTGCATTGTATACTTGTTCTTGTATACAATGCAAGGAAACAGTTCATAACTTACATGTTGCAATGCAACAGCACGTTATAGTAATTAACCTATGTTAATTATTGTGCATAGAAATTAATATATGTGCTGTTTGCATTGCAATTCCTGGCGCAGAAGGCGCATAAAAATCAATTTAAGATTCAAACTCTTGATAAAAAAACATACCTTTTGTGAGTTGTTTTTAATGATGATAATATTATACGAGAAAAATGCAAATCCATATATCCACACGATTGCAAATGTGACATTGATTTTAACAGTTCAACAAACAAAAGTGATGTTTCTTAAAAGTAAAGTAAATATTCTTCATATTATTTTTAGTATTTGCTCTATTTTGCAATGAAACAATAATTCCAACGAAAGCTACAGCAGAACTACAACACACAGCGGTGTTTCGTGAACGACGCTGCTTTGAACAAATCGTTCGTGAAAGTCATTGATTTGATGATTCATTCATTAATACAGCCACTTGCTTCATCACGCATTAAGACAGTGACATACCGCCACCTACTGGCGGTTTTAGTATTTACAGTTTTTTTTATGATTGCTTAAGCACAATTTTAAAAACAAGGCTCATTTTGTCAAAACACTACACAGATCCACACACACAAGTAGCAGAACACCTCAGTTCTTTTGCAAAATGAAACACTTCATTCAAAACTTTACATTAATTTAACAAAACCCAACTTTGACACAGTATGGAACACACATGGTTCATACATTCTGATTCTGTTTGATTCATTTACACATTGCTGTGCTCTTAAACACTTGTAACTTTTATACTTTTCTAATGATATAGTCTGGGTTTGATTTTTTCAGAGATATTTTTGGAGTAAAGTACATGAATATATTGACAAAAAAAAAAAAAAACACAAACAAGATCAGTACTGCACATTGATGAAAATATTTATTTCTCACCACATTGTAAAACCATTCAATACATCCATGCCTTTCCAAAGGTTACATTTTGCATTGAAAATCAGAACATATTCTAAATATGTTATACTCTTCATATTATACGAACAGAAACATTTGTGGAGACAAAACAAAAGCATGATTTTAAATGAAAAAAATAGAAAAAATGCCTAAGCATTATCTTTGGCCTAGCTGGATCTGGCCATAGCACTTCATTCACATCACAGTCACATCTTCCCTCGCAAGACAGCGAGGGAAGAATCTTCTTGAAAGGCGAATCCATTCTTGGACAGACCCTGCATCAGTTAGGTTACAGGCCTTCTCCATGGCCTCCATAGGGCTGGAGATTGTAAACCTTCCATGCCCAAAAAAACTCTCCTCAATGGGTTTTAGGAAGGGACAGTATGGTGGGAGGAATTGGAGTGTGTACACTAATGAAACCAGTTTTGGACCAGAGCAGATAGGTGGAAATTTACATTGTCCCATATGACAATGTATCTCATCTGCTCTGCATCCATTTGGTCTTCTGCTGTGACGATTTTGTGTAGTCTGTCTAAAATGTGAATATGTGGGCCGTGTTGTAAGGGCCTAAGTTGGCATTCTGCGTGATTGCAACATATATTGTGATGTTAACACCACATTGGCCCGGGACATTCAAAATGATGTTTCTCCCGCTCCCTCTTACTACAGCATTTTGTTGAAGACACATAAACTCACCTTTTTTCTTTTTATAGTACTTGCACCTGATTGTTGAGTTTACAGTTAAGCACCTAAGTGTCTGCAGACCTGACGGCTGTGTTTGATCAATTGGTTTTAGGTGTAGTATTTTGGAAAGCAGTGTCTTGAAATGGCAAAGTGACATTATGTTAGATTTCTGTGTCTAATGTAGAGATGTGAGGTGTAGAGATGTGTCTAATGTCTAATGTTAGTGTTGTGTAAAACAATGTGTGTAGTGTTTTGCAAAAAGTGTGAGGCTGAGAATGTGCTTATGGTTGTGCAGATCTGGGTTAAGGTTTTGCTCCTTGAGTGTAGAGTTTCAGTAACTGTATTTTTAATTTTAGTGTGTAAGCAATCGTAAAAAACTGTAAAAGAATCACTTTATATGTTACCTCTTTATTGCACAACGGAATAAGTTGGATCTTGGATGTTATCTCTTCAATGCACAGATGAAACGAGTTAGTTATTGTATTTAAAGCAGTGCATTGTATTTATTGTTATATTTTCTCTTCACTTCACTTAAGCAATGCAATGCACATTTTATTATCTCTTCAATGTACAAAATGAGTTAATTATTGTATTAATTGCAGTGCAACAGCATGTATGGTATATCTTCCATGCATAACGAAATAAGTTAGTTCTTTTATACAATGCAATGAAACAGCACATGTGTTTTGTATCTTCACTGCACAATGGATATATCGTGATACAATGCACATATTGTTTGTCAGAGTACAAGAAATGGGTTAGTTCTTACATGCCTTGCAAATGCAACAGCAGCAATGTTATATGTTATCTCTTCATTGCATAACGGAATAAGTTAGTTCTTGTATACAACGCAAGGAAAGAAGTGCATAACTTACATGTTAGTCCTTTTATGCATTGCAATGCAACATCACATATGTTATATTAATTTCTTCTATGCACAACGTAATTAATTATTGCATGCAATGCAATGAAACAGTTAGTTCTTGTATTTATTGCAATGCAACAGCATATATGATTTATTTTCTCTTCAATGCACAAAGGAAAGAGTTGTTGTATAGAATGAAAAGAAATAGTGCATAGCTAATATGTAGTTCTTCACTGCACAACGGATTAATTTAGATCGTGTATATGCAAAAGCACATATCTTATGTGTTATTTCTTCAGTGCACAACGGTATAAGTTAATTCTTGTATACAATGTGCATACATTATATTCTTTTATAAATTGCAGTGCAATCTTTAATGCACAACAGAATAAGTTATAAGTTTGTTAAGATATTTAAATGCAATGCAACGCAACAGAATATACTTTGTGTTATCTCTTCATCGCATAAAGTATGAAGTTAGATCGATAACTACAATGCACAACAAAATAAGTTGCCTCTTATATACAATGCAATGAAGCAGTGCATACCTTATATGTTATTCATCACTGCAGAACGGATTAAGTTATGCCTTCAATGCACACACAAAAAATGATTTAGTTATTGTATTTATTGCAATGCAACAGGACATATATACCATATGTGTTATCTCTTCAATGCATAAAGGGATAAGTTAGTTCTTGTATGCAATGCAGTTCAACAGCATAAGTTTGTTCTTATGCAACGAAACAACCTTATATGTTATTCATCATTGCACATCGGGTTAAGTTATATTGTTGTAGATATGTGTGTTATCTCTTCAGTGCACAAAGAAAGTTTAATTTCTTACATTCATTTCATTTCATTGTTCTTTTTTACAATACAAGGAAACAGTACATAGCTTACCTGCAATGCAACAGAACATATGTGGAATAAAGTTAGTTTTTGTATACCGTGCATATACAAGGAAATAGTGCATATACTGTTAGGTCTTGTATTCATGGCAATGCAACCACGCCTGTTATCTCTTCAGTGCACAACGGATGAGTTAGTTCATTCATTGCACCACATATGTTATGTGTTATCTCTTCAATGGATAAGGAGTAAGTTAGTTCTTGTATTACAAGGAAACAGTGCATAACTTACATTTTATTTCTTGTATGCATTGCAATGCAACAGCATATATGATTTGTGTTTTCTCTTCAATGCACAAAGGAACGAGTTTGTTCTTGTATGCAATGCAAATGCAACAGCAACTGTCATTTGTTATCTCTTCACTGCACAAAGGAATGCAATGCAATGCACATATGTTATGTGTTATTTCTTTAATGCATAACGGTATGTTAGTTCTTGTTTGTAATGCAGTAAAATAGAGCATAACATATGTATTATTCTTCAATGCGGAAAAATTAAGAGCTTGTATGCAATGCAGCAGCACATATGTTTTCTCTTCAATGCACAACAGAATAAATTAGTTCTTCTACTGAATGAAAAGAAACAGTGTATAGCTTGTTATTCTTATTCTCGTGTTATTCTTCGCTGCACAATGTATTGAAGACAGATCGTGTATGCAATTCAGTGCACATATGTTTATGTGCACATATGTTTAGTGTACATTATTTATTGTATTTATTGCAATGAAGCAGCACCTATGCCTATGCAGCACCTATCTTCAGTGCATACCGGAATAAGTTAGTTATTGTATACGTGCATAACTTACATGTTAGTTCTTTATGCATTGCAATGCAACAGCACAAAAGATTGTCTTATAACTTATAACTTATTCTTGTATAGAATGAAAAGAAACAGTGTACTAGTGTAAGCACTATAATTCTTATATATGTAATTCAGTACATTGTTTAATTCTTCACTGCACAACAGCATATAGAGCGTGTATGCAATGCAATAGAAAAGCACATATATTATCTTTTCAATGTACTACTGATAAGTTAATGTTAATGTTTCATGCATCACCTGTGCATGAAATCTCTCAGAAGGTATCTCTTCACTGCACATCGGGTTAAGTTAGATCATAATTTCTGACCATTGTTCTTTTTATAATGCAACAGTTCATACTGTTAGGTCTTGTATTCATGGCAATGCAGCCACGCCTGTTATCTCTTTAATGCACAAAGGACAGAATGAGTTCTTGTATACAATGCTATTGCATTGTTTTATTTTTATTAAACAGCGCATACCTTATATATTTTCTTTTATGCATTATAATGCTACAGCACACATATGTTATCTCTTCAGTGTTGCATACCGTTGCATACCGGATTGCATAACAACAAAATAAATTAGTTCTTGTATACAATGCAAGATGTATATATTATTTCTTGTATGCATTGCAATGCAACAGAACATATGCAGAATTTAATGCAGAAACGAAATTAGTTAGTTATTGTGTTAACTGTACAATGCATAACAAAATATGTTAGTTCCTGTATACAATGCAATGAAACAGTGCATAACCTTATTAGGTTATTCATCACTGCACAACGGATTAAGTTAGATTGCGTGTGAAATGCAATGCAAAAGAACATATGTGTTATCTCTTCAATGCACAATTACCATTGTTCTTGTGAGCATTGCACTGCAAAAAATATGGTGTGTTATCTGTTCTATATCATTGCATTGGTATACAATGCAATGAAAAAGTTAGCTCGTGTATGCATTGCAATGCAACAAACATATCTTTAATACACAACAGAATATGCACAACTTAAATGCAATGCAATGCAAGAGCATACTGTATATGTTGTGTTATCTCTTCAATGCACAAGAGAATGGGTAAATTCTTGTATTCATGGCAAAGCAAAGAAACTTGTTATGTGTTAATGTTTATATCTTCACTGCATAACAGATTAAGTTAGATCTTTTATGCAATGCAATGCACATATGTTATTATCTCTTCAATGTACAGACGAATTGAGTTATATTAATTGCATAACGGAATGTTAGTTCTTGTATACAATGGAATGAAACAGCACATATATTCTGTATCTCCACTGCACAACGGATTAATTTAGATCGTGTATGTGATGCAATGCGCATATTGTACGTCAGTGTACAAGAAACAGGTTTGTTCTTACATGCATTGTGTTGTCTCTTCATTGCATAACGGAATAAGTTAGTTCTCGTATACATTGCAAGGTGTATATTTACTTCTTGTATGCATTGCAATGCAACAAAACGTGTATTCAATGCAGAAACGAAATGAAATAATTATTGTTTTATTGCAATGCAACAGCACGTTATGTTTTCTATTCAATACACAAAGGAATGCAGTTCAACAGCACGTTAACTGAACGATGCACAAGTTTTGTATGCATTGCAATGCAACAGAACATTTGTCCTCTTTAATGCACAACGAAAAAAGTTGTCATTTTAGTTCTTGTATGTAATGCAGTGCAACAACACCCGTGTTATGTGTTTTCTGTTCATTATACAACGAAATAAGCCAGGAAACAGTGGTCTTTGGTCAGTGGTCATGGCAATGCAGCCACGTCTGTCATCTCTTTAATGCACAACAGATGAGTTAGTTTACTCGTTGCAACACCACATATGTTGTGTTTTCTCTTCAATGCACAAAGGAATTAATACAATGCAATGTATATACAATGCAATGCAATGAAACAGCGCATACCTTCACTGCGCAACGGAATAATGAATAATGCAGATCATGTATAATATGTTGTGTTATCTTTTTGGTGCACAACGGAATAGGTTGGTTATACAGATTATACAGACAATGCAATGCAAAAGCACATTTGTTGTTATCTTGAATGCACAAACGAAATGAGTTAGTTCTTACATTCATTATAATGCAACAGAACATATGTTTCATATTCTATTCATTGCACAATGGATTGTTAGTTCTTGTATGCAAATGCAGCAGCACATATATACTATATGTGCTGTTGTTATCTCTTCACTGCATAACAGATTACGTTAGATCGTGTATGCAATGCAATGCACATATGTTATTAACTCTTTAATGTACAAACGAAATGATTTAATTATTGTATTTATTGCAATGCAACAGCATATGTGTTATCTCTTCAATGCATAAACGGAATAAGTTAGTTCTTGTATACAATGGAATGCAATGAAACAAGTGCACAGCTTGTATGTTAGCTTGTGCTCTTGTATGTGCTGTATGCAATGCAATGCATATATGTTGTATATCAACATATGATATATGCACAACGGATGATTTAGTTCATTGCAATTGAATTGCAATTGAATTGCAGTGTGTTTTCTCTTCAATACATAAAGGAATGAGTTAGTTCTTGTATGCAATGCAGTGCAACACCTGTGTTATTGTGTTATCTGTTCAATGCACAACAGATAAATTATTCCGTTCTGCCTTAAAGAGAAAACACACAACATATGTGGTTTTGCAATGGATACAAACTAACTAAGTTAGTTCTTGTATACAATGCAAGGAAACAGTGCGTTCTTGCACTGGCATTGCATACAAGAACTAACTCATGCGTTATCTCTTCACTGCACAAAGGATTATGTTAACTCGTGTATGCGATGCAACGTGCTATTTCTTCAGTGTACAAGGAATGAATTAGTTCTGACATTCATTGCAATGCAACAACACCAATGTTATGTGTTATGGCTTCATTGCACAACGGAATAATTCAATTCAGTGCACATATGTTATCTCTTCAGTGCACGCCGGAATAAGTTAGTTTTTGTATACGTTCATAACTTAGGCCCACGTGTTAGTTTTTGTATGTATTGCAATGCAACAGCACATCTTTTATGTTGTCTCATATCTGTTCAATGCACAGCGGAATAAGTTTAGTTCTTGTATAGATTGAAAAGAAACTGCATAGCCTAATATATTATGCTTCACTGCACAACGGATTAAGAGAGATTGTGTATGCAATTCAGTGCACATATGTGTTACGGAATAATTTAGGTCTTGTATGCAATGCAAAAAAATAAGTTATTTCTTCAATAGAATTAAATGAAACAGTGCATAGTTATTTTTCACCATGCAGGGGCGTCACTAATCCCATTTTAGGAGCGCTTTGGTCCCCCTAATACGAGACGGTTTCACATCCACTGCAAATATTTTTTGCTGCGTTCACCCCTCATCATACATGATTTCTTCTTAAGAGAAATGGGAGCGCTTCACACCCATGAAGGCATACTTTAGAAAATGATCATGATGCTATTTTCATTTGAAAATGTAATTTTTTACATTTTTGAATTGCCATTTTAAACAAACAAACAAACAAACAAACAAATAAATAAGCAAGCAAGCCTTTTTAGGGGACCGTCAAGACTTTGTGACTTTTTCTACTCTTGCATTCTCTTCATACTAAAGTACAACAAAACTGCAATACAATTTTATTATAAATCCAAAAGCAAAACACGTTAAAAGAACGGAAAAAGGGAGTGGATATGGCAAATGAGCTAATGAGTGGTTCTCTGCAGCCATCTACTGGTTATAGTGATAATTTCATGTCATTTTGATATTAAAAGTTAGATTTGATGTTAGATCTTTAATTTTACTGCACAAGCGTAGACTTTAAAAAATTGTTTAAAACATTACGTGTTAATTTTTTAATTATAAGAGTGAATGACAAAAACAGAGAAACATCATGTGGAGTTATTTCTTTCTAAATAACGACCCAGCATCTGATTGTGACACATTTATATTAGTATTAGAGTAGAGTAAAGGCATTTGTGGTTTTGATGCAACTTTGAATTATAGATTTAGGTGCTGTTATTTGTTAATAAACAGAAAACAAAATATGGGACAGTTTTAAACATATTGCCAATCTAGACAATTACAGGAGTGTAAGTTTTGTCTATATTCTTAATTAATTTTAATGGATATTAGATGGTTGTTTAAAAAGATTTTAAATTATATCAGTATTCAGGGACTAACTTGATAGGCGTGAACAATACAGGTTTTACACTAACTATCTAGTATACAAACAATATATTATTATTATTTTTTTAATCACAACCTTGTGTATGCAATTCAATGCAATGCAAAAGCACATATCTTCCGTGTTACCTCTTCAATGCACTATGAAATGTTAGTTCTTGTATACAATGCAATAAAACAACAGCGCATAGTTTATATGTTCCCGTTCGAAGTGGAACTCAACACTGTGTTGTTGTTGAGAGCGTATTATGTGTCACCTACATGCGAAACGAGAAATGTAGATCTTTAAAGTTAACTTTCCAAAAATGACCTACTGAACATATTTCACAATACATATTTTTGACCATTGAGTTATCGAATGTTACCTTATACACACCCATAGACTCTTTGATGTTACATCAGTCAGACAGTAGTCCAAAAATGACCTATTGAACATATTTCTGGCCAAAGATTCCTCGAACATTAACTGACTATAGAACTCCTTCTGATGATATATCAGCCAGAAAGCAGTCCATGTTTGCCCTATTAAGCATATTGCTGGCCAAACAGTTCTTGAAAATATTTATATGCATAATAATATAATATATTATTATTATTTTTTTAATCACAACCTTGTGTATGCAATTCAATGCAATGCAAAAGCACATATCTTCCGTGTTACCTCTTCAGTGCACTATGAAATGTTAGTTCTTGTATACAATGCAATGAAACAACAGCTGTTGATTTGATAACAACTTTTGATGTTTCATCAACTAGACAGTTGCTGAATTAATTACAGTAATGGCTACAGGTGCCACATTAGAAAACATACATTACCTAACTTGGGTAATGGAATCCATATTGTTAGTAATATTATTGTTATTACAATTACAATTACAGTTTTTCTCAATCTTTTTGACACATTTCTCCAAATGAATGTAGTTGCTCTCAAAACAATTAACACAGCAAACTAAACACACTCTTATGCTTGCAAAACAGTTCAGTATTCACTGCATAATGAAGCACTCCATTTTTTTCTATTAATGCATTCTTCAAAAATAAATACTAACAACAAAACTAAAAGTGTGTTCTCTGTTGATTTGATAACAACTTCAGCTGTAGATACACAAATACATGAATGAAAATACATGTTTTTCGTGTTCTTTAATCGTGTTCTTCAACGTTCTTTAATGAGAAGTTTAGTTGTACAACAATGAGTTTTTGCCTAAAAAAATAAAAAATAAATAAATGTACTGCAATCAATGAACTTTATAGATCTTGCCTCTCATTTACATCTGGTCAAAGAATTTAATCAATATCTCAGTATATATTTTCACGAGTCATGCATCATGGGAAAAAAAGTTGAAATGCTGGATCCATCTTTCTCCACAGGCCTCTTCCATCACTTGAAGACTAAGGGTTGTGATCATATTACTTTCCATCTCCAAGAGAAGAATATCCTATGCTGGAAGGAACACCATCCTGAAATGTGGGTGATGCTCAAACCACTCTTGTATCGGTGCTGAATGGTGAAAGTGGACATTGTCCCACAACTACACAATTTCGCTCAATTTGCTCCTGATCACCTTGCAAGTGGATTTCATTGAGGGAGTTTAAACAATTTAGGAGCCTTTCTGTGTTGTGTGGCGCCAAGACAGCGTTGTGTGCCACACCATCAGTGGATTTGAGCACTTGTTGTCCAGGGACATTGACTGTGGCACAATGTTTATATTGGGCTGAACTCTCTGTCCAGCTTCCCTCAAGGAAAGACCATAATTTATGACATGGTAAATTAGGTTGGCTCTGATTTCATTTGAAACCCATTTGTATCCTATTGTTCTACCTCTCCTCCCTCCTTTTACACCTTGCTCTCCCCTTCCTCTCTGTCCATGTCTTCTTATAATTTCTTGTCTTCTCCACTAATACTATTGCCTTACACTCTACCTTCTCCCTCTACTCCTCCCTCTTCTTCTCTTCCTACATCCTCAGCTCTTCTGGCTTCTCCTACATCCTCAACTCTTCTTGCTTCATCTCCTCTTAGGTATCATCTGTTCCTTTTCCCTCATCTCTTTCTACCTCATCCACTGTTCCTCTCCCTCTCAACCATTCCTTTATCCTCTCCAGAACCTCTCACTCTTACACCTCTTCCTTTTCCCATTCTTCTTCTTTTTTTGTTTTTTTGTAATCGAGATAGCTCTGTAAACAATTAGGAAATTTGCATTTCCTGTGTTCTGTGTATTACTAACTCAGCAGATATTTATTTGGGGCAAATTGTGAACATTCCAAGTGCAACTGAAAAATAACAAATAACAAATAACAAATAACTGATAAATAACAGAGTTTTGTTTTTTGTGTTTGGAAAAATGGTGCACAAATGATTGTGATTTTTGTAAAACCAGTAAAAAGAGCTGAAATTGCTTTCGCCTGATATATTAAAGTTTTGGTTGGATGTATGAACTACTGTGAAAACATTTGGGAATTTTGTACACAGTGTTTTGAGAAAATGATGCATGTGATTTGTAATTTGCATGAAATGAAGGAAAATTTACAACCTGTTTAGGACAATTACAAAGTGTTCAGATTACTGTGTTAACTGTTTTGAGAACAGTGACCTGAGTTTGGAGAAATGTGTCAAATCGATTGAGAAAAACTGTATTATTATTATTATTATATTATCTGGTGTGTTATCAAAAGCTTTGATGAAGTTATGACATGGCCATGAGGTTTTGTGCTAGAACAGATTTTGCTGCCAATACAGTAAATGTTGAAATTGCAAACAAAGTAGAAACTATATCTATGGAATCAATATCTATAGAAATCTATAGGTGTGCCAAATGATTCAATGATTAACCATTCAGTTGGATTAAGTAATAGACAAATGTATTAAACTGAACGAAAAGAGAAGCAAATCAAAAGTTTGATAGTAAGAGCTTTATGAAAGGCAGTTACTGTGAATGAAACATTTATATAGATGAAACACTTGTTTTGTGTAGTGAAAAGGAAACTTTGTAATTTTGTGTATTGTACTAACACAATTGAAAATATGCTGAAATGTTTGAAAAAAGTGCACTGTTGTGATATTAGTACAGAGTTTTCTTGGCAGAATATTGTAGAAGTGAAAATTATGAAAGTTAAATGAAAAAAATTATAGAAGTTTAAGTTTATGAAAATGTTAACTCTAGAAATATAAATCTTTTTATTTTATATAAAATATATATTTTTACAAAACATGTTTTACTCTAAAGGCAAAATTTGTATTCCAAATTTGAGGTTGATATGTCAAGAAATGAACTTTTTTACTGTCAGAAAAAAAGGTACGGTGCTTATCACTGGGGCAGCATAAAAGGTACAAAGTACTTTAAAAGTACATTAGTACCTTTTTACCTAATATGTACCTTTAAGGTACAAATATGCACTTTTAAAGTACTAATATGTACCTTTAAGGTACTAATATGCACCATTTAGGGGTAAATAGGAACAAAGATGTAGCTTTTCAATTTTTTTTTCTTCACCTTTTCACTTTTGTATCTTAGACACTGTCAGAAAAAACAGTTTGTTACTGGGGCAGTGTTCAGTGAAATTTTGTTTGGGCGCAGTACCACACTTTTCCACTAGATGTCAACCAGACTCCATTGGTGACAATATTAAGGACTCTTCCATTTCCATATATGGTTTGAGTGATCTGAAGCATATATTTCAATAATTTTCATATTGGATATGATTGATTATTCTGATCTAATTGAAGAAGGAGCCATCATTCTGTTCTTAGACTTCTATAAGGCGTTTGACTCTATTGAACATGAATTTATATACACAGCCTTAGATAAATTTGGATTTGGATTAAAATTTAAAAATACGGTCAGAACTATATACAAAGGTATAAACAGCAGTGTTTTCTGGCAGAAGGAACATCTAAACGTTTTGCACTTACTAGAGGTATTCGTCAGGGTTCCCCTTTTTTATTTTTGATTGCAGCAGAATTATTGAATCTTTATACTATAAATTGCATCAATGCTGAAGGTATAAGAATTGGTGATAATGTTATTTTAATTTCTCAGCTAGCAGATGACACAAGTATTTTTCTTAAAGATGAAAACCAGGTTTTGAGCGTTTTGGAAGGACTGGAACTTTTTTCAAATGCTTCAGGCCTCCTAATCAACAAAGACAAAAGCGAAATACTAACTGTTCATGACTCTAACAAAAACCTTATCAATGGAATTAAGGTCAAACAGTCAGTGAAATATCTCGGAATAACAATTAACAAATCGGCAAGAGAAAGACTGAATGACAATTTTACCCCTAAACTACAAAAAACTAAGACTATTTTCAATGGATGGCTTCAAAGGGACTTGACCATACAAGGAAGGACATTGCTTTCAAAGGCGGAAGGAATTTCAAGGATGGTTTACCCTGGCTTATCATTATATAAACAGCATCTTCAATTGACTCTCTTTTGTTCAAATTTATTTAGAAAAAAAAAGACTGAATACATTAAAAGGAAAACATTGATTAGGGACTACGTGGATGGAGGCTTCAATGCTATTGATTTCACAACTCTCAACCAGGTGTTTAAAATAAACTGGCTCAAACAATGTATACTGGGATTAAATGCTCCCTGGTTTTTCATTCCAAACGTATTATTTGACCGTTGTGGTGGTTTAAAGTTTTTGCTGAGTTGTAACTTTAACTGTAACAAATTGCCAATCAAGTTAGCAAATTTTCACAAGCAGGCACTGGATTCATGGAAATTGGCTTTTAAGCATAAATGTATTGCATGGAATAATCAATATGTTTTGTATAAAAATAGGACCATATTTAACATAGAATGTTTTGAAAAGAATATAATCTTCATTTCTAAATTCATAGAGACCTGCGGAAATCTGATTAGTTATGAAAAATTCATTAAGGAAAACAATATTAATATTACTTGTATAGAGTTTTTGATGATAATTAATGGTATATCACCTAAACTTTTACATCTTATTAAATCATCCTTACATTACAATACATTAAAAGAAGAAACTCCTTGTTTAATGATAGGTGGAGTTGATTTGTTAGATAAAAAATGTAATAATATTCATATAAGAAAAATATTAATCTCTGTGAGTAGTATTGCTCCTAAAGCAATTGCTCTATGGAAACAAGCATGAAACATGCCTTATGTTTGGGTAACATATGGTCTGCTCATAAAAACTTTGTAATACCAAATAAGGTTAAAGAAATTCACTTTAAAATCCTTCACAATTTTTTACCCCCGTAAGTTATTTTTATCTAAGTTTATGGATATTCAACCAGAATGTTCTTTTTGTGGATCTGAAAATGGATCTGTGCTTCATTTGTTTTTTAGATGTCCCATCACAATATCATTTTGGACAGAGATTTCAGTTTTGATTTTTACATCCTTTAATACCCTTTTTGATAATACAGAAGAAATGGTCTTATTTCTGCTTTCTAACACTGGTTCTGTTCCTTTAGATAATGCAGTCAAAATCCTGTGCATGCTTGGAAAAGGCCATATCCACAAGTCTAAATTTACAGCTTCGAAACCAAATTTTATTGTATTTTGCTCTGAATTAAAAAGTTTTGCAGATTCCCTATGTAAATTTAAAAGAAACAAAAAAGCAATTAAAACATTCCAAATATTAAATAAGATTATAAAGTCACCTGTGAATAGAGATACAATGTTTAGATGAGATCTTTCTATCCCCCACCTAAATCATAACGAAATTAAATTTTTCTTTTTTTTGTGTAAATTATTTTTTTTTTTTGTATTATTATTTTATGTATTATCTGTTTACTTTGTCAATACTCTATGTCCCTCGTACCAAGTCAGTTGATTTTTAATTATTTTAATTGTAAAATTCAACTTTCAATAGGACTATCAATAGTACAGTTTTTACAAACCCGTGGGAACGGATTGCGAAAGCGTGCGCACGGATTATGAATTTGTGGGAACGGATTTAAAAACCGAGGGTACGGTTTGCAAAATCTGAGCGCACGGATTGGAAATTCGTGGGTACGGTTTATTAATCCGTGGGCACGATTTGTTAAACCGAGGGAACAGTTTAAGACTTCGTGAGCACGGCTTATAAACTGAGGGAACGGATTGCAAAACCGTCGGCACGGATTGTTTTTTTTTTTTTTTCCTCCTATAGGTGACGTGCCGGGCTCCGTAGTTTTCTCAAAAAAAAAAAAAAAAAAAGGTTGGACGTTATCTTTTGAACTCTTGGCATGAAAACAAACTGAGGTTTCTATCAATATTTCATGATTTTTTCATGTTCATCGTTATTTCAAAATAAAGGTCTGAACAGGCAAGTCTGAAAATATAGGCTACTTGTTGCAAATTAATAAATTACGTTTCTTGTGCCATTTGTAGGCTACTAAAAATCAGACACCAGACAAAAATATGAAAACTAGAGATTGTAAGCTTTCAAATGATATATAGGTTGTCAATAGCCTACACTAGGTTTAGACTATAGGTTTAGACAGATGGGACTCCAATACTTCACGTACTTCATTATACTAGACATGTTGTTGATGACACTAGACATGTTGTTGTTGTTGTTTTTTTTTTTTAAATTATTATTGCTTTTTGTTTCAACTTTTTATTTTTCGCAAGTAAATAACTATATGTGAAGATATAGAAAAAACAAATTGCTGCATTTCTCATTCATTCTTTTTGCAGTAATAGCTTAGAGTCAGTAAAAATGAAAATATCTTATTCTTATCCTATAATGAAATACTGATTTATGTTAAAAAACAAAAAAACAAAAACAAAAAACAAACAAAAACAAACAAACAAACAAACAAACAAAAAAAACTCATTCAAACTTCAAAGATAAATGTTCATCATCACAGAGAGATGTTGAAAAATTCACAGTAAACACGAAAGCAAGATTAAAACCAAACTATTTATTTTTTTACTGTAAGCATTTGTGGTTGTGAATACAGTATTACACAGTAGGAAAGAAAAGAAACACATCAACCATGTGTAGTTGGACAGAAACAATGGTTGTGTTTGAAAAAGGAAATCAAGATACTTCCTGTTAGATTTTTGTGTGTAACATAGAGAATTGTGTGTTGTGTTTTGCAAAAAGTGTTTTATGAAATTGAAAACTAAGTTGAAGGCCGAGAATTAGTGTATGGTTTTGCAGATTTGGTGTGTGGTTCTGGTGTTTGAGTGTCAGTTTTCAGAAATTGTGTGACAAGTAAGGATTTTGTGTATAAACAGTTGAAAAAAACTGTAACAAAACTCAAATTTGGCACTGTATGGCACACACATGGTTTATACAATCTGATTCTGTCTGAACCACTTACACACTGTGGTGGTCAATCTTAAACACTTGTAACATTTCTTTTCTAATTTATAGTCTGTGTTTGAAAATATTTACTGTATTTCTCTCCACATTGCAAAATCCTCTTGACATCCATGCATTTCCAAAGGTTGCATATTCTAAATATTCTAAATAGAATATAGTTCATAAACAACAAAAACATTTGTGGAGAGAGAAAGAAAGCATGAATTAAAAAAAAAACAACCTAAACATCATCTCTTCGCCTAGCTGCATCTGGCCATAGCACTTCATCCACATCACAGGTGATGTCTTCTCTCACAAGACAGTGAGGAAAGAATCTTCTTGAATGGCGAATCCATCCTTGCAAAGACCTGCATCATTTAGGTCACAGGCCATGGGTGCATGGCTTGAATGAGGGATATCCTAACATAGGGCTGGAAACCTTCCACCAATATGCCAGAAAAAAAAAAAACCCTCCTCAATGGGGTTAAGGAAGGGAGAGTATGGTGGGAGGTATTGGAGTGAAAATTGTGGATACTCATGAAGCCAGTTTTGTACCAGAGCAGATTGGTGAAAAGATACATTGTCCTAGATGATAATGTGTCTCATCTGCTCTGCATCCATTTGGTCTGCTGTGACGATGCTGTGTAGTCTGTCTAAAAATGTGAATATGTGGGCCGTGTTTGCAACCCACATTGTGATGTTACCATCACGTTGGCCCGGGACACTCAGTATATCTCTGTGGCCAGTGATGTTTCTCCCTCTCCATCTTACTGCAATGTTGCCTTCCATGTTTTGCTGAAGACACATAAACTCACCTTTTGCCTTTTTATATTACTTACACCTGATTGTTGAGTTTACATTTAAGCACCTAAGTGTCTGCATACCTGATGGCTTTGTTTGATCAATTGGTTCATAGGTGTGGTATTTTGGAAAGCAGTGTCTTGAAATGGCAAAGAAGTGACATTATGTTAGATTTCTGTGTCTAATGTAGAGGTGTGTTTAGTGAGGTTTTGCTCTTGAATGTAAGGTTTCACTAACTGTGTTATTTTTAATTTTAGTGTGTAAGCAATTGTAAAAAACTGTAAGAACAATGTGCATTTACTTTTAAATTGTAACATATTTAAATATAAGTTTAGCACGTGCAGGATTATGATGCATGGATGATGCGGTAAAAGTACTAAACTGAAAGAAGATCATACTGTTGTTACGGTGATTAAACCAAATGTTCTCATTATACATATTACAATAATCTTGTATTTGAAACCAGGGCCATAGCTAGAGAATCCTGGGCCCCCTAAAAAAACAATGATGTGGGCCCCACCGCCCCCCACTCATATCATATATACGGTATAAGATATGGGCATGGTATAAGATATAAGACATCTGGTGCCATGTAACCTAAAAGAACCCAACAAAAGACAAGAAATTAGTAAACTAATAAAATAAACATTTTTATTATAGAAAGTAGGCTCAGCAATATAATATAAAATGTATTTCCAGTCAGCAGTGTCTAACAGCTGAGGAAAACATTCAGAAATTAAAGAATGCAGTCAAATATAAAATAAAACCACTTAAATTTCTCATTCTATTCATTTCTGAATAGTCATTCTTTCAAAACCTGATTGTATCCTTTGATAAAACCTTTGATATTTTTCTCAGCTGTGTTACAACTGTGATCAGTATGGATTTTTGTACTAAGAATTTTGATGTACACCTTACCTGCGAGGCCCGTTAACATAGCAAAGGCAGCTACTGCATGCCTGTAGGTGTCAGTATAAGTAAGCGTAACATTGGCCAGCGCAAGATAAGCTTACAGTTTTTCTCAATCGATTTGAAACATTTCTCCAAATTAATGTAGTTGCTCTCAAAACAATTAACACAGCAAACTAAACACACTCTTATGTTGGCAAAACAGTTCAGTATTCACTGCGTAATAAAGCACTGCAATTTTTTCTATTAATGCATTTATCAAAAATAAATACTAACAACAAAACTACAAGTGTGTTCTCTGTTGATTTGAAAACAAATTCAGCTGTAGATACACATACATGAATGAAAATACGTTTTTCTTCTTCTTTAATCGTGTTCTTCAAAGTTCTTTAATGACAAGTTTAGTTGTATAACGATGAGTTTTAGCAAAAAAAAATTAAATGAGTAAATAAATGAGTAAATAAATAAATAATAAATGTACTGTAATCATTGAATCAATGAACTTTATAGATCTTGCCTCTCATTTACATCTGGCCAAAGAATTTGGCAAATCAACATCTCAGCACACATTTCACGAGTTATGCATTGTGGGAAAAAAGCAGTGAATGTTGGATCCATCCTTGTGCCTCAACTTCTCCACAAGCCTCTTCCATCACTTGAAGAAGACTTACTTGGTTGTAAGGGTTGTGATCATATGCTTTCCATCTCCAAGAGAAGAATATGCTGGAAGGAACACCATCCTGAAATGTGGGTGATGCTCAAACCACTCTTGTATCGGTACTGAATGGTGAAAGTGGACATTGTCCCACAACTACACAGTTTCGCTCAGTTTGCTCCTGCTCACCCTGCGGAAAGTTGATTTCATTGATGGAGTTTAAACAATTTAGAAGCCTTTAAGTGTTTTGCGGCCCCAAGACAGCGTTGTGTGCCACACCATTAGTGGATTGGAGCACTTGTTGTCCAGGGACATTGACTGTGGCACAATGTTTATATTGGGCTGAATTATCTGTCCAGCTTCTCTTAAGGAACATTTTTATTCAAAAGCAAAAAGACTTTATTAACAGAGAATTTACCATAACCATACTCAAACTAAACATTAACGAGAACTGACAATGAGAACAGAAACACAGGCATATAAATACAAACAAAGATGATTGGCTAAACACAGGTGTTACAAAGAGGGAACTGATGAGTAACCATATAGTGACAAACTAGAACTTAATGAGTAACCAAGGAGACAAACAAGTGGTGGGAAACTGAGAGCAAAGGAGACAGTAAAACTGATGATTGCAAACTAAAAGTCCAAAACACAATAGAACCGTGACATCTGTTGGTTTGATAACAAATTCAGCTGTAGATACACAAATACATGAATGAAAACATGTTTTTTTAAGTTCTTTAATCGTGTTCTTCAAAGTTCTTTAATGACGAGTTTAGTTGTATAACAATGAGCCCAAAATAATAAAATAAGCAAATAAATACATAAATGTACTGCAATCATTGAATCAATGAACTTTATAGATCTTGACTCTCATTTACATCTGGTCAAAGAATTTCATCAACATCACAGCATATTTTCATGGAAGTGTTGCAATCATATACTTTCCTTCTCCAAGAGGAGAATGCAGGAATATCCTGCACCATATGCACTCTTGCACCAGTCTTGAGTTGTGAAACTGGACATTGTCCCACACAACTACACAATTTCGCTCAATTTGCTCCTGATCACCCTGCGGAAAGTGGATTTCATCAAGGGAGTTTTAAAAATTTAGGAACCTTTCTGTGTTGTGCGGCCCCAAGACAGCGTTGTGTGCCACACCACCAGTGGATTGCAGGACTTGTTGTCCAGGGACATTGACTGTGGCACAATGCTTATATTGGGCTGAAGTCTCTTTCCAGCTTCTCTCAAGGAAAGACCATAATTTATTTCAATTAGGGTGGCTCTGATTTCATTGAAACCCCATCTGTACCCTATCCTTCTACCTCTCTAATTCCATGTCTTATATTTTCTTCTCTTGCTCTTTCTGCTGAAGGGGGTGGATTGTGGAATCCACTGCCGCTTCAATATATATCTTTTGAGTAATTTATAATCAAGTTATTAATCAATATTTATCCTTCTAAATATTAAATGATTTGAATGACTTCTTCAGCATATGTTAAAGCATTTATTTTACTTTTCCATCTTGAATCAATAGAGTGTCTGTACCTTTTACTGTGAGTGAGAACATGTTATCAGTATGTTTTTAGGAAGTATCCTGTTCAGCCAACTTCAACCTTGAAGAAGCTATGTATCTGTGTATGTGCGCTAGTATTTTTGTTACAGATCCTGTATTGAAGAGGTGGACAAACTGGCGCCCAGAAACACATATCTGTGACTTAGGTCACTTCGTCCCTAAACCAGGGTCCTGGTGTCATCCAGATAATCGATGGAGATGTGCTTCTGCCCATCAGTCTATGTGTGGACATTTTCTAAGTTTATCTGTTTCATAACCAATCAGAATCATTCAACCTGAAGTAATTACATTGTTAGTGGACTCTGTTAGAGTATAATTGATGCTGTATTGAATGTGTAGGCAGGGCAGCCTATCAGTGTTGGGCCTTGTGAGTGTTGAAGCTGACTTCTGGAGATAAAACTGCAAACTTCAGTAAAATTTTCTTCAATTTATTTTTTAACTCTGACTCCGGGTCTTCATTCATCATATCTGGTCCTTGGGTCTTTAAAATCCCCTGTAAAATTCCCTACACCACTAATACCATTGCCTTCCACTCTACCCATCTCTCTTCCCTCTTCTCCTCTTCCTACATTCCTCAGCTCTTCTTGCTTCTCCTACATCCTCAATTCTTCTTGCTCCATCTCCTCTTCCTATATCTATTCATTTCCCCTCATCTCTTTCTACCTCTTCCACTGCTCCTCTCTATCTCAATATTACCCTTCCTCTCTCACTCTTACACCTCTTCCTTTTCCCATTCTTCTTTTTTTGTTGTTTTTCTTTTCCCCTTTTATGGTTTTTGTAATTGAGATAAATGTGTAAACAATTAGGAAATTTGCATTTTTTCCTGATATATTAAAGTTTTGGTTGGCTGTATGAACTACTGTGAAAACATTTGAGAATTTTGTGCACAGTGTTTTGAGAAAATGATGCAGGTGATTTGTAATTTGCATGAAATGAAGGAAAATTTACAACCTGTTTAGAACAATTACAAAGTGTTCAGATCACTGTTTTAACTGTTTTGAGAACAGTGACCTGAGTTTGGAGAAATGTGTCAAATCGATTGAGAAAAACTGTAAATCGATCATTTATTTTACCACTAAAGCTGATTATAATAAAGTAATATGCAATAATAAATATAATTGAATTTTAAATGATAGTGCTAGAGAGAAAACGCGGGCATGAATAAATGAAACATGGGTGGATCAGCGCTAATGATTCTTAATCACTGATTACACTTGCTGTATAAACCTTTTAGCATAAAAAGCAAAAATGAATTTAAAATTATGCAATAACAAAACAATATTTTACAATGCAAAGAACATTGAGTGATGTGTTATTTCATACCAGATACATATGTGCATAAAAATATGAGCAGTTTGTCGTAAATAGTGTTGACAACATTAGAGCAGGAGTTTTCAAACTGAGGTTCAGGGACCACATGGGGCCTGCAAAATATTTGAGGGAAAAAAGTTATGAATTAAATATATTTAATGCAATAATTTTTAACATATTTAATCAATTTGATAATATTACTGTTTCATTCTGCTTTCTTTTTAAATTTAAAAATTAGATGAACTGCAACTAGCCTACTATTCTACTGACAGACTTAGTTTTAGCTCTCCTTTAGCCCTAACTTGTATAATAAAATAAATAGCTGCTGAATGAGATTGCTAAATGAGATTGATTGACATTAAAAAATCATTAAATTTAAAATAAATAAATAAATAAATAAAAAATAATGAAAACATTTTTAAACCACTACAGTTATTTATGAATTAAAATCATTTGGGTCTCTCAACTAAAAAAAACACAGAGACAGTCAGAGTCAGAAGATGAAGGTGTCATGCTAGATGTTTGACCTCAGGAAGTTTTTTCTTGGGGGCAGGGCCATATCCCGAGTGAGAGAGGAGAAATTCAGCTTGATCAGCTTCTTTGGGTTTATTGATCTGTGCCAGTACTTCTTAAACATAGAGAAAAGCATTTCGTTTAGGGAATTTAGTTTGAAACAAAACCACATATACAGCAGTGGAGGTTCTGAGATGTATTATTGTGTGGTAATTGCACTCTTTCCGTGCTCCTCCAGGTCCTTTCTAACATTTGCAGGTGGACTACATTTCACTCCCAAAGTGCCAATGTTAGACAGCACAGTTGCGATAGTTGACATTCTTCCGATGTGTGGATGCCATTCCTGCTTGGAAAGCCACAGCCACTGACAGTGCCCACAAAACTAATTTTGTTTTCACTTGATTTAGATCATAGCAAACATTTTATAGGCAAATTGAAATGCAAAGAAGAGAATTTGTGTGTGTGTGTTTGTGTCTGCCCCCTGGAAAAGTGGGTCTTGGGAAGGAAACAACAAAAAGAGTCTCATGTGTCTCACCGGGAGGGTGGTTATCAGGTACTGTTGATTGCTGTTAAGGTACGAGGTAAGGGCAAATTCATGCAAGTCATTGTATTGTGACAATACCAGAAATAACAGAAATATTTAATCTTAAAGGCTGAATAAGACATTGGTTCTCATTCACTATATATGTATATATATATATATATATATATAAATATATAGCCTATATATATATATATATATATATATATATATATATATATATATAAATATATAGCCTATATATATATATATATATATATACACACATGCATGCATGCATGATTGTGTTTATGTGTATGTTTAGACAGTTACGTGTATGTTTAGACATCATTTAGTTACAAAATGTTGTGCACTTTAATGTGAGTATTGGGTTCTGTGGTCACTGCTTGCAAATCAAAATCCCTTTAATGATGCTATTACAGCTACATGCTTTTAGTAGCACTGTTTGTTGAAAAACAATTATACAAAGGCATCTGTAAACTATTATAGAAAATTTATTAATACAAATTTGAATGATTCTGAGAATGTAAAGTTGATGAAAAATGAAAATTATTCAAACCCCAAAAGTCAAATTTTGTGCAGAATCTTTTATTCTTTATAACCTCCAATAAACGCCTGTAAGTGCTTAGAAGCTTCTGTCACCCCTCTACTGCAATCTTGGCCCATTCCTTGCTTTAAAAAGCTTCCAGATCACTGATAATCTTTGGTTTTCACATTACCACTGATTTCTTCAAATTCCACCAAATATTTTCAGTGAGATTTAAATCTGAAGACTGTACAGGCCACTCAAGAACATTCCACGACTGATCCCTGAACCAAGATTTGGAAGTATAATTTCGGATGACTGTCCTGCAGGAAAGTCCATTGATCATTAAGCTTCAGTTTCTGGACCGAAGGCATGACCATCTTTGGCTTGATACTTCAAAGAATTCATGATGTTCTTGAAGATTTCTGCTTCCGGCAACAGCAAAGCACCCCCATAACAAGACCGGACCACGTCCATGTTTGACCATGCAGATGATGTTCTTTTGCTCATGAGCTTTGCCTTTTTTGCACCAGACATACCGCTGATCCATGGGTCCAGAAAGTTTTGCCGAGAGCATCTTTATTTAGGCCAGTCCTTTGGGAATTAGCCGCTGGCTCTTATGTAGATAGGGTTTAAACATGAGGTATAATTCATTTTTGCTATATCAAACAGGAAATCTTTGGTCTAAATCTATTACTTGTTTCAGAGCAAATCGATTTGGCTAAGGGCAAAGTTAAGTTTCATAA
This sequence comes from Mylopharyngodon piceus, assembly GCA_039654765.1. Lineage (NCBI taxonomy): Eukaryota > Metazoa > Chordata > Actinopteri > Cypriniformes > Xenocyprididae > Mylopharyngodon > Mylopharyngodon piceus. The sequence goes on from JBCHWC010000099.1 coordinate 168,492, forward strand.
CTTTATATTTTTATTTAACTGAAATCCTGTAACAGAGCGCTACCTTTGTACTTTTGACTGAACTTACGTTTGCTTGTGTTTATTTCCTATTGTATTATACTTTTATAATTGCTAATATTGTTTATTTAAATATTATTTTATAAATATTATTTTATAATTATTTATAAATATTATTCAATAAATAATATTTTATTTAAATAACATGCCGTTTGGTATTGAGAAAGGGTCCGTTAGTGATTGTGATTTCGACTTCAGTGAAAGTTACATTATTCTGCCATTAGATGAAAGCAAAGACTGCCTTTATGAGTGAGTCAGCAGCAAAGACTTTTATTTTGAAAGGGACGGAGGTCGGTCCGTGTATGTTTTGACAATTTCATTTCCTATTTGGAATGGAATAACGAGAAATGAAAATACGCCTTGTCTATTCGTTTTTTTTGTTTGTTTTTTTTTGTTTTGTTTGTGGTTTACCAATCGGTTTATGGCTTTGATATTTTATTTGCACTGTGAAATCACTCATCACCAAATGAAAGCCAATGAATGCCTGATTATTTCAGGGGTCTTGTCGCAAGTCGGTCCGTGTACGGCTTAAAACAATGATTTGGTAATCTTCTTGTACCACTGTCTTACCATTTGTGAAATAAGTCTCCTGACAGTTTTCTCCAAAGTGCTTCCATTGTTGTCAGCATGACAGTTTTTTTTTTTTTCAATTGCTAACAAGCATTGTTCAATACTGAAGCCACATTTTCAAAACTCTTCGTACAGTCTGCATTACTAAGACGAATCTGGGCCAAACAGTTAATCCTACCTCCAAAATTCACTAAGACCAACAAAACACTTCATATATGTCTCAAAATAAGCTCGTTCCACCAACGCTGGCGACAGTTCTCATTTAGAAAACATACATGCCATTCATAACACACTGACCTAAAAAACACTAACAACAGGGAGCGTTACATAAATAATGAACTTTGATCTTTAAAATATGAATAATTTTTCACATAAATCAGTATTTCATTATAGGATAAGAATAAGATATTTTCTTTTTACTGACTGTATTACTGCACAAAGAATGAGAAATGCAGCAATTTTGTTTTTTTGCTATATCTTTACATATAGTAATTTAGTTGAAATAAAAAACAAAAACAAATTCCTGAAGCAATAATTACAAAAACAAACATACAAACAAACAAACAGAAAAAACATCAACAACATGTATAGCAATGATATATGTGCCAGGAGTCTTTTTGTGTGGAGTTTGTATGTTCTCTCCATGTTGGCGTTGGTTTCCTCTGGGTTTACCCCACAATCCAAACACATACAGGACAGGTGAATTGGAGACTGTAAGTTTGCCCATAGGTGTGAGTGTGAATATGAATGTGTGCGTGTGTCATCTGTCCAGGGTGTTTTCCTGCCTACAACCAGAGACACTGGGAAAGACTCCAGTCTCCCCACGATCCTACATAGGACAAGTGGTTTGGAAAATGTATGAAATAGATGGATGGATGGATGTACAGTACTGTGAGGGTTCTATTCTCTCTCTCTCTCTGCCACTCTTATTTCCCCACCAATGTGTCTTGCTTGATCCATGTTTCCAAACAAAATCATTATGAAGATTTACTAAATGACTGAAAAAATGTACTACTGTAAGAGAAACTAAAAATAGGACACCTGGGTCGGCTTTCAGCTGAAATTGTAATTAGTTTTGTTTAGAGTAATTATTAATTTCATTGAAAATATTCTGCTAAGATTTTATATTTCAATATAATTCCTGCAGAAATGCATCATTACATCATTAATCATCATTAATTACATCACACATTCTGATATGAATGTGCTTTTATCAGTTTTGAAAGCAGTGTGTTAGCATTCGAAAAATGTGCTGCAAATATATAGTGTTTTGCAGATGGTGAAGTATGAATGACAAAAGTGTTCATGGACTCATTGAATGCATTTTGCGTGAAAACAATGAAAAATGATTCACAGTTTGGTCCACATAGTTTTCTGTTTTGCTGAATGTGTGAAGAGTTTTGAAAATGTGGCTTCAGTATTGAACAATGCTTGTTAGCAGTTGAAAAGAAAATAAGTCTGAGAATGATTTAGTGGGTTATATAACACTTTTAATTGTCAAGAAATTACTTCTCTTTAAATGTTTTGGTTTACCTGTTAATCAAAAATTGCCTTAAACTTACACCAGAAAAAAATAAGTTTTATTTAGTAACTTTCAAGAGAGTGTACTCATTTTTGCAACACAGCATTTTTAACTCTTTGTTAAGAAAATCTTTTTTTTTCCTGAATAATTTTGACATGCTTCTTTGGTAATTTATCAAGCAGTCTTGCTGAAACATTACATCTCTAAAGAACCCTAACATGTCTTCTAAGTAAGGAGTAATTGCTGAATTTGTTAAATTTCAGAGGGGGTGTACTCATTTATGCTGTGTGTGCACTGTATCAAACATGTATTATCACTTCACTTGTGGTGTTTTTTAAAATGTATATGTATTTGTAGTAATTTATATTTAATTTGATTTCTTAACTTTGTTCATGGAAATAACACGGACATTGTGCCATGGTTTAGTGGAATATTGTTGGAAAACAAACTCATAAATTAAAATAACATGAAATTTCCATGACAGCCACTAGATGGCTGCAGAGTATGATATTTAACAAAATTGAATTTTTTTTATGGCATAATTTTCTACATATGTATTTTCAAACAGCGTATTTTTTGTTCTGAATTCTTAGACTGCAAATATTCACTTCTTAAAAATACAGCTTCAAGTTTTCAACATGAATAACGAATTCAAAACACCAAATTCAATATTCTAAAATTCAAAACGCAGAAATTCAGATCGTACTGAAAGTAGGTCAGAGGTCCAACTTCCGGGTTCCACAGGGAAGAGTAGAGGATCTCGGAAAAGTTGAACGCTGCATTTTGGCCAATTACAGAGCAGCAATAATTCTCAGCATGTGAGACATTTATCTCTGGGGGTCTCTGCTACGCCTATTTGTTTTAGTAAAAAGTATATTTAGTATGGAAGTGATTAGCATGCGTAACAGTCACACGTAACTCTATAATTACTATATTTCTGTTGCATTCTGTTATCGAAGTTGGATGTTAGGCTATTTCACTTGCTGGCGTTTTAAGCTCAAGAACGTCACAAATGATCATTCAGATATGTGTAACATAGCAGGCGCAATTACATGATTTGTTTCTGCTCAATATCATGCAAATTGTAGGCTTAAGGCATTTAAAGGCTAATTCACACTCCAAACTCCAACAAACGCCACAAACACAATTGGATGACTGTCATGTTCACGCAGACAGTGCCATGCCCCGCTAAATAAATGAATAATAATAAATAAATAAAAATAACTTAAAAAGCAGTGAGCCATTGAACCAACAATGACCCATTTTAAGACTGCACAAGGTAAAATGGTTTGCTTCACTTGTGGAGTTGTCAGATCAGCCAGGCTCTACTGGTTATCTATGCTCACTTTAGACAGTGCAGCTGGTCCCATCAGGATATTGTCAGGTTTTTATGTAGCCTATATTTTTTTAGGATAACTTAACATCATTTGTATTGTGGGATGACCACAGGCCCAGACTGGCCATCGGAAACTCCGGGAGAAATCCCGCTGGTCGGGAGACTGATTTGGTCCGCTGCCAATTTAATTTATTTAGCCTATTTCGAATCTTTGTTATTAATTTTATTATACTATTATTATTACCTGCCCGATGTGCACAAGTGATTTCTGAATTTGGCAATCAATTTAGCCTACGCTATTGTAGTACTCCTGGATAGAAGTAAAAGGAAATTAAGAGAGTCTGATGTGATGGCTTCTCGTCTCTTCATTTACAACGAATGAATCAATAATGCATATTACAACATTACAGTGGTCAAAACATGTACGACTTATTTATACAGCAATGACTGGATATAAACATGAACAACAAACATTTTTCATATTCAGAATCTACTAGTGCCTAAATGACACTCAAATGTCTTATTCTTTACAAGATTAAATTTCTAGAATATACAGATAAGCACCAAAACAATTTATATATTATATATATATAATAAACATATCTATATATAACATAACTAGTATTTAACCTTTATCCAAATAACATGAAATTTATGTCAAAATAAATACATTTAGAATACGAACAATATTCTCAGTTCGTTCTGATGAATTCTGTATTACATTGAATATGAAATTCACTTGTCACATATATTGTCAAATGTAACGCATAACATAGACATAACCGGTTTAAACAACCACGTATGCAAGATGAAGATAATTCATAACGCTAAAACAATATTATATATCTATATATATATATATATATATATATATATATATATAGATTCGAATTATATTTCTATTTTAAACATTCATCGTATATGGCGGGCTTTCGCGCTGATCGCGGAGCACATGCTAATCATGTGCTCAACCGCACTTAACTCACGCCAACTTTTTCTAAAGTATAAAATAACAGCTTAAAACACATACAACTTGTTTGTATTACTTTAAACAGTGTTCATACTTAAACCGAAAGTGTGTTTTGTGCATTTTACTTTGTAGTTACCTGGATAGAAGTAAAAGAAAATTAAGAGAGAGTCTGATGTGATGGCTTCTCGTCTCTTCATTTACAACGAATGAAGCACATCACAGGCGCGCACCAAACTAGGTATGCCAACAGGTATGCCAAATGAAAATAATTAATTTACTAAATGCACAAAACACACTTTTCTTCTCATAAACACAAATAACAAATTAAATACTATTTTACAATATTAGAAAAATACTATTAACCATATATTAACTTTGGGAACTTTCCTCCCGACATCAAATTGCTTAATTAGTCAGTCACAGTAATGCTCAATTTACAGTATTTAAACTCTTTTCACTTTACCCAGCAGTTGTCTACAACATCAGATATTACAGCACTGTTATCAACATTTTCCTTGTACATTATCCTTTTTTTTTTTTTCACAAGCATACATTCACAATTGTGCTATTGCTCAGTTCACCTTACAAGAGTCCTTATTCGTCAACAGACAAGAGGCACTTGTTTGTAAATAGTCCCATGAGGTAATTCTAAAAAAAAAAAAAAAAGAGTCATTTGCAAACCACCAACAAGTCTCTGTTAGAAAGGAAAAACAGTCCATTCATTTGCTCTAGCGAGAAAAAATGGCAAAGAGTCCTTCAAGGAAGAAAAAGATTCAAAAAGTGTCAAAAAAGAAAGTCTCAAAGTGATTCAAAGTGTCCATAGTTTCAAAACCGCACAACAGTCCATTATTTTTCAAGGTCTGATAACAGTCCACTGTTTTCGTTTTGCAATAGTTTCTCACTATGGGCAATAAACAGTCTCTGGGTAATGTTCTGTATCGTGACATTTCATGCCTCCAACACAGGCCATACAGTGACTAGTTATTGGGGTAAAATTCATGTGGTAGTGCAATTCAAAGTTAATAGCACACATATGGGGGCTGGGGGTAACAAAGGGGTGTTGATAACCAGGGCGTCACAGCTGTCATCCCACTAGATGCAAAGTGTGGGTAGTGGTTGTTGCCCACTATCTGCACAATGTAGCATGATGGGGACCCAAGATTGTCGTAGGTAAACTTTTTAGGTGGCCGTCGTTTTCTCCTAGTGAACTGGTACTCGTTTTCTTCCTCGGAGGTCCTGTCTCTGGACCCAGGCGCTGCAGCTGCTTCCCCAACAGGTAAGTCTTGTTGCATTAGGTCAACAGTTGGTTCCTTTTCATTAAGTTGTTCTCTTATTTCAGGTGCAGACTCTGGACGACCTATCTCTGACTCGGCTGGAAGTGACTGTGGCCTTGGTTCCACCACGGGAGAGTTAGACTGTGGCTCAGAAGGTACTGACTGTTGTGATAACACAATTCCTTTTTCTAGGCAATCACTGCTTTCTTGTGGTCTTATCTGAAAGGGCTCCACTTGAAAGTAGTACTCATCCTCTTCACTTTCATTATCGTACTCTGACTCACATTGTCTTCCCCGGGCGGGCTGCGTTCTGCTGTTTCTTAGTTGATGTCCTTGTTTTGGTTTAGTACTTTAAGCTGGTGCTTCCCTCATTTTCCTCCATACTTGCCAGTACACTCTGACAGGCTACTGCAAGAGTCACATCTGGATTCCCTTGGAACTCCACTGCTTGGATCACAGCTCCCACACAGTCAGGTGAAAACTGCTCAGTACATTCTCTCATTGTTGTTTCCAGGTCCGCTGGCATCCTGGAGAGTGAGTCAGCATCTATGTTTTCTTTACCTGGACGGTAACGGATGGTAAAGTGAAAATCTGCGAGCTCTGACACCCATCTACAACCAGTGGCGTTCAACTTCGCAGAGGTCAGGACATAGGTCAATGGGTTATTGTCACTGAAAACTGTAAAGGTTGGTGCATAGTACAGGTAGTCTCTGAATTTTTCAGTGATGGCCCATTTCAGAGCTAAGAATTCCAGCTTCCCGCTGTGCAGATGGTAATTTTTCTCAGCTGCCGTCAAAGTACGAGAACCATAGGCAATTACTCTCAGCTTGCCATTCTGCTGCTGGTATAAAACAGCTCCCAACCCTTGGTTGGACGCATCCGTATGAAGGATGAATGGTTGAGAGAAGTCCGGAAATCCCAGGATCGGAGGCTGAATCAAGCAGTTAATCAACTTTTCTGGTATCTCCTGATGTTTTGCTGTCCACTCAATTGATTTACTTGATGGCACCACACGATTTCTTTTGTTGTTTCTTACTTTGTGTTTCCCCTTTCTCTGTGGCTCAGCATCTTCAGTGTTACTTTTTAGCAGGTCATAGAGGGGACTAGCAATTCAGGAAAAGTCTTTAATGTACTGCCGATAATAGCTGAGCAGGCCCAGAATCTTGCGTAGCTCCCCCACCGTGCTTGGTGTCTGTTCCTTCAGTGCCGTTACAGTGACGGTGTCTGCGGGATCAATACGACTGCCTTCAGCTGACACAATTCTCCCCAGATATTGCACCTCTTTCTTAAAGAGCTCATATTTTCTTGGTTTTAACTCGACTCCATGGGACTGTAACCTCTGCAGTACTTTCTTCACCGCTTCCACTTGTTCATCGAAGGACTCATTGAAGACCAGGATGTCGTCTAAGTACGGTATGCAGATTTTGTCTCTTAACCCTTCCAGGCTCTCTTCCATGAACCGTTGGAATGCTGCAGGCGCATTCATAAGGCCGAAAGGAATACGAATCCATTCGTATAGGCCCCACGGTGTTGTGAATGCAGTCAGGTACCTGCTCTCTGGAGACATGAAACCTTGGTGGTACGCCTTTCCTTGGTCTAGCAGCGAGAACCACGCATTACCTCCCAGCCCATCTAGGATATCCTGCACCCTGGGTATTGGCTGGCGATCAGGGATTGTTTTGCTGTTCAGGTCCCAGCACCGTATCTTGTTTCATGTGAGGCACTTTTACCAGACACTGAATTTGCATAACGGTGTGTTTCCGTATGTTCACAGGCTCCTTCCTGGTTCTTACTACATACTCACTGAGGTCCTCTGCAGTCACCAAGTTGATGAAGGTATGTACACTTTTCTTCTTTATGCTAGGGAAAGCACTTCTGACAGTTCTGTACAAACAAGCATTAGTCACATCAAGAGATCCACTTGTTTCACTTTGTTCTATCACATTATACCCGATGATAAGGTCTGGGCAATTCTTGGTCCTTCAAAACGAGCACAGGAATGTTTAATTCTTTCTCATTGGTCACAGGGGATGCCAGCTTGAAAGTCAACTCCACCCATCCACTGTATGGCATGTTTGCTCCATTGGCCGCCACCAGGCGCAGGCTGTCTGGCGCTTCGGTCGCCTCCGAAATATTTCACAGTGTCACCTCAGGTGCATATTTGGCTTTCCACTCATCTACAATGCATACTTGGGAGCCTGTGTCCCATAATGCTTCAGTCTTTTTTCTCTGTAGATAACAGGTAACAAGGCACTGTTTCCCCACTAAGGACGTGATGGTAGAATGCTGGTTAACTTGACAAGGGGCAGTTAAAATACTATCAAGTGACTGGGACTCAAACTGTCTCTGATGGCCCATGCTACATTTCTCATGTTTTTGGGACTTCTCTGCCGCTCGGGTCACACCCTGTCCCTTGGGGGTAACCCGCTCCTGTTTAACGGAGCTCCAAGCTGAAGTCTGGCACCTTTACTCTTACAGCCAGCTGAGAAGTGCTCGCTGCTGCCACAGTGGTAACAATGGGTGCAAGGTTCTTCTGCTTTGCGCTGCTGGCAATGGAAACATTGTCTGGCTCGTGAGGGACGGGGCTGGCGGAACTGATGGGGGTGCTGTTGTGGTGGCACCATATACTGCTTGTGATAATACTGCGGTGCTGCAAAGCTTGACGGCTGAGTTGCATAATTGATGGACATGGGGTGCTGCTGAGAAGAAGGATACATATACGGCTGTCCATGGTGAGTTTCTAATTTTGAATAATGCTGACGTGACTGGAGAGAATGTTCTGGTGGAACAGTGGACAACTGAACTGGGTTTGCAGGTAGAGGAGGTATTTTCTGTTCCCTCACCTGTTGTTGGCTTTGCGAGAACTGGTGTGGAGACATATATGGACTTCCCTGCCGTTGGTATGTAGCTGTATCGGGTTTCCAGGTCTGATGCTCTGGGACTTGGGTCCATCCTGATGTCTGTTGGGACGCTGCTGCTGGTTCTTTGTCATAAACTGCAAAACACTGCTGAGGGACAGATAAGGGCTGTGGGATCGACTCTTTAATCTGTATGATATCATCACTCAGGCTTTTCAGTTGTGACATTAAATCGAACTTCGACTGTTTGCACTGAAGTTTTTGTTCAGGGGCAGGCTCATTTAACTGTACAGCATGAACAGTACCATTTTTTTCATATTTTCGCTTATTTTGTCTTTCAGATTCATTGGAACAAGCTACATTGAGTTTCTCCAGCAACACTTTGTCTGGGACAGCGGGATCTGAAAGGTATGGTAGAAGGTCACTTTGGATTCGATCGTTTTGCAATCCAGTCAAGACGGTGTGGAAGAACATATTCTGAACTAGGGTGGGATCATATTTCAACCCTGAGTCATCCTCCTGAGAAGCAAACAGAATTTTCTGTCTCAGATCAAGGGCTCGAATTAGGAAGCTTTGTGGCGTTTCTCTAGTGCGCTGAGCTTCTGTAGTGAGCTGCTTATATAATTCAGTCGCATTTTTCTCCTGATAATGAGAACGAAGTATCCGCCTTAGCATCGGGAGCGTCAGCCCTGCCTTCCCCTCAAGATAGCTCTGCAGCTGAAGCCCTGGTGTGATAGCCCTGATGACAGAATCTACTATTTCCTGTTCTGCATAGCCCTTTTTGAGACCACCTTCTATCTGCCGTGCCAGACTGGAGAATGAGAGCCGGTCCTTCTGCCCTAGATCTCCTATTAGACCAGAAATTTTGAAGTCTTTCTGCCATGTTGAGGTGACTTGTCTCTGAAAAGTGGGTGAAGAATGAACTGGGTTCTGGGCTGCATTTTGTGATGGGGTGGGGCTAATGTGCATGGCAGAAAACAATTCAGCTGTACTCTCTCCACTTAAGTGTATTGTTCTCTGGGCTGTGTTAACGTCCCCAAGTTTACTTTCCTCCCTCTCTGTATCTTTTTCAGGAGCATTAATTGTGACTCCCGTGAGCTGGCTCAGTTTATCATTAATTGTTAACAGTTCGGCCATACCGCCATCTTCGAACTCCTCTAGCTCAGCTCTCAGTAAATAGTTACTAATGAGGTTTAACAGGGACAAACGAGTCACATGTGTTTCATCCTCTTGCGTCAGCCGAAGGAAGACACTGAGTTTTATCAGCTTTTCACGTGATAGTGTGCATAATTTCTCACCAATTTCCTCTGGAAGATGTTTAAAGCTCATCCATTTTAGCTGCTATGTAGACAGGCCGTTGAGAGCGGTGTTTCACTTACTGACTTGACTTAGCCGCCGCTGGTATCAAACTGAACCACCAGTGCACGCACTGCTCAATCAGATCTTTTCCACCACTAGTCTTGACTATCTCACCCTGTAGCTCAACTGGTTCGCTAATGAGGGATGATGTTGCTTGATGGGCTCTGCCGGTCAGGGAGTCACTCCACCGAACATCAATCCCAGCGGTGCCTCCAAAATTGTAGTACTCCTGGATAGAAGTAAAAGAAAATTAAGAGAGAGTCTGATGTGATGGCTTCTCGTCTCTTCATTTACAACGAATGAATCAATAATGCATATTACAACAGTTTGGCACATTACAGTGGTCAAAACATGTATGACTTATTTATACAACAATGACTGGATATAAACATGAACAACAAACATTTTTCATATTCAGAATCTACTAGTGCCTAAATGACACTCAAATGTCTTATTCTTTACAAGATTAAATTTCTAGAATATACAGATAATCACCAAAACAATTTATATGTTATATATATAATAAACATAACTATATATAACATCACTAGTATTTAACCTTAAATACATTTAGAATACGAACAATATTCTCAGTTCGTTCTGATGAATTCTGTATTACATTGAATATGAAATTCACTTGTCACATATATTGTCAAATGTAACGCATAACACGGACATAACCGCGGATTAAACAACCACGTATGCAAGATGAAGATAATTCATAACGCTAAAACAATATTATATATATATATATATATATATATATATATAGATTCGAATTATATTTCTATTTTAAACATTCATCATATATGGCGGGCTTTCGCGCTGATCGCGGAGCACATGCTAATCATGTGCTCAACCGCACTTAACTCACGCCAACTTTTTCTAAAGTATAAAATAACAGCTTAAAACACATACAACTTGTTTGTATTACTTTAAACAGTGTTCATACTTAAACCGAAAGTGTGTTTTGTGCATTTTACTTTGTAGTTACCTGGATAGAAGTAAAAGAAAATTAAGAGAGAGTCTGATGTGATGGCTTCTCGTCTCTTCATTTACAACGAATGAAGCACATCACAGGCGCGCACCAAACTATCGTGCGATGACGTCATGACGCAGGTACGCCAAATGAAAATAATTAATTTACTAAATGCACAAAACATACTTTTCTTCTCATAAACACAAATAACGAATTAAATACTATTTTACAATATTAGAAAAATATTATTAACCATATATTAACTTTGGGAACTTAATCACCATATCACACTATCATCTCTGGTGAACGACTTCTGCACGTAAAAGAAAAACTGTACATGAAGACGCAGTGAATGGGTGGCATTTCTTGATGGATCTTCGCTCTAAAAATGTGCGTCTCTGTGTCAGATAAATTACATTTTAGACAATTATGTTCCTTCTCCGTCCATGCGATATATGCGTATATTGAATGAGTAAAGTTTTTCTAGCATACTGTCTTGAACTTCGCTAGTATAGGCTATATGATTTAACCTATTTCAGAGGCGGCAAAAAATAGAATTTAAAATGGACTGAGTAAAGCTCTCTTGATTGTAACCTCTATCATTGTGTAAACACATTATGGCCTATAACTTTTGGTATAATATTAAAAAAATGTTATTTCGCTATTTTAGTTGCCATTTGCTATATAGGTATCAGGCCTACTATATATTATATATAAATATATAACGCGAGTAAATATAGAAAAAAAAAAACTATAGGCCTATACAATTATAGTAATAGGCTATAAAATTCTATATAGGCTAAAATTATAAAATAAAGCACTAACTATAGCGGCATTCATTATAAAAAAACATATAGCCAATGCAAAGCCAAAACGAATTTATTTAAAAGTGAAACAAACGGCGTTGGGCTTTCTCTCATTCAGCACTAATCCAAATGTTTCCATATTATTCGAGATGTAGGCTAACATTTGGTTGCTAAACTTTTACTTAGTAAACAAGTTTTTGTACTTCACTCTTGTTCAGTGTCCTCGTGAAAGGTTTTCACGTGAGCAAAAATGTGCTTGGCATAACAGCACAGTGAGACGGTGGACACGCTGAACTCGAGCAGTGTAATTTTTATAGGCTATATTCGGTCGACTGCATTTTATTTTGATGAACAGTCTGTGATGTCAATTTAACAATCCAACTGATAGCCTGTTGTGTGTACTGTACAGGCTTGAGGCGCCGGCGCGCAGGGGCGGAGCCAGGGGTGGCCGTGGCCACCCTTGGCCTAAGCTTGGCCACCCCGCTCACAACTGCTGTTTCTGTCTACTTTTTTTGTTGACAAGAATTGCGTTTATTTAAACGCAGAACCATCTCTTTAAGACCACAAAAACGGGAGACTTCTCAGACGCGCACTCCAACTTCGCCTCAGCGCCAGGCGCAAGTCAAACGCGCGCGGAAATTATACAGATGCCGAATGAACTTCAGCAGAACAACAGTGAACGGCGAACATTATATATAGCTTACGTAAATGTTTCTCAACTGGTGGGTTGCAAGACCGCGCACTTTTCAATCACGCGCAAATACGGCGCGCTGTATATTACTCACTATAAATAAAGCGCAAAAGAAACGAGCATGCAACGTCGTAGATCTGTCGTCTATTAAGTCATGAAATAACCAAAAAGGCGATTAAAGCTGCGTTAAAACTGTGCATGCATGTATGTAGGCCTATTTGAGATATATATATATATATATATATATATATACATACATATATATGCGTCACATGTCTCTGGACTAAAATATTCTGCTATGTGAGATCACAATATAAGGCACAAACTGATATGTAATTTTTTTATGCATAAATGTGGGAACTGTGCATTTGTACTAGAAGATGCTAATTTTGCGTTAATTTATAAAGTACAAACAAAAATGTATCACATTTAAATGCATAAAATAATTAATTTTACATTCTGGCATTTATGTGCTGTTGACTTCCGCTTCCGCATCAGCAAATGGGAATTCAAAAGAGAACAATTTTTTTTCCTTTGTACTGAGTTTAATTTAGGTATGATAGAACTGTTGCAATTATTTATTTTGACAATATAGAAAGTTAAACATTTAGTGTTTACTTTTTTGGTTAGTTTTTGAAACAGACAAACTCAGAATTGTTGAAGTTCATTGATTACACATAAAATTCAATGAAGGTTTAATAATCTTTGAACTACAGTATGTAGTTATCTGCACGTCTCATCCATGGAGATGCAACAATGGAGAACAAGCTATTGGGGGTTTTGAGAACCAGAACTGACTGAACAAGTTGAAATTTAGCTATAGTGTGAGCCCCTTTATTAATATGCCTGCAAGTGAGGAATGAGGAATTCACTCAGCATTCCATGATCTAATTCACTATCTCAATTACAATTAAGTAGGCTACAAATTAACTGTATTCAGTTGTGTTGTAGGCACAGTCCAGTACATTATAGTCAGACTCATTTTTATGTTGAAATAATGAAAAAAGATTTCTGTGCCACCCCAGACTGGTTGCTGGCCCCTGCCTGGCCATCCCTATGAAAAAATCCTGGCTCCGCCACTGCCGGCACGATCACTTGGATTTTTTCCTTAAACAGCAGTAGGCTATAATACTCCGTCATTTATGGTCATACAGATAACACATCATCATTGGAAACTTTAAAGCGTGCGTTTACGTTTATTTGTTAACACTTACAAATAAAAACAAAACAATGTGCTTTTGTAAAATAAAGAAAACAAACAGAATGCGCTTTCGATCATTTCTGCGAACAGGTTTGTGGAGCGCAAAAATTAACCAAAATTCAGCACAGCCTATACTACGCAGTTTTTTCTTTTGTTAATCTGTTAATTAATTGGAGTAACATAGCCTATGTTTCGTTTAGACCTATTCCTTTTACAGGCTATAATTTAGTCTGTTTTTCTCCGTTCACAGAAGCGCTGCAGGTGCGATGTGACCATGAACAGGCTACCATGGTATTTTTAATAGGTCACAGATTTAATTTAATAAGCCTACAATTGGCATGATATTGAGCAGAAATAAATCATGTAATCGCGCCTGCTATGTTACACATATCTGAATGATCATTTGTGACGTTCTTGAGCTGAAAACGCCAGCAAGTGAAATAGCCTAACATCCAACTTCAATAACAGAATGCAGCAGAAATATAGTAATTATAGAGTTATGTGTGACTGTTACGCATGCTAATCACTTCCATACTAAATATACTTTATACTAAAACAAATAGGCGTAGCAGAGACCCCCAGAGATAAATGTCTCGCATGCTGAGAATTATTGCAGCTCTGTAATTGGCCAAAATGAAACGTTCGACTTTTCCAAGATCCTCTACTCTTCCCTGTGGAACCCAGAAGTTGGACCTCTGACCTACTTTCAGTATGATCTGAATTTCTGCGTCTTGAATTTTAGAATATTGAATTTGGTGTTTCGAATTTGTTATTCATGTTGAAAACTTGAAGCTGTATTTTTAAGAAGTGAATATTTGCAGTCTAAGAATTCAGAACAAAAAAATATGCTGTTTGAAAATACGTGTAGAAAATTATGCCATAAAAAAATTTCAATTTCAAATGTCCAGGATTCAAGTTTAAAAAATTCAAATTCAAATCTATATAAAATGGCACTTAATATTCAATTCTGTTAAATGACACTTGTCAATAATTCAAATTTACACAATTCAAATACAGATCATTATGTCATATTTTTAGCTCCATATAGTATCAACAGCATAACGGTAATAACTAACGCCATGCTTCCTAATGATATCTCCCAAGGGTAGCATGTACAGGGTGAAAAGCAAAGGTCCTAGAACTGAGCCTTGCGGTACTCCATACTGAGCTTGTTATTTATATGACACCACTTCATTTACTGCTACAAACTGACAACGGTCAGATAAGTATGATTTGAACCATGCCAATGCAATTCCACTAAGCCAACAAAATTTTCGAGTCTGTTCAAATGAATGTTGTGGTCGATAGTATCAAATGCAGCACTAAGATCCAGTAACACAACCTTGATCAAATGATAAGAGCAAATCATTTGTAGCTCCAATCGGAGCAGTCTTGGTACTATGATACGGTCTAAATCCTGACTGGAAATCCTCACAGATACCATTTCTTTCAAAGAAGGAACATAGTTGTGAGGATAATGCCTTTTCTATTATTTTTGACAGAAAAGGGAGATTTGATATTGGTCTGTAATTAAATAGTTCTCTAGGATCAAGTTGTGTTTTTTTTAATGAGAGGTTTAATAACAGCCAGCATAAAAGTTTTTGGTATGTATCCTAATGACAATGATGAATTAATATTAAGAAGAGGATCTATGACTTCTGGAAGCATCTATTTCAGTAGCTTAGTCAGTAGGGTATACCAGCAGGGTGTAACATACATGTTGTTGATTTTGATGATTTAATAAGTTTAGACAATTCTACCTCTATTATTGCAACGAATGAATGTAATTGTTCCTCAGGGGGTCTACAGCGTGACGTATGATGTGATACTGTAGTGAAGGTTACACAGTCATTTACTCTCTAATAGTATCAATCCTGCAAGTAAAGAAATTCATAAAAGTCATTACTGCTGCGCTGTTTGGAAACGTCTGAAGTTGAAGCTTTATTGCTCGTAAATTTAGCCACTGTATCAAATAAAT
Organism: Mylopharyngodon piceus; assembly: GCA_039654765.1. Taxonomy (NCBI): domain Eukaryota; kingdom Metazoa; phylum Chordata; class Actinopteri; order Cypriniformes; family Xenocyprididae; genus Mylopharyngodon; species Mylopharyngodon piceus. The sequence goes on from JBCHWC010000099.1 coordinate 184,093, forward strand.
ACCAAGGGTTATGTTTGTTCTCTTCTAAGAGAGTTGAAAATCAAGCAGATCTAGCAGTTTTTAAGGCCTTTCTATATGCAGTAACACTGTCCTTCCACGAAATGCGAAATACCTCTAGTTTTGTTTTCTTCGAGCTGCACTACATTTTTTACAATCAAAAACTCCTTGAATTCAGTCTTTTTTTGTGTATTCCAATTTCAAGTGACAAAACCGACAAGGTCTTGTACCACTCAGATGAACACTCAATTTTTAAAAAATAAAAGAAAATGAATTTACGGTCAAAATGACCCGAGGAGAGGATAAAGGTGTGCTTTTAGTCTGAAACATATCAAGACATTACACATCTTAATTAAACAAAACTGTTTTATTGCATTCCTAATTTAAATCACACCAGTTAAGTCAAGAGAACAACATACAAATTTTAAGATGTTTTTAACAGTGTCTTTATAAAAATACACATTTTATCTTATGAAGAGACTGAACTGACACACATTATGAAATCGCTGATGGAGTTAATATGTTTTCCATACATTTTTAGCATGAGACATCAAACAACTCAACACAGCTACATACCACCAACAAACTTCATTTTCATCTACATTACTCATACTAAGTACACATCCGAAATGGAACTCTGAGCGGCGGTTAACGGGCCATAAGTCTGTGTCTGCTGCTCTGATCCACCAGTCTGTGATATTCTGCTAGTTTATCTTTCAGATTCTTGTACATCTGTAGACAGAGAAGCCAGAGAACATCAAGAAGCCATACATGCAAAATGTCATCATACTTTGCTGAGTACTGTATTTAATTAAGAAATCACAAATTTTCAGATTTTTATGAAATTGCGTAGGCTCATCTGCAGTTGAATTTCCATTATTTTATGTTAGTTATAAAGACTATGTAACTACTGTAATCACAAAACTCCAAGACTCCATCCATTTTGTCTACCTGATGTAGTTAACTTATTTTAATGCAGGTATGGATTAGATCACAGTCTTTATGTTAAACAGGTCAAGCACAGAATTAAATTAGTGCTGCTGTCGGACAAGTCCAGGTGTTCTGCGGGTACGGGTTTACCAAACAAGAACCGTGCAGGACTTTGCCCTACACTCTCTAACAACTTTATATACAAAAATATTTGTATATATTAAAGTTTTGTGATAAACACACAGTTTCTATACCTATAATCAACAACTTTAAATCAATAGTTTTACATTTCTTCCACAGTTTTTGAATCACTTACCAACCCATCTCAATAGATAAAACATAGAACAATACTACATAGAACACCAGTTTCTAAACTTAAACAAGAAACGAACATCTCAGGCATTATGATAAATGTAAGTGAACAATGTTTCACCTTTTCATTGATCTGACTTTCACTGAGGTTTCTTAAGAGCTGATCAATAGATGTATAAGGCAGCCACACCAGAGATGCTGTAGCTGAGAGCGGCCGCTGTCAGGAAATCAAAAGACAATAATATATACAAACTGTACTGTTTAGAACGTGAGCAGCATGCTTAACATTAGGAACAATTAACCATTTTAAAGTGCCCCTATTATGAATTTTTGAAAATTACCTTTCATGTAGTGTGTAACATAGCTCTAAGTGAAGACATCCTGCAAAGTTTTAAATCAAAGTTTTAAAGCGCACCGTATATAAAGTTATTGTCTCTCAAATTAGTCAATTAAACGAGTTGTTTGTAAAACGAATTCCAAGCCATTTCGTTGTGACGTCACAACGAAACATTAGCATATTGCCCGCCCACTTATTGTGCATGCAGACGCCAGTGAAAATTCATTTTTTCAACAATACCACAGCAGTACAATCTTTTGTTGTGTTCCCGTCATTTTACTGACGACTGCTTCTCAAACCTCGGGGAGTTTAACGCAGGATTCACAAAACACTTGGTCTTAAAATATGGATCAATGCCCAGTTTATTTGGACCAGCTTGCTCCTCTGAATCTCAACCTCTAAGTATGATTAATAATTGATGTTTATGTTTTCTAGCGATCGTTCAAAATCCGTAGTTTTGTATGTTATGTTGTGTAACGTACATCCTAGTCTGTATGTCTCCTGCTAACCAGCTAACTCATGTTTCTGTAGTTCTGCTGTTCAGATGTGGGTCTAATATGGTCTAAAAATGTGTCGATTAATGCAGCTTGTCTGTCTTATTACTTGGAGTAATGATCAAGGACGGAGCACGACTTTTGTTTACAAAGTCTAATGCATTATCAGCTATTCATGTTTGTGCTCGGCTAACGTGGGAGTTTACAACATACAAAAACTTTTTTTCCTCTGCGTTTTTATTATTACAGTAGAGTGGAGCTCTATCTGTACTGTAACAGGATGTTAAGATTCTAGTCCGCGCTAACTAATTGAAGTATTCTCTCTAAACAGTAAACACCCATTGTGATGCCAAACAATGATATAGCCATTTTTTGTTTATCTTATGTTAGAGGTTTTCAGCTTCGCTTGGCATTCTGATACAGTTCCCACAGGTGCACCTACATAAAGTATAACAATGACTGTGCTATCACGTCTTATAAATAACGCAAACTATGGTGACACTTACCATAGAGAAACGTCCTACTCCAGTCGTGATTGCGAATCAGTTTCTGGTTGATCGACTACTTCAGATGTTTCATCGTCGGACTCGGCCTCGAATTGATATGGTAAAAATCGATGCTATCTTTTCTGTCCATACACTGTATACAATGTCTTGCGAATTGATAGCTGTCATTCAGTTACGGCAATGGGCGCGCGGTGCGCGCAGTAGAACAATCACAAAGGATTGGGCCATCTGACCAATCAGAGCAGTGTAGGCTCACGGAAAGGAGGGGTTTAGAGAGACTGATTCTAACTAATCGTTTACAAAACATTGAGAACTGAGGTGAAATTAAATGTATATTATGAGAAAACGAAAGTGTTTTTTGACCTTGCATGCATGTAAACCTGTTGTAGGAGACTCCCAAAACAATATTAGAAACCTTAAAAAAAGCATAATACGGGCACTTTAAATATGGTTATGTCCAACCTACTTGTACATACTGCTATTTGGAAAATTGTATTATTTACACTTTAAATACACCCACTAAGTGGAAATGCAATTTTACATCCATTATTTGCAATCTTGTAAAAAGATCCTTAATGTCCACTACAGAGACTATAATGTTTTTGGTAAATAATTTCACCTGTCTAAAATTAATTAATTCTCTATTGTTGTGAATAGTTGTAATAGTATGCAGGACTCCATACCTCTATACCAAAATACTGATGTCCCTTTCCAAGCAGAGCATCCACATACTCTAGCACAAGCTCAGCTGCAGACTCCAGGTGATCATAGTTCAGATAGAGACGCAGCAGAGCTGCAGCATCAACTTCCTGAAAGAGAACCACATTGTTAGTACATGTTATACTAACAGAGTCCAGTGATCTTAATATATTTTCCATATATCACCATTAACTAATGCGCGCATGGGTGGGTCAAAGAGGCGATGATTGTTTTTAGATTACCAAGCAAGTTTTGAGTTGCAAAGTTAAGTTATAACGTTTATAGTACAATGACCTCTTATTTCAAAAGATGAGGGGAAAACTTGATTTTTTGATTCATAACCCCTTTAACAGAAATAGACAGACAGTATCTGCGTTTCCATTACCCTTCAAATTGCGCAAATTGAAATTGTGATTTGAAAATATGCCCAATGGAAACGTCAATTTCGCAAAAAAGTTTTTTACGCTTGCATGAGGTGGTTTTTCAGGCAATTCGAAAATTTCACAAAACTGCAATGGATTTTTTTTTTTTTTCCACATTTACAGGTCACCTGGTGTACGTAAAAGCTGATCATTCTTTATAGACTGTGCAGTATGTTTGGACAGAAGACGAGACGGTTCTTTATTAAACTTATAAAAGACAAAAGAATTACTGGAATAATGGATTCTAAACAACAAAGGAATGCCACAATTTATCAAGACCTTGAAGCAGATATGAGGGAGAAACACCCAGAAACACCTCATACGTGGCCGCTCCCAAGTATAAGGGGCTTTTCCTTGCCATTAATTCTTGGATAACATGCCTACGTCTCCGATTAAAAATAATGGCTAGTGCAGTGGCTGCGATATACTTAAACCTACTAACATCCTTTGCCATGATTTCTGGAATGACTTATCACGAGAGGAAAAAATTATGTTTTAGTCACGTAACATCAGTTAAAGGGTTAGTTCACCCAAAAATGAAAATTATGTCATTAATTACTCACCCTCATGTCATTCCACACCCGCAAGACCTTCGTAAAGCTTCGAAGCTTCATGAAGCAGTGTTTTGAAATCGTTCATCACTAGATATTGTGGAATAAATTCTCGTCGCTTTATAATATTAAGACTGAACTACTGTAGTCACATGAACTGTTTTAAATGTGTTTTTAGTAGCTTTCTGGGCATTGAAAAAGGGAGTGTTATTGTTGGCGATGCAGGCCTCACTGAGCCATCGGATTTTATCAAAAATATCTTAATTTGTGTTCCGAAGATGAACGAAGGTCTTGTGGGTGTGGAACGACATGAGGGTGAGTAATTAATGACAGAATTTTCATTTTTGGGTGAACTAACCCTTTAATGGAAACGCCATCATTTCGCAATAGTTTTTTATCGACATTTAGAAAAATATAGTAAAAGTTTTGCGCAAATCTGTAATGGAATAACAGCTAGTGACGATTAATCAACGGTAATAGCTTTTCACTGTCTGTCGGATGTAATGCTGAAAAAACAACAACCACCACCTTGTAGGCATTGATCAGCCAATCAGGCACTGGCACCCCATGTGACAGCAGCTTGCTGATGACACAGCGATGATATTGAGCATTCTGTGAAGGATATTTTTCCAAATAATGAGCTAAAAGCCGCCAAGCTTCATCTGTCGCACTGTGTGGAGAAAAATTCAGTTTAAGAAGACAATCATTGCAGCAGAGTTCATCGTAATGATCAAGGTGAGAGAGTATTCTGACAAACCTGGACTCTTTAGTAGTAATGACAGTTGGCAGCTGATTGGCTGCAAGCCAGTTCCACACCTCTGTCTGGTCCTGATCACCTTTATATTGCAGTTTGATACACCTACACACACAAAAATCTGCACTTTAGAAATCTTTTAAATTTTAAATGGGCAGACACAGGATAGATCATTACTTACTTGAATGTCAGTCCCTCAAAGACAGGTGTAAGGGATAAGTTAAAGGTCTGACATAGTGTCAGGGATGTGTCAAAAAGTCCTGTTTGAACAAGCAGAGTGACCATCTCTAAAGAAGACGCACCTCCTGTAAGAGAAATAACACCAGGGTTAGGTAACCTTTTAAAATACAGTAGTTGACACTCTTGAGGAAAAATGTTCAGTTTGTGTGTTCAAGATAAAAAAAATAAAAATAAAAGCAGCAAGTATAGTCATACTATAGTGAAACAATCTGATGGCACATTTAAAAAAAAAAGAAAAGAAAAAAAAAAGCACACTGTGAAAAATATTCATAAGGGATCTCCATTTGAACAGTATTGATGGTAACCTTTAGCAGTATTTTCTACGCTGGAAGAAATAATCTCTTATAGGTGATTATTACAACAGTACTCTTAAAATCAGTTGGGAAAACTTGCCACCCATTCAAGTGCAAAAACATACCCAGTCAATGAGTCAAAAGAGTTTAATTGATGTGACAGGGTGCCAATAAATAAATCTATAAATAAAACAGCAGAAGCTCATGTTAACCAGTTTCACCTTGTAAGCAGAAATAAACAAAAAACAATGTTCAGTCTCTGAAGTGTCGTTGACAGTCACACAAAACTTTTGCCCTTTCTTGGCTAACTGAAAACATGAAAAGCAGCCAACAGCTGTGTGAAATGCAAGTGATTTGCACTTTTAACCCCTTCTCAACCACCCCCAATTTTGGAAGGGGGTGCATATATGACATACCCAAAATAAAATGACTGCTGTTCATTCTGACTGTACACATCTTTAGAAAGCTGACACCTGAAATAGTCACAATGTAGAGCCCGGATGTAATTTTGAGATTGTGTTATAGTTAGTTAGTTTATAGTATATAGTTAGTTTAATAGTTAATTGTTTCATAAAATGTGCCAGAAAAACTAAACTGTACAAATTACAGAATGTAAGTTTGACATCAATTCAATTACATAGCCTTTAATAAATATTTCTGAAATGACAATAATAGTAATAGTAATATGCCGAAAAATGGATGCACTTTCTCACAACACTAAAACAAACACCACATAAAGGTCATGCGTGTAAAATGAAGATGGCATACATGTTAGATAAGAGTGTTGCATGTAAACCACCATGCAATTACCTGCGATGGCTGCTGAGGAGGGGTCCTGCTGAGCCAAAGTTAGACGACTCCGGGCAAGAATGTATTCTTTCTCCAAGTCTTTCAGCTCAAGAATGTCAATCTGTTGACTTACTGTGATCACATGACAAACAACTATAAAACGTGCAGCTTTCAAAAAAATAAAAAAGAACACTAGATTTTGCTGATGACAAACTAATTAAAATGAACTGATTATCAGATTAATAGACCTATTTTTAGATCTCTCTTTAAATTTAGTTCTCTCAAACCTCATTTCATTATGTGATCCGTAGAGAGTCAAATACACATAACATGGTAACAACTCTCTGTTTGGGCAGGACATGAAAGAAAGTTATAATAACATGATAGTCTTTTGGACTGATTCATTAAAAGAAATGCAGCCAGCAAACAACACTATAACAAAAAGTATGAGGTTAAACACGTTTCTGTGTCGCTACTTTTAATGCTCTCTCAACCCTGACTGTGAACACTGCAAATGTATAGTACAGCAACTACTAATAAATTAAACATACCACCTACTATTTTGATCATCAATGATTGTATCAAGTCTAAGGCTGCAATTAATGATTATTTTGATAACATTCTGAATAAAACACTAAGTAGAGACATGCAGTAAATATGTTTAATAGACAATGGGGTGTTATAAACACATAACTGAGTTTTGAATGACCATTATGACTCCTAGTATACACAATTTGATCATATTTAGGTGTTAAAGAGGGGAAAGCAAGAGCATAGCCCACATCATTTTAGAGGGTGGGAGGAATTACCTGGACTTGCAGCAAATTCGCCATCATAGTTCCTTTTTGGTGATGCGCCTGGTCGTTCATACTAGTCAAGCCATAACAAATTAAAACATTATAATACAATACATTTTACAATATTATATTATAGATGTATACACATACAGTACTATGTGAAAGTCTAGTCACAATGACTCACAATGATTTTTCCCACATTTTTAAGGTGGTTATTTTTATCTTTTACTTTACTGTGCCAGTAGAATGTGTCAATTTAGATTTCCAGACAGCCTAAATCGAGGAACAGTACCAACTACTACTAAATGCTTGGAACATCTTAAAAACTGTAAACAAATTTATCTAGGAAAATTGGTCCCGTTTAAAGGCACAGGGTGGTTATTCAAATTATTAATTTGATTTAGGTAACTGAAGTTAATTGCTAAAAAGTATTCATGGCATTATTATTATTATTATTTTTTTTTTTAAAAACATCCTTAATTCACAATTTTTTTTAAACACATGGCTACAAATTTTGCTGTGTGTGTATACACGTTTTGGACACTTTGAACTACAATGACGGTTATTCTGACAGGACAACTTGCTTTGATATTTTGTATCCAATGCAATGAAAATATGACATTTTTTCATGCGACTCAAGTGTCCAAAAACTACATGTGTACACACACTATTTATTTTCACTTAAAACATATAGAAAATAATCTTACTGAGCTATTCTAAGCACTCCACCCAAAGAATTAATGTTTCAGATGCTTACCGCTGCTCCAGATGAAGGCTGCACAATCCACGCATAGTCTGGATGAACGAGACGTAGGCAGTTGAGGGCAGCTAGGTAACAGTTCACCTGTTTCTGGAGACCACGTAGAGTTCGTACCTCACGGCCCAGACGCATGCCGTACTCAAACATCACTGTACCGGCTTAAACACACAAACATTTTATTGTTAGCTTAATGTACAATTTCTGGCTGAATCCTTGAAAAATCCCTGTACCATCAGTTTTACCTTTCCTATAGTTGTGACGATTGATATGAAAAGCATACAGAAGCTCATAGTAGTTGTGTGTCATGAGGTCGACTGCTCTTGCGCGAGACTCAATAATGCTGACCACCTGAAGAACATAAAGCACAAAAAATACAATGGCTTGCTAAAAATACAAGAAATAATTAAAGTTGAAGTTGAAGTACGTAGCTTCTGCAACACTAGTGGCACCCAGCAGAATTACAACAATACAGCATATTTCGCAAACGTTCCTTTTGCGCTTCCCTCTGGCTCCACCTGCCACAGTAGCTATACCCCAAACTCTTGTTATAGGTTGAGGTGGAAAGAGATTGACGGATACAAGCGGACCACTCTCAATGTTTAGATGGTGCCTGGGGGTTTACACTTTTAGGGGAGATAAACCCATGAATGGCATACTAATAGAATGATAAACTGGGTTAAAAGAACGTATTTTAACATAAAAAAAAAAATCGTACATACTTCAACTTTAAAGATAGGGTTCAACAATAAGAAAGACTAGTGAGGGTGTTTATTCTATGATGAAATATCTGCATTTATAACTTGCAACTCAAACTAAAAGTTAATGTGAATTCTCTGGATTTAAATGTGTCACAAAGGTAAGGTCATCTGAACGGCTATAAATTTTGTCAAAACTTGAGAATGGCGTGATGGTCTTGGAAGCAGAAAATTATAAATCACTCATGTTTTACACAGTATGCGTTCGTTTTCCAGTAAAAGTGTGTGAATTTATATACGGTTCGAACAGATTTTGAGAGTGAAATTCAAGCACTTTTAAGCAGTGGCAGCCAGTGCTTTTCAAGGGCGGGGAAGCTATTATTTATTAACTATAATAAACAAATTAACATAATATATAATATGTATATATACAGTATCTCACAGAAGTGAGTACACCCCTCACATTTTTGTAAATATTTTATTATATCTTTTCATGTGACAACACTGAAGAAATGACACTTTGCTACAATGTAAAGTAGTGAGTGTACAGCTTGCATAAGTGTAAATTTGCTGTCCCCTCAAAATAACTCAAGACAGCCATTAATGTCTAAACCGCTGGCCACAAAAGTGAGTACACCCCTAAGTGAAAATGTCCAAATTGGGCCCAAAGTTTCAATATTTTCTGTGGCCACCATTATTTTCCAGCACTGCCTTAACCCTCTTGGGCATGGAGTTCACCAGAGCTTCACAGGTTGCCACTGGAGTCCTCTTCCACTCCTCCATGACGACATCACGGAGCTGGTGGATGTTAGAGACCTTGTGCTCCTCCACATTCTGTTTGAGGATGCCCCACAGATGCTCAATAGGGTTTAGGTCTGGAGACATTCTTTAGCAAGGCAGTGGTCGTCTTGGAGGTGTGTCTGGGGTCGTTATCATGTTGGAATACTGCCCTGCGGCCCAGTCTCCGAAGGGAGGGGATCATGCTCTGCTTCAGTATGTCACAGTACATGTTGGCATTCATGGTTCCCTCAATGAACTGTAGCTCCCCAGTGCCGGCAGCACTCATGCAGCCCCAGACCATGACACTCCCACCACCATGCTTGACTGTAGGCAAGACACACTTGTCTTTATACTCCTAACCTGGTTGCCGCCACACACGCTTGACAGCATCTGAACCAAATAAGTTTATCTTGGTCTCATCAGACCACAGGACATGGTTCCAGTAATCCATGTCCTTAGTCTGCTTGTCTTCAGCAAACTGTTTGCGGGCTTTCTTGTGCATCATCTTTAGAAGAGGCTTCCTTCTGGGACGACAGCCATGCAGACCAATTTGGTGCAGTGTGCGGCGTATGGTCTGAGCACTGACAGGCTGACCCCCCACCCCTTCAACCTCTGCAGCAATGCTGGCAGCACTCATACGTCTATTTCCCAAACACAACCTCTGGATATGACGCTGAGCACGTGCACTCAACTTCTTTGGTCGACCATGGCGAGGCCTGTTCTGAGTGGAACATATCCTGTTAAACCTCTGTATGGTCTTGGCCACCGTGCTGCAGCTCAGTTTCAGGGTCTTGGTAATCTTCTTATAGCCTACGCCAGGGGTCGGCAATTAAGTTTGGCATCGGGCCAAAAAAAAATTTCGCCACTAGATGGCGGGCCAGAACATAGTCAAAGGAGACATGAATAAGCCCATTAATGGCATGTTTGAGTCATGCTCTTAACGAACCATGTTTTATTTCCTCTTTCCATATTGTGAATAATAAATGTGTATCATTTTAATTTGCTTGTTACACAATGGAGCCTAACTTATTGTAATAATTATTACTTTTCCTTGGCATCCTCATGTACTAAACTGCACATTTTAAAATTGTTTGCGTGCTGTAGGTACGCTATTACATCGTGTGCAGAGTGATGTTAACATTTAAGCTCTGGTGAGAGAAAATACCACTATCAAAGTCTAAAGAGGAAAGTTGACAGCGAAAATAGGGCATACAAACAAGAATGGAAAGACAACTATGTGTTCATCCTACCTGGTTTTGTGAATGTAAAGCCGGTGTGTCTGCAACAAAGTTGTCGCTGTTTGCAAAGAATATAATATTAGGGGCCGTTCACGTCACGTCTAAAAACGCCAGCGCCTCTTTCTCCTCCTTTCCAAAGCGCTTGCGCTCCCGTGGCTATGCAACCATGAACTGCGCTCTCCAGACAGTTTTGGCCCGCGGGCCGCCTATTGCCGACCACTGGCCTACGCCATCTTTATGTAGAGCAACAATTCTTTTTTTTCAGATCCTCAAAGAGTTCTTTGCCATGAGGTGCCATGTTGAACTTCCAGTGACCAGTATGAGAGAGTGAGAGCGATAACACCAAATTTAACATACCTGCTCCCCATTCACACCTGAGACCTTGTAACACTAACGAGTCACATGACACCAGGGAGAGAAAATGGCTAATTGGGCCCAATTTGGACATTTTTACTTAGGGGTGTACTCACTTTTGTGGCCAGCGGTTTAGACATTAATGGCTGTGTGTTGAGTTATTTTGAGGGGACAGCAAATTTACACTGTTATACAAGCTGTACAAGCTGACTTTACATTGTAGCAAAGTGTCATTTCTTCAGTGTTGTCACATGAAAAGATATAATAAAATATTTACAAAAATGTGAGGGGTGTACTCACTTCTGTGAGATACTGTATATATATAAAAAACTGAATTGAAAAGGAAACAATTTCACAGTCGTACAATAGAAGATGCAACCCGAATGAACATTTCAGCTGTGCTGCCATTCTGGATATAGCAGTAGAACAGGAAGCAGGAAAAGTTCAACATTCATCTCAAAGAAAAAAAAAAAAGAAAAGAAAAAAGAAACAGATGTGAATTTTAACTGAAGTCATTTGTAGTTATTTGTTTAAATTTGATCATCTGAGGTCAGCAGAAAAGACTGGTAAATTAAGTGAGATTAAATCACTAAAGTATGTTTGTATCATTTAACCCATTTAATCATCGCAGGTTTGAATAAAATTTGGTGTTTGTATTTCCCTGTGCGTTTTTTATTGATTTTGAGGAATACTGACTCAAAATCATCAACTGTCTTTTGTCTAAATATTAGGGATGTGCGCTTCGACTAATTTGACAGTTGTTTAAATGGAAGCTTTGTAACCGATTAGTCTAAAGTAAGAAACCTCCTAAAGACTATATGATCCATTTGAAAATGAATCAAACATTCAAATTTGCATCAGCTATCACACCTACTTGCATGTGCTGAATATGATTACGCATGGCTTCAGTGGAATTATGCAAGTTTGACGTGTCACAGCTTCCATAAATCTTTTTTTTTTTTTTTTTTTTTTTTTTTAAAAAGTGATTTAATGCAATGAGAATAAGATGTAAATGAATGCAAAAACTGTGGCTTAGGTTCATTTGGTCACATTTACATTCATTTATGCACACCAAAACACTCAAAAATACAAAAAAAGTTACATAAATAAAACTTTTCAGAATTCAAAGTGTATAGTATGTGTACAGTACAACAGTGAAGAGCTTGTTTACACTGTAGACAAGACAAGTTGTGATACCAAACAGGACCACATGGAGATGCCCTAAAACCCTAAACCAGCCGCCTTGACCTGACTGCATATACCTACTAGAGGTCTGCTATGGAAGTAAAACAATGCCATATGTTTTTGAAATAAAAAAGCATCTTGAATTGCACTACTTGGGGTTAATGCATTGCATTAACCGTGCTTGTATTTTAATGCATTGTATTTTTAGGGCTTGCATTTTTATGGTCTGAAATTCAACATGGTTGTATATTTAAGCTTTTTATTTAAGCTGTGAATATTTCAATTCAAAACATTTCACACACATTTTCACTGTTAAAAATTCCATATTCACCTTTCAGTTTTCACTTCCAAAATATTCATTCTGTTTAAAAATACAACCTATAATATTCAGCAGGCAATTTTCGGGCCATTTTATTTCGTGTTACAAATTCACGTCCACAAATTCAGTGGTTCAAATTTCAACATTAAACATCCGGGAACTGCAGGAAAAGCAGTCGAGTACCGAGCATAATCTCCATCTGCTGTTAGTCGACCTTACCAGCAGGTGGTGCAAGCGCGTTTTGACGAAGAGCAGAGTGATGGGTAGAGAGAGTCATTCATTCATTAAAACGGATTTACATTAATAGAGCAAGCGTTAAGTGCATGTGTGATGATTATCAGGGCCAGAATATATGCAGAACAGGTGATAAAGACACAAAAGTTGTGTTTACATTTAATTCAATGTCTTCACTGTTACTTTCCCTATGTATAGCCAACACGTAAGCAGCTTTCTCTACAGTGAACGAGATTATAACGTTATTCCCCGATGCTGATGTACAATTCAAATGTTAAATCTGAGATAGACATATAACTTTCCTTTATATCGCGGCGCTGTGATGCAGTACTGGGGTTTCCCTCAATACGTCATACTCCAGGATTCCTCTGCCGTCAGGACATATAGAATGCTTAACTTATCTTTATAGACTAAATACAGTGATATAAAACACCACCAAACTCGCACTGAGGATGTAGGCTATAGACTACAGGCAAGCAGGTTGACTCAGAATATGGACATAACGTGCAAAGTCTGACGCTAAGCGTTTCCCAGTGAAATACTGGCATAAAGTTGGCTTGACATTGGACAGTCCATATTCGCAAATTTAGGGACCGTCTCTAAATTTACGTACGAGATTTCTAACTTCAATAACATTTGAAGAGAATGACTTGGTCATAAAACCAACTGTAAAGTGTTCATGTAGGTTTCAGGTATGATGCACCTTTTAGATTCTTGATATTGAATAAAATAAACTGTCAAGTCATATGTAAATATCGTTATACATTTCACTTAGCCTACTGTATGCTCATACACAAAATATACCATAATTTAAAGCTCTAGTATAATATTTGAAGAGAATGAATTACAGTCTGTAAAGTGTTCATGTAGGTGTGATGCACAACTTTTAGACTGTTGATAATAAATATGAACTCATGCTATAGTGAAAAATAGTAATATTTACACATGATTTGACAGTTTATTTTATTAAATATAAAAAATCTACCATATACCATAATTTTAGATTGTTGATATTAAAATAAATATCAACAATAAATATCATGCTGTAGTAAAAAAAAAAAAAGCAATTTTTTTTTTGTTTATTTTATTAAATATAAAAAATCTAAAAGGTGTGCATCATGCCTGACACCTACATGAGTACATTAAAGTTTATGACTGTAAGTCATTATCTTCAAATGATATTGAAGTTAGAAATGTGTATACCAATGTCGTATGTCACTTTAGAGACGGTTCCTAATATGGACCGTCCAATGACAAGTCAACTTTATGCCAGTATTTCACTGGGAAATGCTTAGCCTCAAACTTTGCACATTACGACCATATTCTGAGTCAACCTGCTTGCCTGTAGCCTATATAGTATAGTATAGGTGCGAGTTTGGTGGTCTTTTATATCACTGTATTTAGTCTATAAAGACAAGTTAAGCGTTCTATATGTCCCGACGGCAGGGGAATCCTGGAGTATGACGTATTGAGGGAAACCCCAGTACTGCATCACAGCGCAGCGATATAAAGTTAAGGAAAGTTATATGTCTACCTCAGATTTAACGTTTGAATTGTACATCAGCATCGGTGAATAACGTTATAATCTCGTTCACTGTAGAGAAAGCTGCTTACATGTTGGCTACACATAGGGAAAGTAACAGTGAAGACATTGAATTAAATGTAAACAACTTTTGTGTCTATCACCTTTTCTGCATATATTCTGGCCCTGATAATCATCACACATGCACTTAACGCTTGCTCCATTAAAGTAAATCCGTTTTAATGAATGAATGACTCTCTACCCATCACTCTGCTCTTCGTCAAAACGCGCTTGCACCACCTGCTGGTAAGGTTGACTAACAGCAGATAGAGATTATGCTCAATACTCTACTGCTTTTCCTGCAGTTCCCGGATGTTTAATGTTGAAATTTGAACCACTGAATTTGTGGACGCAAATTTGTAACGCGAAATAAAATGGCCCGAAAATTGCCTGCTGAATATTATAGGTTGTATTTTTAAACAGAATGAATATTTTAGAAGTGAAATCTGAAAGGTGAATATGCAGTGCTTCCCACACATAGACTTTACTTGGGCGGGCCGCCCAGGTATATTAACAGCCGCCCAAGTATATTTGGAGACACATTTATGCTTTTATTATTTTATCCTCTTATACTTTTGTATCCGCCCAAGATAATGAAACCATCCGCGATCGATTAACTAGTGGAAAATCTCCCCTGGCCCTACACGTTTCATACGTGCTCGTTCTGAGCGCAAGAACTGTTTACTCCTGTTAATTGCCACGTGCGCTGCAGAGATGCGGTGGATATTTCACAAAGAGCGCAGCATGTTGCAAAGTCACAAGGCAGCGCTGTTGCGTGTTCTACACTTCTACAGGCTCGTGCAACAGCACTTCAGACTGCTTCAAAGTGATTCTCAATCAACGAAAAGCGCAGATGTATGCTAAACAATTGCCAATGAACTCACGTTGATGAATGATGACAGTGTCTACTTTATGGCTTTTATATAATATGTTTTAGACGGTTGTAAGAATCTGAAGGATCAGCCCGCAATTGTGTAGACATTTCAAAATAAGAGTCCTGGTGTATTTCGGGCTTGTTTATAATTAAAAGTCACACGTTAAGTTTTTTTTTCTTTTTCTGGGCATTATTGGTATTTTGGTTACACAAATTGTATTTAATTTGATTTCCATTTAATTCATAGTAAATTATTGTAGTCTCCACCACAGGAAGAAAAGACTAAAAACACATTATTTGACCCATATATTATTCATTATATAAATTTTACTAGTAAAATCTATGTTCCATTCACTGAGAGAGACACTATATGACATAGCAAGGAGTACACAGGAAAAGGATAACCATTTAAATGCTGTAATTTTGCATAATTTACAATGCATAATAATGCATAATATTAGTATGTAATTAAATGTAATAGTATGCTATGTAATTAAAATTAATTTCAATAAATAAAAATACTGTTAAAAATCACACATTATTTGTTGTTTGTCACATGTAGTAGACCATTTTTGTGCCGTGGGTATAGGAGGATTTTTCACCCGGCTACCACCGCAAGTATATTTCAAACCTGTGGGAAGCACTGATATGGATTATTGAATTTTTAACAATGAAAATGTTTGTGAAATGTTTTGAATTGAAATATTCACAGCTTAAATATACAACCATGTTGAATTTCAGACCATAAAAATGCAAGCCCTAAAAATACAATGCATTAAAATACAAGCACGGTTAATGCAATGCAGTAGTGCAATTCAAGATGCTTTTTTATTTCAAAAACACATGGCATTGTTTTACTTCCATATCTGTTACCCGACCTGAGCCCAATGGGTCCTAAGGAACTCGCGGATTTCTGGTCAGGTTTGGGTTCATGTTTCATGAATATCTTCGGGTTTGTAACTAAGAAAAACTAATAAATAAATAAATAAATAAATAAATAAATAAATAAGGTTTGCGTGCAGTCTGATGTGTTGTGGCCGAAAGAGCACACGAGAGCGAGTGCAATAAGGCAAACAATTACTGAGGAAAAATTTATTGCAGTGCGAAATGATGTAGGGAAAGCTGAACTGCAATGAATTCTACCAAATAATGGGTAAAATATTTGTCACGCTGCCAACTGTCTCAGAAATCAGAGCTTTGTCAAGAGTAGCCTACTATCAATAAAATACTGCATCATAAACATTTTCTACTATTTGATATGATTTAAATGTTTACGATATGATACATGAAAAAGTGAAAACTCTATGAATGCAATAGCCGTGTTTCTCTCGTGTCTCAGAAATCAGCTTTGTCAAAAGCTGTTGGGTCGGGGTCAAACGATCTCTGGTACGGGCCGGGTTCGGGCTTCAGTTTAAAGCCCGTGCAGACCTCTAATACCTACTACAGTGCACAGGTGATGGATCCATTCAGAATTACTAAACACAGCAACATACACGACAGATTATCCTGAATGTGTGAGGAAACAATGAATATACTGAAATGTGCCTGCATAAATACAAGTGCGATCAGTGTGTCGAGAGCGCAGATACACGGTTTGATTGCGCATCAAAACAAAAAACCCACGCATGCTTACTGTACGACTCCTGTACCTGTAATCACCTTTACCTTGATTACAAATCTCAACCATCAAAACTTTACTAGCAAGAAGCTGGTTTGCTTTATCCAGCCCAGAAATGTAGTTTGCGTATCATCTGGCCATACAGCAGTGGGATGTTTTGACGTTCTAATCAGAATGTATTTCACACAGCGCCATACGCGAGGGCTCAAGCTCTTTAGAAACAATCACAGAATATGACAGCTTGTGTTTTAAAGCTTAGCTAACTGTGGAATGAATAATTCACTGAAAGCACAATGAGAATCTCTATTCTCTCTGGCATCTCTAAAGTAATTAGCCTGGTTTTCTTTACATTAACTCTGTTTTGGACTGATTGTTTGAATGAATTTGCTTACTGGATCACTGGACTGAATTTTCACAGAGTTTAGCGGCTTAAAATGTTCTGATCGCAAACAAAAGCAAAATAGGGCTAAATGGTTAGAACAGAAATTTCCACCGACCAGGGTTACAGGATAAACTATAGTGATCAACTCCAGACTTCCAAGATCATCTGCTTGATGCTACGTTAATGATGCAATTTCACATGCTTCAGTAATTTATTGGCATTAAATTATTTTAACGCGTTAAGGATTTTGAATTAAATCGCATGCATTATTGTCGACAGCCCTATTTTTTTGTGAATTTTATTTCAATGTCTGTTTCAACAACTTGTCTGACAGGGCCAATGCAGTAATAATTAACTAGAAGGCACATGTATGAGTGAGTATTCTGACCTACCTCATCATGTAAATTAACAAATGAAAACTGGATAAGATCCCTGAGTTGAGCACGCTCGCACAGAACCACCACCAGCTGTCGGAGACAGTCCAGCTGCCTGCAGACACACACACGACACAGAGCTCAAGTATTTTACATGGAACTGTGGATAAGAAAATGAGGTCATTGCATAGTACCTGCTAGAATCAGGGTTTTGTGTCAGGGCCTCATATGCCTGACTGTTGTGTCCAAGATCCAGATGATGCTTGAATACACGAGTCCACAGAGCAGCCTACAATGCAGTTCAGTTTCTTATTAATATTAAACGGACAGAGAAATTCTCAAAATGATGTTTGAGATATATCACAATGTATGGGTAGCTGACATGTTCATTACAGATTTTAGGTTAAAATGGATAAATCTAAAAGGAAAATGTGTATTTTAAGTATTGTGACTGGTAAGCGCTTCTGTAAGTGCTTCCACTAGTTCGTTTTCAAAGGCTCTATATACTGTGACAAAAGACTTTTGTTTAAATGTACAAATGTTCCTCGTTCTCTTTTGCATCTTATCGCACTTCAATGGTGAATGGTTTAAAAGCATTTGAATGAATGAGAGCATGATATATATATATATATATATATATATATAAAAAAAAACACACACACATCCATCCCTCACATTTCAGCAACCATTTTAATATATCTTCTCAAGGGACAATACTATAGAAATGAAACTTGGATATATTTTAGAGTAGTCAATGTGCTGCTTGTATAGCAGTACAGATTTACTGAAAATAACTTAACATACAGCCATTATTGTCAAAATAGCTGGCAACAGAAGTGAGTACACCCTAAGTGATAACAGTTGTATGTTGTTTAACCATGCAAAGCCATATGTCATATTCATCATGTTCATGTTTTTGTGTGCTTTACAGGACCATACAAATGTGTGGAGCTTGTATTACATCAGTTAAAATTTGGTGCTTTGAGTACAATTCTCTCATACTGATCACTGGATGTTCAACATGGTACCTCATGGCCAAGAACTCTCTGAGGATTTGAGAATTAGAATTGTTGCTCTCCACAAAGATGGCCTAGGCTATAAGAAGATTGGTAACACCATGAAACTGAGTTACAGCACAGTGGCCAGGGTCATAGAGAGAGGTTTTCCAAGACGGGTTCCACTCGGAACATATCAAAGAAGTTGAGACCTTGTGCTGTGCGTCAGGTGCAGAAGCTGGCTTCAAAAAACAGATGCATGAGTGCTGCCAGCATTGCTTTAGAGGTTGCAGAAGCGGAAGGTCAGCTTGTCAGTGCTCAGACCATATGCCGCACACTGCAACAAGTTGGTCTGCATGGCCGTCGTCCCAGAAGGAAGCCTCTTCTGTAGCTGGCTCACAAGAAAGCCCGGAAACAGTTTGCTGAAGACAACCTGTCCAAGAGCATGAATTACTGGAAACATGTCCTGTGGTCTGATGAGACTAAGATAAACTTGTTTGGCTCAGATGGTGTCCAGCATGTGTGGCGACACCCTGGTGAGGAGTACCAAGAAAATTGTGTCTTGCCTACAGTCAAGCATGGTGGTGGTAGCATCATGGTCTGGGGCTGCATGATTGCTGCTGGAACTGGGGAGCTCTGCTTCATTGAGGGAAACATGGATTCCAACATGTACTGTGACATTCTGAAGCAGAACATGATGCCCTCCCTTCAGAAACTGGGCTGACCGGCATGATAATGACCCCAAACACACCGCCAAGATGACAACTGCCTTGCTGAGGAAGCTGAAGGTGATGGAGTGGCCAAGTATGTCTCCAGACCTGAACCCTATTGAGCACCTGTGGGGCACCCTCAAGCGGAAAGTGGAGAAGCGCCATGTGTCTAACATCCAGCAGCTCCGTGATGTCATTATGGAGAAGTGGAAGAGGATCCCAGCAACAACCTGTGCAGGTCTGGTAGGGATGGGCGATATCTTATCGTTTGCGATATACCGTTGAAAATTCTCCTCATGATAAAAATTTGTCTCCTCGCGATAATAACGATAAGTCTAGTTGATGACATAGTCTCGTGCGCGACCGATTCACTGTTCACGTGCGGAGTGAAAACAAGCATGGCGGAAGGCGGACGTGAGGCTGAGGAGAAGCTTGCTGTTAAGCGAGGAGCTACCTCCACAATTTGAAACTGGTTTGGTTATAGAAAATCAGACGCGGAGCAAACTACCGTAATCACTATAAACAAATGTTCAATGCAAGAGCCGTATGCTCTATGAGCAGTCAATTACGCCGTCATCACCCGGGTGTTGATAGCGCACGAGCGCAGGTGAGACCTGAACATCTCACGTTGCTATTTGTGTTTAAACTAAACTCATTTAAACCTTGCCAATTTAAACATTCAACCGTAAGACGCAAAAGAGAACTCGCGCACGCTGTGAGGAGATTTGTGTGTACTCATCCGAAGCGTGTACACGGAGAGCTGCGTCAGAGCTGTATTTTGTACACTATCTAAAGACATAGTTGGGATCGTTACTTTTTGATACAGTGTTTGCACTATTTTTACATTTTTACTATTCTTGTGTCAAGCCACTCTTGAACAACAGACAGCGTCAGAAGCGTCTCGCCTGGGCTAAAGACAAAAAGGACTGGACTGCTGCTGAGTGGTCCAAAGTTATTTTCTCTGATGAAAGTAAATTTTGCATTTCCTTTGGAAATCAGGGTCCCAGAGTCTGGAGGAAGAGAGGAGAGGCACACAATCCACGTTGCTTGAGGTCCAGTGTAAAGTTTCCACAGTCAGTGATGGTTTGGGGTGCCATGTCATCTGCTGGTGTTGGTCCACTGTGTTTTCTGAGGTCCAAGGTCAACACAGCCGTATACCAGGACGTTTTAGAGCACTTCATGCTTCCTGCTGCTGACCAACTTTATGGAGATGCAGATTTCATTTTCCAACAGGACTTGGCACCTGCACACAGTGCCAAAGCTACCAGTACCTGGTTTAAGGACCATGGTATCCCTGTTCTTAATTGGCCAGCAAACTCGCCTGACCTTAACCCCATAGAAAATCTATGGGGTATTGTGAAGAGGAAGATGCGATATGCCAGCCCCAACAATGCAGAAGAGCTGAAGGCCACTATCAGAGCAACCTGGGCTCTTATAACACCTGAGCAGTGCCACAGACTGATCAACTCCATGCCACGCCGCATTGCTGCAGTAATTCAGGCAAAACGAGCCCCAACTAAGTATTGAGTGCTGTACATGCTCATACTTTTCATGTTCATACTTTTCAGTTGGCCAAGATTTCTAAAAATCCTTTCTTTGTATTGGTCTTAAGTAATATTCTAATTTTCTGAGATATTGAATTTGGGATTTTCCTTAGTTGTCAGTTATAATCATCAAAATTAAAAGAAATAAACATTTGAAATATATCAGTCTGTGTGTAATGAATGAATATAATATACAAGTTTCACTTTTTGTCATTTATTTATTTTATCGTCATTGGTATCGTTATCGCAATAAATAGCTGAAATTATAGTGATACATTTTTTAGGCCATATTGCCCATCCCTAAGCTCTGGTGAATTCCATGCCCAGGAGGATTAAGGCAGTGCTAAATAACAATGGTGCTCACACAAAATATTGACACTTTGGACACAGTTTTGACATGTTCACTTAGGGTGTACTCACTTTTGTTGCCAGTTATTTTGACAATAATGGCTGTATGTTGAGTTATTTTTAGAGGACAGTAAATCTGTACTGCTATACAAGCTGCACATTGTCTACTCTAAAGTATATCCAATTTTAATTTCTATAGTATTGTCCCTTGAGAACATATAATAAAATGGTTGCTGAAATGTGAGAGGTGTACTCACTTTTGTGAGATACTGTATATTTTATATATATATATATATATATATATATATATATATATATATATATATAAAATATATACAGTATATATATGTGTGTGTGTATGTATGTATGTAACACTAGCCAAAGGATGCCAGGAAAAAAACAAAAAAAACAAATGCTGCTTTAAATATTTTTTAAGCATTAAACAGGGAAAAAAAAAAAAAAAAAAAAAAAATATTGCAAAAATTAATGAGTTCATTTTGATAGCCTCAATCTAATTTTATAATTTTTGACCTACATTCTAGGGAGAAAAAGGTAGCTATGCATTTTAGGTTTAATCCAAACAATCCATCAGACAAAAAACAACAAACAAACAAAAACCCCCAATAAGACAGGAATACACAATTTAATTTTACATCACTTAAATGAATTAATCGCTCTCAAAACACAATATTGTTACCTGGCTTCTCTCGTCATTGGCAGCTTCAGATATGGCCAGCGTTGCCAAATTAATCACAAGCTCAGGCAAACCAATATCCTCCAATAACCTTAAAACCTAAACAAGTAAACAATTACAATTATTACATCCCCATTCAGATGCTAATTAATTATTTTAACCTGGTCTGTGCATCTAGCAGACTTTCCTTGTTGTAATAAAGTAATCGTGGGGCAGTTGCAGCCGTCTCCTCATCCGAACCCGTAAGTTTCATTAAAAACTCTTCTTTATCCACCTCAGTGGCTGCTTCCTGGAAACACTGCAATGCCTAAAACCATAAAAAAAAACAAAACAAAAAAAAAAACACACATCCAAACATGACAAACAACATCTGCATCATTTCACAACACTTTTTTGCATCTAGAACAATTTTATGGACTGTAAGGAGGAACAACAGCTGCCATGTCTTGAGCATTGGAATGCCTCTATAAAAAAGCCTTTGGCTCTTTAAAGTGTCATTTTTCCTCCCATTCATGTATTTATCTGTGGAGTGGACTGTTTCTGCCTTGTATAGTGTCCAGAGTAAATTGCAGGAAAAAATAAACAATTGTTTTAACAATTTCAGCTTCAGAAGCACAATTTATGACATCATTGTTGTCTTCTTTCATTCCGGATACAAAATGTTAGTAAAACGTAATTTCAACAAAAAGTTTTGGTCTTTTCCCATTCCAGTTGACAGCAACAGTACTGGAAAATAGCTGGAAAATAGCTACCCAAGAAAGTCAAGAATATGGCCACTAAGTGAAATGACTTGCATTTACATTTATACATTTGGCAGACGATTTTATCCAAAGCGACTTAAATCCAAGCTACACATTTATTCAGTTCATACATTCCCTGGGAATCCAAACCATGACCACAGTGTTATCAAATCATGTTTGGTAGTGAAAGTGACTAGTTTTACAATTATTTAATCCAAATAAACATTTCTTTATAGAGGGATCCCAGAGGCTGAAAAAAGAAATCATACCATTGGTCATTCAGGAACCGTCTTACCTTTTGCCCCTCACCACTGGCCAGATAGCAATGACCCAAAACAAAACGGTAGGATCCCACATTCACCTGGCACCAGGACCCAACTAACCGAACATATTCCTGTAGAGAGGCAGGACACAACCACAGTGAAAGTGTTACATCTATTTTATAAAGATAATAAAATGTTATTTTTTGCAAAGCAACTGCATACCATATTCTTCAACGATAGAGCACTACACTGTGTATTAGCTGCCAGTATCATATTTAATGCACCCTTGAAAATGTCAAAACAATGCCAACAGGAACTGATTAAGAGTGCCCTAAGTGAGGTTTGAATACAATGTTTGAATCATTTTACTTTACCAGTCAAACAAGTTCTGGTTGGTAAATTGGTAGAGTCATGGGTAGAGTGTGAAAGACAGACGGCAACAATTTTACGAAAAAAAAAAACAAAACAAAACTGTCTTGGTGGTAAGTACAGGGCACAACGCTAAAGATTTTTTCTACTGGCCCGGGTGGCCAGCGATTTTATATTTTTACTTGCCCTGCCAAAAATTTCACTGGCCCTGCCACAAAAAACTTTGTGTTCATTGTGTTGAGCCATGCAACCTTGTATTTTTTAATAAGGTTGTTACAACATCAACATTTTAGATACTAGTGAAATTTCGCAATTCTTGGTTCCAATTATTACACCACAACAAAAACTACTAAACAGTCAGTAATGATACAAGTAGGGATGCACCGGGCCCGATACTGCACGTGTTTACTCGTACTCATTAAAACCGAATATAACAGTAATGGAATATAACAGTAAAAATAAACAAATGGGGCTGAACAATTAATCAGAAAAAAAAGGAAATAGTGATACATCTTATGAAATTGCAATTATCAAATCAAAAGCTAAGCACACTACAAATGTAAAGTGAATTTTTGTTCATGCTGTGCTTCAACAGAAAACAGCACAGAGTAAAAGATTTTAGATTTAAGAAACCGTATCCTTACTGAAAAATCAGGAAATAATATATTCAATCCAGTGCTAGTTTCCACACAGCTGACATGTTTAACTGTTGTAGCTTATCCACGTTGTGTGCATGAAAAAGACAGTCATCGGAGAAGTGCTAATTAAACGTCTGTTTGGGTCACTGATTTCGACCCTCCAAAACCAAAAACAGCGGTTTCAGTCGAAAATTTTCGATAGCCCAAATTTCGGTGCATCCCTAATTTATACTCCATTACAATAGTCCCTTCACTGCTGTATCTTTAAGACCATATACAATCAGAGAAATCAGACAATATGTATCGACTCATACTGGTTTCTCACCTGCAGTTGTGCATATTGGCAGTTTCCCATCAGGCATTCAGGAAAAAGGAAACTGGGATTGCTGGGCCAGCTAGTGCAATGATACAAGGCAAATACTGTACTCATGAACCAGCATCACCCAGATACTTTACCAAGAAGAACTGACTGAAGATATCAAAGGGTGCAGTAGTGATGTCAAAAGTGCTTAGGCACCAAGTTGATAATAGAATCTGAATCAATATTTGATATGTGCAACTCACTGACTGACAGGCGACTGCTTAATGCTCACATGCGGATGTGAACGTGTGTGTTCTGAAGGGAACTTGGGGCATGTGGTTGTGTGAGACTCTGTGCTTGTATGATGCAATTTATTTAAACAGTCAGTTATGTCTTAAGGGAATGTAAACTGTCAGGACAAAAGATCTGATCAAAATAGATCTGTGCAAGAAAAACTCACTCACTGCTCTTGTTAATAATCCCTTCTGCATTACTGACATTTTTAGTGATTGTTCTGAAGTATGTTTTGAATTATGTTTTGAAGTTGAATAAATTACTTGACATTTACAACACAATTGTTTAAAATTACATTATAAAAAGTACATAATTAAAAATAATTAAGAGTTAAGTATAAAATAATTAAACACTAAGTAGATGAATAGTTTTGTACCTTTGGTACCGAAATTAGTATAGAGAATCGTTAAATTTCACTCTTATTGGTACAGACTACTGAAATTTTGGTATCAACACTAGTGTCCAGCATACTACACATAAAGAGGATACAGAAACTGGCAGAGTAGTGTCAGGACACTGGAGATCATCTGTGGCCAGTGCAACATGGTCTGATTGCCCTCCACATCCTGCTGGGAGAAGATCTGAGACATGATGGCTTTACGGGCCACATTCTGGTAGAACAACTCCACAACAGTTTGAGGATTCAACACTAAAGAGAAAAACAACAGCGAGGAACAGTCAGCATTCTCATCATCGGTCATAACTTGTTTCTCTATATTGTGGCGATTCATTTTACCTGATCTGTTGGAAGTAGAAGTCGTCGAGTCAGACAGCTCCAGAACAGACAGATGCTGAAGATCAGCATTTCTAAAGAAAAACAGATAATGCCATTTAAAAAAAAAAAAAAAAAAAAAAAAAGTACTAATTTCATAATCAAAGATCAACTAAAAGAAATTACCATCATATGTATATATGTAAATGAAAATTATAAAACTTTATTATAAAACATTTATACAGAGGCAGGTGGTCAAGATAGTATTGAATTAGAGGTCGACTGATTGATCGGCTGGCCGATTAATCAGGCCGATTTTTGGCATTTTTAATTAATCGGCATTGGCCGATTGTGCTGCAAATTAGACCGATTAAAAGGCAGGCGCATCTGCGAGCAGCTAAATGTTGTTGTGGAACACGTGATGCTGCTTCTTGCGGCTAGCAGATTGCAATCTGCTGGCGATACTTCATTTTTCGTGTCCCGCCTTTCAAACTATACTCCTTTGGCCGTGAGCGCGGAAAGACGTGTTCAGCGCGACCACACCATCTAGTGGACTGCTGTTTTCAAGCGCTCAAGTCACTCACACATGCGCTATTGTACGCAGACCATATGGGCGGTCTCAAATTGGGCTGCATGCGGACAGGGTGTGCGGACGTCCGCGGACCCTCCTGATGATGAAAACCTGGTAACAAGCCCACCGGCTAAATTATTATAGTAGCCTGCGTTGTATAGATAAGCTCCGACGTTATCAATTCTGTTTCTGTACCAGAGACTTTCTCTCCCTTTGAGGCTGCGTGAGATGGAGCAACGCACACTCTGCAGACGTGCCTTGATCACACACAGCTTCAGCTAACGATGGCAGGGGAAATCCATTTCGAAAGTGTAATTACATTGTAGCCTACTAGAGTTGATGCCGACCATGCTTATCGTAAGTGCAACAAGTCATTTGCATGTGAAAGTAGAAACACGTGCAATTCAGATGAAACTTCTGGCTAAAATGTGCATGTTAACTTCCCTCATTAAATGTGTCTGCGGGTCTGGCATAGCCTCCACGACATCATCACTCATGGCCAGTGCACTCTTAAAGCAGTTATGAGCAGCAGGCTGTGTAATATGAGTGAACTCTTATTTTTGTTATCACTTAGATTATGGCCTTTTGGCTCATAGCAGTGTCTGTCAACAAACAAACAAAAAAACATGCTTCAGAACAGTTTTGAGAAGGTGCTTAAAAAGCTGAGCTATGTATTATTACTATGAATTAGGCTACTACTAAGTTTATTGGTAACACTTTACAATAAGGTTTATTAGTTAACATTAGTTAACATGAACTAATAATGAACTGCACTTATACAGCATTTATTATTCTTTGTTAATGTTAATTACATTTACTAATACATTAAAATCTTGTTAACATTAGTTAATGCACTGTGAACTAACAAACAAACAGTGAACAACTGTATTTTCATTAACGTTAACGAAGATTAGTAAATACAGTAACAAATGTATTATTCATGGTTAGTTCATGTTAGTTAATAAATTAACTAATGTTAAACTAATGAACTTTATTGTAAAGTGTTACCAGTTTATTTAACAAAGTCTAGGTTTTTGATTACCTGTTTTGCATATTTAATATTTAACGTATACATTATTTTTTATTTAAAATTATACAAGTGCACTGATTAGAGAGGCTTGTGTTGTTCAATAAATGTTAAATTTAAGCAATTTTCTGTATCACATCTTATTACTTAACTGTTGAATTTTATGAGATGAAGGGAAAAAAAAAAAAAAAAAGAAAAAAGAAAATCGGCCAAACATATCGGCAAAAAATAAATAAATAATCGCCATCATATATCGGCCATCGGCTGCCCTGATTTCTAAATATTGGCATCGGACAGAGAAAATACCATGTCGGTCGACCGCTAAATTGAATTCCTTGATTCACTGAACCTAACGTTCATCAGTAAAACAAAACAAGTATGTGAAAGCAGAGATATGAAATCTAAGCGGCTACAGTATGTTCAAATTAAAAACAAATAAGGCACCAGGTAGTGATGGACTTCCATTAGTGGTAAAAAGACAAACTTTTTGCTGATGATACACACATTTTACACGTGAATTTTAATTTGTTACCATCGGGGAGACGATTCAGGGTCTTGGTGTGTAAGTCAAATCTTTACAAAAATTCCTTTGTGCCAACTGTGGTTAAAATTTTAAATAGAGAATTTCAAGATTGAGATAGGATGCTGCAAGTTTTTATATTTTGGAATGCTGTTATATTCTAATTTATTGTATGTTATGTAATGTGTTGTGTGGGATGGAATCTGTGTACTGGCTGTGTCATGATGTCCAAGACAAATTTTCGAGGAATGGGACAAAGTATATTCTATTCTATTCTATTCTGACTCCCTTTAACTGGATTTTGAAAAAAGGTGCAAGTTCTCCTTTGTGGAGGGAGGAAATAAATATAGTAAAACCCAAAGAACAAAACGAAAAACGTATACTGCCAGAACTATAGGTAGGTTAAAAGTGATATAAACATGTTTATATATATTTATATCAGACTTAAGACCAAAATGGTTTTCACTGGTTTTCTTGCAATCGCAGGAATTAATGCCGATTCAACCGATCGTTGTATTTACAGCAGCTAACATTTGTCTTATTGATGCAGTTTTACAGCAAAAAATAAATAAATAAATAAAAATAAATAAATAAAATTGTCTGAGTGGAGGAAAACAAATTTTAAAAGGCCCATCAGAGCAATGGGAGGGTAGTATTTAACGTCTTAGTTTTCACTGCAAAAAATGATAAATGTTTCAGCAATTAGGTCATTGTGTGTAATTAGGAAGCCATATACACACATTTGCAATACTAACCATAGCTTAAATATTTGGATCTTTTTTTAATGGATAGGGACATGTGAAGTGTGGACTCACAGTATGTCCAGTGGTACGGATGAGGATAGCGTCAGGCTCATCTGCTTGAGCAGGTGATATGTGCAAAGCAGATTAGAGCATCGAGGAATCAAGTCTTGCTGCAGCTGCAGTAACTGATTACCGGCCCCAAGAAACACCTGCACACACAAACAATTGGCAAAGAGTACAGAGACTAAGGTTGTCAAAAGGGCTGAAAAACAAAATTAGAAACATTTTTTTTTTCCTGTTTGAGGAAAAGATTAGTGAACACCAGAGGCCCGTTCTTCATACGTCGCTAACTCGGTTAGCTGATTTGATTGATGATGATTTGGCATGATCATGGATTGTTCGGTTCTTTGACACTCATCCTGAACTTGCTACCATAGCAACAGGTCCGTAAGCTTAAACCTGCTCGTGAGCAGGCTTATTTCATGTAAACAGGATTAGATTGCATCTTTTTAAGTGGAACTGATACTTAAAATCTGTCCCAGCCACTGCTACTTTATTTCAAGAGTACTCTACTTATCCAGGGACAATAATTTAAAATGATAATAATTTACAAATTTATTTGAAAATAATATTATAATGTTGTGTAGTCTATAACACTATAGACACAGCCAGTTTTACTCATTGAAAGATTTATTCGTGATGGAATAGTTACTTTACAATTGTATTGGAGTCTTGCACGGCTCAGAATAACTGTACAAGCATGTGTGTATTAATTTGAATGGTGACAGCTATTATGGGAGTGGCCTGATGCAGCACAGGAGATGCAGATAACCTGATCTTGACTTTGATTAATTTTTAATTAAAACTTTAATTAATGCTGTCACGTAACAAATCTGTTTCAAAGATAAAATTAAATTAATTGCGAATTACAACACTGAAATAAAAATGTAATGACTGTACAAATGCTCGTGAATCTAAATAGTTGGGAATCATTGGGAATCGATACATATGGCCTTTTTCAAGGAACACGAGAACACGCAATAATCTCAGACAACTTAATCCTGATATTTTAATCCAATCCACAAATTCGTTTGAAGAACCAAATTAGCCAGAGATCAGTTATCACGATCATTATCATTTCACAGTGTTATTGTGAAATCAAAAAGGCCGCGATTCAATTAAATAAATATATGTGCTGAGGGTTTCGGAGTGATTTGTTGTTCATGGAAATTTTAAAATAAAAGTTTAAACTCTCACTTTGAGTTTGCATGTTTTGATGTCCACATATTCTTGTTCAAGAAATTACAGTGGCTGTAGCATTTCTATAGTAAAGAAGTGGCCAAATATTAAAGGTTAAGTGGACATTTGAATTAAATGTTGTTTGGCCAATATTAAACAAGGATTTGATCTGCTAAAGCAACAGTATTCAAATGGCTCTGGCTTGGTTCCATCTGAACCGCGGGACGTAATTGCACACTTTTTATCGTTTCTAGCAGCGCATCAAAACAACAAAGCGGCACAAGTGTTCAGGGTCGTTTATGGTAACGATTCTTCAGTGCTACATCCTGCAATATTTTTATCAAGAGCCAAACACGATTCAATCAAGCCCTTTCCACTCTGTGCGCGTTGCTTCTCTCTCTCGCTAAAGACGTAAAGCGCCACATTAAGAGCTGCAGATGAAACCATGTTTGTGGCAAGTTAATGCACGGCACCTTTAGACTTTGTTTTTTTTCCATACATTTAACATTATTAGCATTAGCATTATTCAGCATATTAAAAGCATTTCATAAACTGTTATAATTTGGAAAATGATTTAGAGATGGAAAGGGAATACAAAAAAACTTTGAAATTACTAGTTAACTTTATTTTGTGCTCATGATTAGTTTAAAGCATCAAATTACAAAAAGTAGATTACAAATTACAAAAAGTAGAAATATTTTATTTGATTCAACATAGTATTTATTACACAAACTTAGACCATGAGGTTGAGTAAATGATGACTGAATTTAAATTTTGGGGTGAACTAATATATATATATATATGTATGTGTGTGTGTGTGTGTGTGTATATATATATATATATATATATATATATAAATGTGTATTTATACATATATATATATATATATATATATATATATATATATATACACACACACACACACACACACACAATATATATATTTTTAAATCAATAAGGAAATATGAAATTCAAAGTAAACATGGTCAACTGATGTTTTATGAATAATTTTCTTAGAAAAGTTAATTTACTGAAGGCTACTAAAAAAGCTAGGTTACTAAGTTTATTAAATTAATTCACAATACGTGCACATTATTAATGTGGGGGGCGTTGCGTCGTGCAGGCACAATAGCGCTGTATGACAGATGTATCACTTTTATTTAGCTTTTGCTTTATTCAAAATATTCACAAACTTGTTAACTATAGCCTATCAAGAACTATAGGCTATATAGGTGCTGAGCACCCACGGGAAAATATGAGATATTCTCCATTAATTTTAACCAATAAAAAAACAACTGCAGCTTTCAGATGCAACATTCTTTTCATTTTTATAGTTCACTTGAGGCAGTTACTATGGCATTTTTTAATGATGCATGTCGAGTTCGCATCAATGTAAAAACGCAAGAGCGCATCAATGTAATGTGCAGCACGAATCACTCCACAAAACTTGCGCGCTCTCATGGCTCTCAGATATTACGTGTACATGCTCGGTTATGGAGTGTGGGCACCAACCGGCAGAAACATAAATCGGCGCCTATTGTCAAATATTTGAATGCGATTTGTCGTGTAAATCATGTCAGTTGATCTATAACGCGATGGGTGCTGCCACCGCAGGCAAAGCGCGAAAGCATGTTTGAATTTAACAGTGAATGTTCTGATCTTACCGGTGTTATCGTACTCTTCAAAGGGTTCAAATCGATCGCCTTTCATATATTGAATTGTATGGACATTCTAACTGCATTCTATAAGCTATATCACGCATTGCGTTATTGCCCTGCATTATATTCATCATCAGTCAACTGTATGAAATATCAGATGACGTATGTAGGTCTAGGGGCGGGGCAAGAGCGTTAAATGCATTAAATTTTAGATGTTTTGTCAGGCTATTATTTATTTATTTAACTTTTAGACTAGGGCTAGGAATTTAACGCGTTAATTAGATTAATTACGGAAAAAAATAACGCATTAAATTCCCAGCCCTAGTCTGAATGTAAAATAAATAAATAAATAATAATAGCCTGACAAAACATCCGATTTAACCTTTTTATATTAATATTCAGTTGGGAGAAATATTTACTTTTTTTGGTAAATGTTGGTAAAAATTCTTTGGCTCTTGGGGCCCAAGATTCTAATATTTGATGACTATGGGTGTTTTTTTCTTTTACAGTACTACGGCTGCCCCGATGGAAATGTATAACTGTTCCAAAAAAGCATTGTCCGGACCTCTGTGGGAAGGAAATATGGAGACTGGACCTCTTGGAACTTTAATTGAATACCCCTGCTGTAACAAGAACAATCAACAGGCATTTGTTAAAATACATAATGTATGGAAAGGACCTCAATGTATCGTCAGGAGCCATGGGTATTAATTTTGTTTTGCCTGTAAATTATTTTCTCTCAAAGTGATGGTAGCCACTGACTTGCATTATATGAATCACCAAGGTTTTAGTTAAAAATCTTCTTTACTGTTCAAAATAGATGGATGGCCTGAGGGCGAGTAAATTAACAGCAAATTTTTAGGTGAACTAACCCTTTAAAGTCCCCCGTAGTCAATTTTATCTCTTAAAACTCATATTTGAAAAATGACACATTTAAACGTTTTTTATACATTATAAACCTGCTATATTGCTTAATCTACCCAATTTTGCATATCAACAGAAAAATATACCGGGATAACCTTCTCGAGACTATCTTGATTCAGATTGGTCATAGTTAACGATATGCTAAAGCCCGCCGACACGTTGACGTAATTGGTTACAAGGTATTTTGTGGCGCCAGAAACACCAGTGATTTCAAACCGTGTTTTTGAAACTGTCTTTAGATTACTGCAGTTTTAAAGCAAAATACTCAGGAATAGTGTTGACTTATGAATTTGCACATGGTTTGTCTTAAAGCATATTAAAAAACACCACATAGACATAAGCAACATTAAAAACTTGATTTTCACCACAGGGGACTTTAAATGTCAAATTCAGGTTTTAATTAACAGCCCTAACTGAGTCACATGCTAAGTGTGTATGTGTACTCACATTGTCTCCAATTCGTAGGTACAGTTGCTGCAGGATGAGCAGGTCTCTGCAGAGCAGAGTTCGGGTCATGGCAGTCTGGCACACAGCTTGACAGATCAGACTAGCGGCCACACTGCTGCCGTACAGCTGAGAGAGACTAATACGCACTCTTAGAGACTGACCTGCAACAAACATCACATCAGTGCTGATTAGAGAAATAGTTCAGCCTAACATTTAAAAAAAAAATCAGTCATCCTTTAATTACCCCTTAGTCGTTCTAAGCTCATACAACTGTCTTTCATAATCCATGAAAGATAAAAGAACACACAAATACACAAAATAATATTTCTTCAGCTGTTTCCCACACAACAAAAGCAGATTGTGACCAGGCTCCAGAAAATGATGCTGCAATATTATGACAAAAGTCAAAAATGCCAATTATTTCACTTGACACTGTATTTGTGATAATACATATTTAATTATATTCAAAATATTATAACAATTTATTTATTTTATAAAGCATAAATTCAATCTTTTC
This sequence comes from Mylopharyngodon piceus, assembly GCA_039654765.1. Lineage (NCBI taxonomy): Eukaryota > Metazoa > Chordata > Actinopteri > Cypriniformes > Xenocyprididae > Mylopharyngodon > Mylopharyngodon piceus. The sequence continues at coordinate 216,863 of JBCHWC010000099.1, forward strand.
ATCAAATAATGTAATCAAGTCTGTTCAGAAAATTTGGACTAAACCACTCGATTCATATGGATTAGTTTTACAATCTCTTTATGAACTTTTTGAATTGTCAAAGTGGTAGTTGCATAGGCAGTCAATGGAGCGATAGAAATCTCTCAGATTTCAATAAAAAGATCTTCAATTTGTGTTCCGAAGATGAACAAAAGTCTTACGGGTTTGGAGTGACATGAGGGTGAATAAATGACAGAACATGTCATACATGTTTGCAATGACACAAAGTCAAGTAAATGACAGAATTAGAAAAAAGTCCTTCAATGACAATGTTCATGTTCTTTTTTTTTTTTTTTTTTGGGGGTGGGGGGTAAAGTATTCCTTTAAACATCACAGACAACAAGAACATTTACCACAGAACCTTCAAAAAGGTTTATTTAATGGTACCAGTGGGTCTGGTGTCCGTCTCTGCATCAGCCTCCAGGTCCAGTTCTCTGAGCAGCATGTTCATGGCAACAATGGGGTTAAAGATGTCTTGCAGTTTGTTTGCAATATCCGGAATCACATTCACTCTGAAGAGAACATTTCACTTTAGACATGAAACTGATCAATTACTAATGTGATTGCATTAAATCAGTGATTCAATTGATACTGACTCGTTGGCCAAAAGACCGTCCAGTATTTTCTCGGACACTTTCTCTGGAGACAGTAGGTCATCAAGGGCTTTCTCCATCTCATAGGCCATGTCCTCTGGAAGAGACTCGTTCACCAGGCGCAGACACTGAACGAGTTGCAGGACGTCACGACTCACATCTAAATCTAATAAAAGACCACCCAGGCATGTGATCAGCTAAAGACAAAAAGAGGGAAAACCTGACACCCAATCCGCCCCATCCCACCCCCTGCTTTCAACCGTTACACCACTGAGCTTTTATTTTGGCAGGTAACCACAGGGAGACCTGAAGGCTTCTCTTTGTTGAAAACAACAGATTTATAAACTATTCTTATTACGAATTTGGGAAGATGGTTAACCCTAATTATAAGTGACTCAATCACACATACAGCACTTGCAGAGTAGCATTTACTGTAAATCGAAACTGCTGTGCTTTACTCTGAAAAATGCAGTACGTCAGACGCTGCATTTTTTTTTTATTTTTTAAATTATATATATTTATATAATTACATCACAACCGGTGCAATTTGATGATCGTACTAAGCCGTCTCACATTCTCACAACCATGCATTGTCAAAATTCATTAAAAAGTTACCGGGCAATGGCGATTTTTACTCGCATTTTGTGCTTTGAACCTTGGCTAACACGCTAAGGGTGTCCCGCAGATGGCGTCACAAGCTCATGCTGTGCTGTCAGAAGCAACTTGTCCATGAAATGTATTAGAAAACATAACATTTTGAAGTTTATTTAGTAATTGTTAAAGGCCATTTCACGAGTTTAATCATCATACAGAAAAGATGACTTTATGAAACGATAGTCTCTCAAACACTGCCTCTTACCCTCAGCAATTGGAGTCTCCTCTTCAGAAAACAGGTATTCATCTGAGGACAGGTAAAGATGGTCGACAGCAAAGCAGGGTAACAGGAAAGACACAAAGCCCTGGAAAAGTAGAGTAAAAAGATTAGCGATCAACCAATATACAGTATATCGCCAAAGCCAATATCTGACATTTTTTAATTATCGCCATCGGCCTGCAGGTTTTTGCTCTGTTTGACCGGTAAAGGCTGATTTATACTTCTGCGTCGAGTGTACGCCGTAGCTATGGCGTAGGCTGTTTGTACCACGAGTAGCCTATGACGTAGCCTGACGTGCACCTCTTCAAAAATGTAACAACGCGTCAATTCTACGCGGACCGCAAGCGCTGTGATAAAAGATGTAATTACACATTCCAGCTATTAAGAGCTTCTGAATTGTACGTTGTATCAGCCCGCATAAAAACGCGTTTATTCTGCATGTCTCTGGACTTACAATTGTTAAGTGACTGCTCGCACATTATTCAGGAGATATTTGATGCCACTTGAGGCATGTGAGAGAACAACTTTAATCCTAGCACATTGATGTACTATATACAATTAGTAACTATGTCAAATTAATGCCCTTTAATGCATACTGTATGTGTAACTGTAGCATAACCAAAATGTGATTCCCAGTATGCACAGACTTACCAGACTACTAAATGCACTGCTGGTTGCAGTGCTTACTTAGATAAATTTCAATATGTTCTAAGATTAGTGGGATTATTAGAAAGTATAGATGTCAATGGAACAGTTCCCAAAAACCAAAACCAAAAGTAATATTTCTGCATTATAATATCTGACAGGGCATTTTTAAGTAATTTAAGTATTTGTTGTTTTGCAGTACCAAATTTATGTAAGCACCAGTCAGGGAGTGTCCTGCACTGTCTGAAAATTCTCATGTAATCCATATTCAAATACAGATTATTGCTTTAAATAAATAAATGATTAGGTTTTATTTATTAATCTCATAATTTTACAATTCTGATTAATACTCAGCCAGAGTACTGAGTACAGAATAAAAGGAATTGCAAGCATGACATTAAGCAGGCTTCAGAAAAAAAAAAAAAGTTGCTGTTGGTTGAGCCAATATTTCTATGTCAGGCTGATCAGATAATCAAACAGAGCTGTGTATTAATGAAGCATTCAAATTAAGTAAAGCATGGGGCGCTATGGAGCGGAAAAGAGAGTAGACAAATTAAGAAAAGCATGTGTACTAAAGAAGTAAAAAAGGACAATTCTGATATCATTTGACCTACACACACAGACACACTTCAACAAAACTAAGTGAGGCTAAGATCTGGTACCTTCTTGAGGATGCAGACCATGGCTGTGGAAGGGCTCACATGCAGGGCGAGTGGTGTGGACAGAACGTCCTGGTATTGTAGGCAACATGCGTAAAACTTGGACCAGAACTCCACCTGCAGAAGGCGGTAGTCTTCCTGACAGAACTCGTACTCCGTCACACTGGACTGAAGCTGAACACAATGTTTGATTACATTTTTTTTTTTTTTTATTGAGCAAAAAGACAGTTACAACGTGACATAGTAACTTATACATAAGAGACAAAAAAAAACAAAAAAAAAACAGTGACAGGTATATACACATACAAATACAGAAGAAGACAGGGAGAGAGAGACAGAGTAGGCTATAGATATATGGTTGTGGTAGTTTCAGCAGGTACAGGTACAGAGATCAGTTAAATCAATTTCATGAATTGCATTAGTAATTAGGGCCTGAGCACCGATGGTGTGAGGACGCTATTGGAATTGCTCCGTTTTTTATTATTATTATTATTATTATTATTCTCCAAAGTGAATCGCATTTTTAAGGGCCTAAACGTGCTCGAAAACTCACGGAACTTTGCACACGTGTCAGAAGTCAGTAGCCCCTCGCTGCAGAACACACGAGATCCAGGGGGCGGAGACAGGTAGGTTAAGGGATATGTAAAGTGGGAGGAGTTGGATCTAGCTCCAGGGGGTGGAGATGGGTAGGTTTAGATCCAGGGGGCAGAGACGAGTAGGTTTAGGGATATGTAAAGTGGGAGGAGTTGGATCTAGATCCAACCCCGCCCCCTGGATCTTGTGTTCTGCAGTGAGGACCATCTCTCAGAAGTGGTGAAAATTTACGTCTGTTATGGGTTGCAGAATTAGGCGTGGCAAAATGGCTCGATAGCGCCACCTAACGAAGTGCCCCTTGCGCTACATTTCACGTAGCTTTTGAAATTCGGTACACACATTTAACAGCCCAGTACCTACAAAAAAGTCTCTTGGAGCAAAATCTGAAACTGAACAGGAAGTCAGATATTTTGAATTAACTTGCCATTTTTTGCCATTTCCAGACGTTGTACTTTAACGAACTCCTCCCAGAGCTTTAATCAGATCAATGTCATATTTGGTCAGTCTAATCTAAAGGCCTTTGCGACGTTACATTGCGAAGATCTAGACTTTCCGCTGAAGGACGTCTCCGTGGCGGCCTGACAAAGTTCGCAAGGAAACAGGAAGTTGTTGTAACTCAGGCATACAATGTCCGATCTGCCCCAAACTGCACGTGTTTTATTAGAGTCCTGGCCTAAACACATCTACATGGCAATATTCGGTTACAGTCATAGTGCCACCTGTAGGCAACAGGAAATGACTTGTTTCACACTGTGATTAACTCCTCGTAGAGATTTAACCAGATCAACATCATATTTTGTCAGTCTAATCTTAAGACATTAGCGATGATAAATATCAAAGATCTTGAGTTTTCGTTGAAGGACGTGTCCGTGGCGGCCTGACAAAGTCTGATGTTTTGCCATGAAAGAGGAAGCTGTTGTAACTCAAGCATACAGTTTCTAATCAGCCCCAGACTTCACATGTGTGATAAGAGTCCTGGCCTAAAGACATCTATATGCTAATATTCTGTTAGTCATAGTGCCACCTGCTGGCAACAGGAAATGGCATGCTTTACACTGTAATTCACTCCCTGAAACACATTTCAATATGCCAAGAAGTACCAAACATACTAGAAACATGTTAAATCATGCAACACTTGGCTAAGTGCTAATGTATGCGATTAACGCCACGAAACAGGAAGTTGTTGTAACTCAGGCATACAATGTCCGATCTACTCCAAACTTCAAATGTTTGATAATAGTCCTGGCCTGAAGACATCTAGATGTAAGTAATAGTCAAAGCACCACCTGTTGGCAGCAGGAAGTCTGGCACTTTGAAATGACTTTGCCATAATTCTCCTGTATTTACTCGCTTACATGCATGTCGCCCACTGTTCACTGTTTTCCTAAAGCCAATGGGTGGCGGTGAGCCCGGGTGCGAGGGCCCTTTCATCGCTGCTTGCAGCTTTAATTACCGTTTAGCTTTCCTTGTATTGTTGTGGGAAGGAAGAAAAAAAAAAAAAAGACTGGAAGTGACTGCACTAAGTGATAGATAGACATCAATACAATGTAATGCAACAGCAATAATAATAATAATAATAAATAATTAAAAAAAAAAAAAAAAAAAAAAAAAAAAAAAATTAATAATAATAGTAGTCGCAGCAGCCATGGGTGCTGGAGTGGAAGTAATGGCAGTAGCATTGGTAATAATGATAATAATAATAATAATAATAATAATGACAATAATAGTAGTGATAATAATAATAATGAATGTACTAGTCAGTGAAATGATTACAGACGAATCCATACCCCGCTAGGTTCAGCAGCCATTCCATCCCCGCCGGCAAGCACAATCAATAGACCCATCCATACAGCTACCAACCCTGCCTTATCTGATCCGCCTTATCTCTCCTTCCCACCCACTCCTTCCCACCGTCTGTATCAGTTGAGCCATTTTAAATTGTATTCTGTGGGTATAACTGTGGTGTGCCCTAGCTAGCTCCCTAGCCAGAGACACCGCATTTGACCCAGTTTATTCCGTCATACTGAATGAGTTAAAAGAACACTGACAGAGGGGGCGAAAGGAGGAGGCAGAAAAAAACAAAAACAAAAACAAAAAAAACTGTATCGACAGTGCCTGTGTCAACCGGATGTGCCAGTCAGGCCCACCGACAGATACAGAGTGGCCGCCAGACCCAGAGAGCTTATAAGTTATATAAATTATTAAAAATTCATAATGATTGTGGAACTGTTTTCATAATATTCTATTGATTGATAAAATTAAGGTTAAATAAGTCAGAAAGGTTCTGGGAAATGTTTATTCCTAAATATGTAATATTGTTTATTGTGAATGATGTGTCCTGTATACTAGTGTCCTGTCAATTCATGTTCAGTGGTAAAATTGTTGATTTAGTCCAGTTTATGGAATAGTCTGATATATTAGGGTATTTGTTGATGACGTTAATTATTTCTGAAAATGATGTTTTGGGATTCTGTAGAAAAAGTAATGTGTCATCTGCGTATAAGGAGATTTTATGATTAGTGTTGTTTGATAAAACTCCAGAGATGTTGTCATTCTGTTTTATTGCAGAGGCCAGAGGTTCTATAAATAAACCGAAAAGTAATGGAGATAAGGGACACCCTTGTCGAGTCCCGCGCTGAAGCTGGAATGGTGATGATATTATACTGTTTGTTATAACAGATGCTAAAGGTATATTATATAATGTTTTAATCCAGTGTATAAAGGAGTCTCCAAACCCAAAAGTGTTGTATGAAGGAAGTACCAGTTGACTTTATCAAAAGCTTTTTCTGCGTCCAATGATACAATTATTGTTTTTTTCTTATTTTGTTTACATAGATGCATTATATTGAATCGTCTGGTATTGTTTGATGATTGCCGTCCTTTAATGAAACCTGTTTGGTCGGGATGGATAAGGGATGAAATTACTGATTCAAGACGAGTGGCCAGAGCTTTACTTATTTTTAAATCTGTATTGATAAGAGATAATGGGCGATAACTAGAACATTGAGTCGGGTCTTTATTTGGTTTGAGTAGTATTGTAATTAGTGCTGTATTCATATGAGCTGGAATAGACGAAGTTTTTTTAATTTCTGCCGTCATTTGCATGAATAGTGGCGATATAGTTGACCAAAAGTGTTTATAAAATTCTGGTGGCTATCCATCTAAACCTGGAGCTTTATTGTTTGATAGTGATTCGAGAGCCTGTTTATATTCAATTTTCAATTTTTAGATTACATTTTTAATGGTAACACAAGAAATGAACAAAAAGGGGAAAACAGCACCACCTCACCTCATTTTCCACTGCGACAGTAACCTCTTTCTTCAGCTCCTCCCACGATAAGTCGGAATATCGCTCTGTGCCTCGTTTGTAAATCTAACCGAAAAGAATCAACTCATCTTAATGAATGCAAGTATAAACATAGCAGTTTTTCTGTTCATATGGCAGAATGGAGGTTTGGATCAGCATGTAAAGTTGCTGCATTGTTGTGGAGGTGATCAGATGAAAATGATGCTCAGTCACCAACATTTCAGTGTGCTGTGCTCTCTGATGTGTCGTCTATGGTTAAAAACTGTACAATGTACAATAACTTTTCCTGTAATGCTAACTGCTTAATAAATCATTTACCTCCTGAAACAGTATTTGGGGACCATTTTCTGGGAAGAATATTTAAAGGAAATGACCTCTGGGAACTTTCATTGAATACCCCCTGCTCTATGACCGATTAAGAGTGAATTAAAGTAAATTGGGATTTTTACCTGTAAAGCTTTAATGATGGCTGAGGCTGTGAAGCGCAGCGGTGAAAAAAGTACATCAAGATAGATTTCCTGTTTAAAAACAACATTGTTTAAGGAACACAAAAATGGCACAATTTATGACACACCAGTTTCAGCGTTCACATCAAGGGGGAAAAAAGGTGAGAACATTGCGTGGGGCGGGGGCATGCTCTGCACGAAATTTTTTAAAAGACATTTGCTTTACATGCTCATTTGTAGTTACTTTAAGGGATTTTTTAAAAAAAAATTACTACCTTACATGTCCATTTTTTCACAAAAAAACAAAACATATAGATACAGTTTTTAAAGTAAAGAGTAAAGGAAACACTGTACAGTACTTTCTAAAACAACCATTTCTTTATTTACCTTTGTAAGTTCAGAAGTCCCCCCCCATAAAACACTTTCTCATTAGCTATGTTTCCATCCACCTATTTTTATACGCATTTTGGGATATCGCATAAAAAAAAAAAATAAAAAAAAAATGCTATATGGAAATGCCCAGATGCGCATAAATTCTAAAAATTCTTAAAAAAAAAAAAACTTATACGCTCAAATGAGTAGGATAAATATTTATGCGAAACAAAAACGTGCATAAACTACCACTGAAAAGTGAGGAGTTTGCATCTATGTAAAAACACTTACCCGTGGGTCTTGGTCTTCACCAATGTGAACTTCCTCCTCTGGTGACGGCTGTACAAACACCTGGTTCCACATGCCTGTTGTGTTACTACATTTTAAAACATAAGTGGCAAAGTCAGACAAAATCAGCAAATATTTATTTGACATATTGTGGAGACTTGCTTTTTTTTTATTTTCTAAAAAGACAAAATTGAACTACTCTCATCTCTATGAAACAAACCACTTTAATGAAATATTGTATAAAATGTATAAAACTTTGCACAGATAACAAGCTTTCAGATTTATAAAATCACACACACACACATATATATATATATATATATATATATATATATATATACACACACACCATAGCCTGCACAAAAAACCCCTTATAAATCACTCAGTGGAAGACTGTCCATCACCACCCAGTCTCCTCCCTGATATCAGGGCCGCGTTATCCTAATGGGCAACATGGGCTGCAGCCCAGGGCCCCGAACACTGGGGGGCCCCCGAGACAATTCTCTTTTGTGTTTTAAAACGCATCGTTGTCACACACCCGAATCAAGAGTCACAGGTGCAGCGGACACGCACGCAGGAATACAACCAGGACAGTGGCGTAGTGTCTGGGTATGCACGTGCATATGGGCCCGGGCGGATTGGGGGCCCGCTATTACGGGCTTAACACCAAAGTATACTTCGGGCATTCGTATCGCGTAATTTTTGTCATCAGGAAGGTTCGCGGACGTTCGCACTCCCCGTCCGCGTGCAGCCCAATTTTTGTGATGGCACGGACAGTGTGTGTACTGTACAACAGCTCATGCGAGAGTGAATTGAGTGCTTGAAAACAAAAGTCCACTAGATAGCGCGTAGTGCACATGCCGAACGTGTCTTTCCGCAGCCAAATACTTTCAAAGGCTCGCACGCGCCTCTGTGCGCGAGACAACCCGTGTACATATGTTCAGAAAAATGAAGTATAATATAAATAATGTTGTCAATAACTTGCTAAAGCCTATGTTAAATGTACTAAAATCATTAAAAAGCTGAATAAATGGACAAATAAAGGGTCCATGCCATGTCTTAACGATGATCTATTGTATTTGACCGTCATTTTTAAAGTGGGTTTCTGAAACTTATGCATGCAGTAATGTAAGTAGTACAGAATTTTAAATTGGTCATATTGGTTTTCTGAAAAAACGGCTACGTCTGCACATTTTAAGATACTGCACAAGATGTGAATAAATGTAACTTGTACACTCGTTGGGGTGGATACTTTTTATTCAACGAAATAAAATGCACATAAAACGTGATGGAAACATATTTAGAGAAGAAACTAATAGTAAATTTATTAGGAATAAAACGTGCATTAAAAAAGTCTGTGACAGAATAATTAATCAACTAGAATAATCTTCAGACTCATCGCATCTGAAATGATGCTGTGATCATTCTGAAATTCCAAAGCCAGAGTCGAATCGGTCGAATTTAAACTTGGACTTGTTAAAAAGCCTTTTTTTATTTTATTTTTTACATTTCTGAAATAGATCGGCAATGCAAAGTCATAATGATGGAGGAGCGCATATAGTAGCCTACTGTAGTACTGTTGGTGTCAATCCTAGAAATGTTTTTACAATTTTTGTCTGCATGTTTTAAAGTGATAATATCTTATTCATATTAAAATCTTGGGACTCATTCGCATAAGACGCGCGATTATGGATGGCTGCGCTTACAGATGTGAAGTTCAGGCAGTAACGGAAAACAGCAAAGATTAAAAGATATTGAGAATAAGATCCATATCAGTATCGATTAAAAATGATAATTGTTAATGATTAGTTCGCGTCCACACAGCTGAAATGTTGATCTGTTTTAGATCCATGTGTGCACTGTGCACGAAATAGACGCTGCCTTCCTGCACTTTTACAGAGTAGTCTATCACTTGGATGTACATTGACGAGTCTCCGTCGTTTTGTCTCTCATGCTGGCAGAGATGAGGGCTTTGAAAAAGACTGATATTGTTCGGTTTGACATGCGTTTCTGACGCGGAAAGTTGATCCTCGACCTCGCTGTTGAGGGGGGCCCCTTTGAGTTCGTTAGCCCAGGGCCCCGCGAAGGCTTAAGGCGGCACTGCCTGATATAACCATATATGGAGCTTACAATGCCTAGTTCCACTATGCATAACCTGCATAGAATTTCCACGTATTCCCATCAATGTTATACAACCACTTTAAATTGTAATAGATAAAAATGCCACCCGTAGCAAAATTGCATTACTAAAAATAATTTTCCTATTCAGGATCCTGTCTTTTTATTAAGCATTAGTAAAACTAAATACATTTGCCATGAGAAGCAAAATTGTACAATGCTGGGTATACACAAAGATTTTTGAAAACTTATAAGATTTTCAAAATGTGAGAGACCACAAACATGAGGACAAAAAAAATCCTAGATTTAACCGTTTTGCTCCTATAGTGTGTGGTGTGCCGTGATGTGACAAAGACAGTACACCACACATGAACAGATTTTCAACCGGAGTCCCGACTGTGAACACGGGAAATCTCGCAAAATCTCTCGAGACTTTAGAATAAACATGATGGAAGATAGGCAGGAAGAAATTGCGTTGATGGTGATTGGAATGGTTTTGGTATCTTTTACAGGACACGTTGTATAAACACTCGTGCTGTTGCCACAAATCAACAAGCTGATCCTCCATCTCTGCTGTCCAAATCCATTTAACTTTGTGCTGCACCATGACTGCATTTGTTATGCTTCTGTCTTCTGTCAGCTCGCTTTCTGAGCGTGCGCGCGTTTGTCCTCTGGGTTCCCCCCACACATCAGGATTTCTGATCGTAAATATTCAACGTTGAATATTTACGATTCGCGATCGGGGCGCCTCCGACGTTCTTCCGAGCAGATTCAGTCACTCTTAACACACCTCACACCACAGGAAAATCTGATAAGATAATCTGTAGAACCATCAAGATAATCGGGACATTACCTAGGATTGTAGGAAGGGGAGAAATCGGCCCAAAATCAGCTCAATTATTATTACATTTTCAGAAAAGTGTATTTTCCTCATTCATTTTTCAAGGCAAAATATTTTTAATTGTTTTAAAGGGGACCTATTATGCAAAATTCACTTTTACATGGTGTTTGAACATGAATGTGTGTCAGCAGTGCGTGTAAACAACCACCCTATAATGGTATTCTAACTCCTTTTCTATAATCCCCATAAATCAGAAACAGTGTCTCAAAACAAGCTGTTCTAGTTTTCTCCCTACTGTGTCACCAGTCGTGGACGGGGCTTGCCCTACTGTGATGTCAATCTCTGCCCTATTAGCATAGATCCCGCCCTGAGAGAGCCGCACACATTGATTATATCCTCATTAGAGCAACTACTGATAAAATGCTGAGCTACGTAAACATTATAACTGTTCTGTTTTTGGATGTAGTAATGAACATAAGAGTCTCCATAAACTCCCAGCCTCTGAGCCACTGAGAATGCAGTGGATTCATTTCATTTATGAAGGGGAATGTGCCCAAGAAATTAGCTATATTCGTATGTTTGTGCAAATAATTTTACACCGGACTGCTTTGCTAACGAGGGTCAGTTCAATGCTGGATTTGCACAAAATATAAAGAATTCACATATTTATTTTGCATTTTGCATCAGCTTTGATCTCTGTATGTTGTGGAATGACAGACAGGTGTACATAACGGTTGTGGTTGATTTTAATTCCTGACAGTCATTTTGGCAGCATATTGTATAGCCAAGTATAACTACGGAAATCTTGAGGCAATGGGACTTGTGTTTGAATGTGTATCGGGAAGAGAAGCAGTACAGTTTTCTGTTTCAGCAGCGGTTTTTGAAAATTGACTCTTTTGTCCTTTGCTTTAACACTGTAAAACTAATTTTTACATCCAGGAGCAATGCAACAGTGGCATCTTTTTTGTCTTCTGATGCCCTGTGGTTTCCATTTTTCACTGTCTCTGACTTTATCTTTTACTATCTGTCCTCCACTGTGTCTTTAACCATCTCTATTTTTATCTCACATTTATCGTGTTTGTTATATAATTTTTTATTAGATTGGAAATCCATTTACTAAATAATATTAACTTGACTGACTGCTTAATTTCCACTTTAGTTCATAGATTAAGTAGGCTATTTCAAATGGATAGCTTATACAGACTGTTTTAATCGGTTAAAAACTAAACAGTCAAAAAATATTTTAATGAAATTAGTTGTGGCGCACATCGCTAGTTTAAAAAAAAAAAAAAAAAAAAAAAAAAAAAAAAATTCAAAATCAAACTCTGCATTACTTACTGCTCAAAACTGATGTACTTCACCACAGTCTGGTTGTCATTATCCAGCCAAACAGCCCAAATATCAGTCGCCGTCAAGACAAAATCCACTAGTGTCTCCTGTTTCACACAAACACATTTACTTTTAAGTACACTTCCATCACTAATCATATAAAGGATTCAATGTTTACTGTACTGAACCCTACCTGTGTTGAAAATAGTGTTGAGATGTGATCCAGGCTGTAGCGATTGTTCTCATTGGCCACCAGCTGCAGCACACAGAACTGACTGCGTTTGGGCACTGCGAGGTAGATGGCGAGACACAGACCGGTGGATGAGGAGAAGAAGAGTCGGAGCTTATGAGCTTGTGCTGGAGAAGCCTTCACATCCCCACGACCCACGGGCATATACTCCAGCATATCAGTCACCAAAAGACACATCTGATGCTGAGAGACAAACAATTTATACATCAATGTGACTGGCATGAAACTAGCTACTGGAGTCAAATGCACACAAGATGACACATGCTGTACCTAGTTGCTGACATTTGAAGACACAGCAATTTCATCTTGATACGTGAATTAAGTTGGGTGCATGGATAACCTGGAGTCAAACTGACCTTAAATGACCACATCCGCAGTTTATGATCTTGACACAGGGCGAATACAAAAGTGTCATCCTCTAGCTGGTGGACAGCTAGACTGATGGCTAGATCAGATGTGCTCTGATCTCCCCTGTGAATGGGATTATATGTTTAAACAGTTTCTGCTCTGTTTTAGGTTGTGTGTGATTTAATTAACATTTAAATTTAATGCAAAATAAATAATGTACCTAATAGCAGTGGGCATCCAGCCGGCCAACCGCTGCATCATTGAACTCTGCTTTAACTCCAAAATTGACACAGTCCCTTTTTGAAACAGAAAGTGGAATCATGATTTTGTAAAAAAAACAAACAAACAAAAAAAAAAAAAAACATTAAGACATTAAGGGGTAGTTCACTTAATTAAAATTGTCATCTCATCAAATATGGTAAACACAGAAGCAACCATGCGAGAACAAACCTCATTGGTTCTAGCGAGCCAAGCAAGCATGGTTGAGCTTCCAAAACGTATGATCTCTATGTATTCACATTGATCAATGTTTATATATGAATAAAAGGCTTAATTAAAGGGATAGTTCACCCAAAAACTAACATTCTGTTGACTGGTTGAGCCAAAGTCTGTCATCAAAATCTTCTGGTTTAATTCCCTCCCAGAAGCATCTCACATGATTGCGTTCCCAAACACCAGCATCCGAACGCAAGTTAACATTGCGTTTCGTCTGCGTGCTCTGAGACACAAGTCATTTATGATGTAGGAAAATTATGATGCAGCAACTTCCATTTTTTTTACAGATATTTGCGCCAATTTCCCAGGAAGTGACAATTTTATTCACTCAAACACATGGGATAGAAACTGTGCTTTATTTGCATAAGTTAAATTTCCAACTTTGGGTGGAAACACCGCTATTGATAATTTTTTGGGTGAACTATTCCTTTAAACAACACAATGAAGTTGTATGAACCATCAATCTTACTAACATTTATTAACCTTTTGATGAAATTCAATATTCTGTAATTTAAAAAAAAAAAAAAAAAAACATTTCTACGTGCTACATTTTTATAAGGGCAAAATTTAAGACCTTCACAAACATGAATGCTCTTTACTGAATTTACAAATATTCTATTTTTTACAAATTATGTTCAGAAGACTTATATACCAGATGAGTCTTAAACCTGGGACACACCAAGCCAAGGATTGTCTGTCGGGCAACACCGGACAGTTAAGCGCCGGCTGACTAGGTTTTCCCGTTTTTTTTTTTGGCTTTAGTCGGACGCCATCTGGGTTTTTTGGGACTATTCAGCATGTAGAATCGGTGTCAGGTGAGAGAGAGCGTTCTGATTGGCTGTTCAGTTTAGTTAAGTCGAAGCGCAAAAATAATAGCAAAACAGTGAGCAAATAAGTTTACGGTTTGTGACAGTCGGCTGTAGTTCTCTCAGTGTGTTTACGTGCAGTTTTTTTGCCTCGACACAGGCGACGCGATGCGACAACACAGTTGACTTTCATCAGTGCTAGTCCTTTGGCGTGTCCTACCCTTATGGATAATATCATGCTACTATTATGTCCTTTTTGGGGTTTGAAATTTAACAAAAACAGCTTCATCACAATGTCTTCTTTTGTGTTCCAAAGAAGAAAGTCATACAAGTTTGAAACATGACAAGTGTCTACGGCAATCATGCCAGGTGACAGCTGACACGCCACGCTGCAACGGCTTGAGACCGTTTACACTAAACAAGTCCATTTGTCCTTTTGGCAGAAGCGAATGCATGTACAGCTGTGGCCAACTGACAGTGACAAATTTTGTGTTTCGCAAAGTTTGCTGCTTCAGTATTTGTAGACTTTTTTTCCCCACATGTTTGTATGGTATATTGTAAAACAATGATAATCATAAGTATTAAAGGCTTTTATTGGCAAAAACATTCAACATCTGCAGAGTCAATATTTACAGTGTTCACCCTTCTTCATGAGCTCTGCAATTCACTCTGGCATGCTGGATATCAGCTTCTGGGCCAAATCCTGATCGATGAGATCCACTCCTGCCTTATTAGTGCTCAGAGTTGATCACAATTTGTGAACTTCTGCTTGTCCACTCGTCTTTTGAGGACTGACCACAGGTTCTCTCCAGGGAGTTGCCTGGTCATGGATCCAAAATTTCAATGAAATGATCTCAGAGCCACTTCATTATCACTCTTGTCACATAGTGTTCCATAATGCTGGAAAATGCATGGATCTTCAACAAATTGCACCTGAATCATTGCTCTTGCAGGATGTTTTGAAACCATTCTTTATTCATTGCAGTGTTTTTGGGCAGAATTGTTGAGAGAACCCACTCCTCCCTTGGATGAAAAACAACATCACACATTGATGGTCTCAGGATGCTTCAACTGTTGGCTCGACACAGGACTCATGGTAACATTCACCTTTTCTTCTCCAGACAATCAATTTTCGATGTCCCAGACAGTCGGATGGGGGCTTCATCAGAGACAATAACTTTGCACCGGTTTTCTGCTCTCCAATCCCTGTACATCCTGCAGAATTTCAGTATGTCCTTGATGGTTTTCTTGGAGAAAAACGGCTTCTTTGCTGCTTTTCTTCACACCAGTTCAAATCTCTTTGCCTCACTGTGTGCAGATGCACTGCACTGGTGGTGAAAAGATTCTGTAGCTACTCCTCAAGAGGAGACAGTCCTGGCACTTGCTTAATTTCCTTGCATGTGAGATCTTGATGCAAAGTGATGATGGCTGCACATCTTTCTTTGGAGGTATTTCATTTAGGAAGTAAATTTTTTTGGCCAATTAAGCTTTTTGCAATTATTTAAAATGCATCTGATAATCATAATAATCTAGAAACAACGTGAATCAACACCACAACAACTGAAGCAGCAAACTTTGCGAAACAATTTATGTCACCGCCAATACTTGTGGCCATGGCTGTATTGTGTCTGCAATAAAACGAGGCATCCATTAACTGCATCGATTAAAATTATTTCTATTTGCTTTTGATGCGCCGTGCAGCTCACAGCCGGTGTATATTTTCACAAGTAATTTACCCCTTATTAGACTCCGATACATAAGGGGCAGACAATGCCCCTTGGCATATCACATTTGGAAACTAAGAAACTAAAACTTTAACAAACATGAATATTCATGACTAAGATATGTAATACTTTTTACAACTTTGCATTAAAAAAAAAAAAAAGAAAAAATTAAAACATTTTTAAACTAAGGACTCAGACTAAATGCATACAGGATAAAGCTGAGTTCACACTGCCAGTGACTTTGTCGCTGCATGCCGGTGAAGGGCTGGTGGTGAGGTCGCCAGTGGGCGTTCCCACTACTGGTTGCCTAGTAACATTTATGAATGACATTCACGACTTCACTTGTATTAGTTGTTGCTCCCGAAAGTCATTCTTCATCTGCATAAAGTTAAACATATTTCAACTTTGTCACGTCGCTGGACACGCCTACATCCTGTTGCCAATGGTCACTGTCACTTGTGTCACTAGAAATCGCCAGCTCTCAGCTGAAATTAATGGGATCATGTCGCTTTGTCACTGCATGTCGCTGGAAGTGTGAACGCAGCTTTAGACAGATAAAGATCACTGTATAGATACAAACCATCATGATCATGAGGAGGTAACGTGATTATAATAATGCTGCCTGATGGTGAGGCAAGAGCAAATAGTGCTTCCCCCTGATGACTGATCCAGGCAGCAGATGTGGACGGTGCGGTCGACTGCGTTCCTTGTGCAAACGGGAGCACATAACTGTGGGCTGGTTCATTTAAATTCAGCTTCCCAATGTCTGTGAAAATGGACTGCATCTGGAGTTCAGTGACCAGATCCTATAAGAGAAAAAGTCATACAGATTATAGATCATATCCATAAGTAATATTACATTAAGTGATTCCTTCTATGCAAAAAATTCAAAACTTCAGGACATCAGCACTGAAATGGCATAGTAAAATAAGGCTGCAACTAATAGATAAAAATTGTCAATTATTTCAATTTTACCTAAATTGCAAAACTCTAAATGTATGCACAGTTAATTTAATATATTTTAAATGTATGTAAAAAGACGGAACATATTTTAAATTAACGTAAACAGAAGGAACATAAATATTCTATCAAATTACATCTGTGCATTAAGCCTTGTAGTGTAAATGCATACTACAGCCCAAATGCAATGTTTTGAATCCATTTGCCCTATCTTGACGCAATCATGCGTTTATTATCATCAGTCAAAATGTCTCTGCTTTTTATTAAGTCACAGCAAACTCTGGATGCTTTTGTCCATATAAGGGATTTCCTGGAACCTCATAAGTTATGTGCACGAGTACGTGAGAGCGAAGATCAATCATGAAAACGATAAATGCTGTGACTTTTAAAAATACATTTCTTTTGTTTCTGAAAAATAAATTTTGCCCAGATCAAAGAAATAAAGTAAAACTATTTATTTTCATGATCAAAGTGATTCCAGGCATCACTGAACACTTTCAAATCCAGTTAAGTGCAAGATGTACAGTGCCAATCTGCCATATACATAACATTAATGAGAACACAAAGAATTTACAACATTGTTACAATAGTGCTTTAGTTGCCCGTTCAAGCGTTATGTGCATCCACAATAGGAGTTACACATTCAGACAAGCACGGTCAATTTCAATGTCATTTTTGTGCAGATGTAAGTTGTAAAATTACTTGTATGTTGTATATATCTGATTTATCTCACATAGAAAGCAGGTTAAAAAAACTCAACCAAACGCAAGCAAAGTGCTTCAGTTTACTGATGTTCATTCACTCATCAGTTTCAGCTCAAATGTAATGCTCAGTAGGACTATATTTTAATTAAAAGTGATTCTCGTCATTGCTTTGAAAACGCGCAGGGATGCCTGGAATCACTTGGTAAAGTAGATGAAAATAGTTAAAGGCCCGCTGAAGTGTCTTGGAACGCACAGCATTATTCAATGTGTCGACGTAATTTCAACTGAAACATGTAGACAGGGCGATATTTCGAACAGCCCGCCCCTTTTTTAAAATAGCCAATAGCGTTTCGTTTATATCACAGCTCGGCCAGAACCGTTAAACTCAGTAAAATCCGTTTCCTTTTAATATCTAACCGTTTATCCTCCTTATCTCCTCTTTATCATTTTAAAATACAGCATTCTGTGCAGAATTCAAATGGGTCCGATAACTTTCGTGGTCTGAGCCGACTCGCGGATGTGATCCGCTCTGTGCTCTCGTGTCCCTGGGGCAGAGCAAGACTGTGCTCGCGCTGCGGCAGTTCACGTTATACTAACGCGAAAACGGACTTCATTCGTGTCTATGGAAAGCATATTTACACTGAATCGTTCCCTATTCTCTATATAGTGCACTATGTGCCATTCACCATGTAGAAACTAGTAAATGAGTGAACAATGACCAATTTAAGCTGCAGCTTCAGTGTCTGTTGATAGTGTAGGAGGGGGCGGGAATTCAGATTCTAGAGAGCATTTGATTGGACAGAAGATTTGATGAGAAGCTGAAGTGCGATGTGATGTCATGAAAATCCGTGATCCATTTTAGCGGAAGTGAGAAACTGAGTTTTGAATGCTTATATCTCCTAAATGCGAATTTTGTCATTGTTTTGGAACACAGCTTATAGAAAAAAAATCTCTCCACACTAATGCTGTAAACTATACAGGGAGCAACAGTTGGTACATTATATTATTAAAGGTTAAAATTAATCAATTTGTAAGCTACTTACATATTATAAAAACTTCTTTATGGTTAATTTATAACGTTACAATACATTTTTAATTACATAATTCTACTCGTTTTTTAGGTTATATAAACATGTAAATGGTGGCTGTCACAAAACGGATTTATTCAAACATACATTCAGTATTGAAGCACATGTTAAGTACAAATACAAGGGATATGCAATAGCCTATAGCAGGGTTCCAGACTGCGACTAAAATGGTCGCATATGCGACCATTTTTTGAGAAGGTGCGAGTTAAAATCTGCGTTATATAAGCAGCTGCTGCAGTCCACTTTGTGTTCAAAATGAACAAAATTTATGTAATGAACGAGTACATCATGAATCCATTTTCCAAACCGTGTTTTTGTCTCATCCTGAATTACTACGGTACACCTATAATAAGTGTTTATATTCATACTATTTTAGACCGGTCGGCTCGGCTCCGCTGCGGAGTAGCCCAGTACCTGCGTGACTCATCATAGACATAAACAGAAAGAAGTAGCTCCGGCTACAATGTTCTTCCGCAAGACACATGCAGTTCTATTTATTAACCACTAGAGAGCGAACGTAAAAGTTCATTGCACACTGATGATGAAATGTGCCAATTAGGAATTTGGGAAATGTAGGAATTAAGCCATATTAAAATGAAAAGGTCAATAGCTGAATACTTTAAAAAGCAAATTTTGGAGGTCAAGGATGCTGGTGGAAGGATGAGCCAATGAGCCAGCATACAGACACAATTGATGACGAGAGCACAGGTGCGGACAGGGAGGAACCGAGTGAGCAAAGGAAAAAGAAATGGCACAACTTCCAGCAGCAATGGCTTAGACCAGCGGTCGCCAACCCGTCGATCGTGATAGATCTTTATCACTGTTCCAGTAGCTCCCGAAAATAACAGAAATATGAGTACAAAAATTACATTACATTTCTCCAGTGTCTGTACTGTATTATTTTGTATTTATTTTTCTGTTATTTTCGGGAGCTACTGGGACAGTGATAAAGGTAAATAGCCCACATCATGCCTGAATCTGTAAACGGCCGTTAACAAGAGGCCAGAGACGCTGAAGACGGACGCAAAGAGGAGAAAATTCTGTAGCAGGCAGAGCAGCTCACTGTTCACGATGCTCGGAATATAGGAAGAAAATATAGATATTGAATTGGGGGTGAGGGGTTATATGAATGTATCTCTGAAGGGAACTTGCCGTCTTCAGAAAAGTTTCAATTGCAGTGGCATTTTATTTTTGTCTTACCTCTTGATAAAGTAGCTATTTCTTTGTTTACAGCGGTAACCAAGGAAACGCTGTATTACTGTTCTTCCAGAAGCGCCACCTGCTCTCAGAGAGTGAATTTGCGCCGCATTCCACCCCTCTACTTTTGTTTCATGCTTTTTTTTGTGTAGCATATAATTTCACAAAGATAAAGTCCGACCATTCTGTTTTTGACCGATAGGTTTTGATTTGATACTTAAGATTAAAACATTTTGACAACATGAGGTCTCATGTCACTGTCAGTCTTTTTACATCAGTGCAAAACTAGTCTTTGAATTTGTCCCGTGGCATTTATAACATGCTGTCAGAAATGGGGACTGGCGAACACTGGAGAGTTTGTGTAAAAACGCCAGCGAGACCAGACCCACGGTGAGCGAGACCTGCACAGAGAGCGGCTGAGGGACGAGCGCACGAGAGATGAATGCACGCGGGCCGAGTGCAGGAAAGCCAAGTGCAGCAGAGCAGCGAAAAGCAGGTCGAAAAGACATTGCTGACACAAAGTAAGAGAACTCAGAGTGTTTTCCCGTCATGGAGAAGTTAAATCCGCCATCGCCTATGCAGCTCGTCGGTAATCTGGCTGATAACTGGAAACGTTTCAAGCAGAGATTCAACATCTATCTTGCTGCTAGTGGTGCAGGTGGAGATGATGATAAGTTAAAAGCATCGATCTTTCTGCATGTCATAGGTGAGGATGCACTAGACATATATAATAGCTTTCAACGAGGTGACGAGGCAAATTTAACACTGACTGTTCTCATGACAAAGTTTGAAGAATACTTTGTGCCAAGCAAGAATGTCACATTTGAGAGATACAAATTTTTCTCTGCTGATCAGAAACAAGGAATGACTTTTGATCAATACCTTGCTGAACTGCACACACTGAGTAAGACTTGTGACTTTGGAGATTTAAGAGATTCACTAGTGAGAGACAGAATAGTCTGTGGCATTCCTGATAATGGTCTCAGGGAAAGACTGCTACGTGAACCAGCTCTGACATTAGAGAAAGCTGTCAATATGTGTAGAGATGCTGAAATAACACGTGCACAAGCCAAGGAACTGCATAGAGATGATGCTGCAGTGCATGCTGTAAAAAGAGAGGATCAGCGCACAAAACAGTCAACAAAAAGACAGCAGAGGGTGAAAACTCAGAAAAGTAAGTGTGGCAGATGTGGAGGGACACACATGCTACGATGTTGTCCTGCTTATGGAAAAACCTGCAATAGCTGTGGGAAGAATAATCATTTTGCAAAGTGTTGCAAAGCTGATGTTGCAAAAAAAAAAGTATATGCAATTGAAGAACAGCCAGAGGAATTCTTTGTTGATTCTGTTCAGACAGACACAGCAGACAAAGCCGAGTGGATCGTACCACTGACTGTAAATGAGACAATAATTCCATTCAAATTAGATACAGGTGCACAAGTTAACCTGTTGTCAATGGATGACTACAAAACCCTCAAAGTCAAAAACAAAATTCATTCAACGAAAATGAAAGTAACAGGATACACAGGTGAGGATGTCCCTGTCAAAGGAAGCTGCCTGGTGACTCTGAAAACACAAGGGACAGCTGTTAAAGACACAAATGCTGATCGTAGAAAAGAGCGCCCAGCCAATTCTGGGACTGAGTACATGTGAAAAACTTGACCTGGTGAGAAGAGTGTTTGTAGTGACATCGCAGGTTAAAACAGAGGAAACTTCATTCATGGAGGAGTATAAAGATGTGTTTGAAGGACTGAGATGCTTGCCTGGAGAGCACAAAATAAGCATTGATGATACGGTGACTCTGGTGGTACATGCATGCAGAAAAGTCCCATTTGCATTGCGTGAAAAACTCAAAGAGGAACTAGCTCGCATGTTAAATGTCAAAGAAAACTGATGAACCAACAGACTGGGTTCACTCATCATTGTGCTTAAGAAAAATGGTGCATTGAGAATATGTCTTGACCCACGAGACCTCAATAGAGCCATAAAACGCGAACACTTCAAACTGCCAACCAGGGAAGAGATCATGTCTCAGTTTGCTGGAGCGAAGTGGTTCAGTAAGCTGGATGCGTCGTCCGGTTTTTGGCAAATGAAACTTGAGGCAAGTTCAAAATTGTGTACCTTTAATACCCCAGAAGGCCGATATCGTTTTCTACGTCTCCCATATGGCATTCTGTCGGCACCATAAGTGTACCACAAAACAATCCACATGATCTTTGAGCACCTACCAGGCGTAGAGACTATGATGGACGATGTAATTGTGTGGGGTTCTAACCGCCAAGAACACGACGCACGATTGAGGCAAGTTCTAGAGCTCACAAGACAGTTCAATCTGAAATTGAACAGAGAGAAATGTGAGTTCGCAGTCAAGAGTCTAACTTTTGTTGGAGATGTTTTGTCTGAGGAAGGTGTCAGGCCAGACCCAAGAAAAACCTCAGCAAGTCAATATGGAACGGCCTTAAAATAAGGAGGAAGTGAGAAGATTCCTTGGAATGGTCACATACCTCGCCAAATTCATTCCCCAGCTGTCAACGCATTCTGCTCCACTCAGATGTCTCCTCGAACAAAAGAATGAGTGGATGCGGGCTCACAAGCAGGAAACGTGCTTTCAAAATCTGAAGCGCATCATTACAGAGGAGCCAGTGCTCAGATATTATGACCCACACAAGAGCCCACGAATCTCAGCAGATGTCTCACGATATGGCCTAGGTGCTGTGCATCTGCAGCAACATGGTGCAAGCTGGCAGCCGGTAGCTTACGCATCGAGAGCCTTGACTGGTGCAGAGTCCAACTATGCACAAATAGAGAAGGAACTTTTGGCTTGCACGTATGCTTGCGAAAGATTCCACCAATATGTCTATGGACAGTCCTTTGAAGTGGAAACAGATCATAAGCCACTAGTGTCCATAATGTCCAAGGCCTTAAATGACTGTCCCATGAAAATCCAACGAATGCTTATCAGACTCCAAAAATACGATGTCAAAATGATCTACACACCAGGAAAATTCATGTTTGCAGCAGATACATTCTCTCGGGCAGTTGACAAGCATGAAAACCTTAATAGTGAGAAAAGTGCAGACATACAAGCGTATGTTGACATGATTGTAACCTCTCTTCCCGTGTCCCCAGAGAAAACTGAACAAATAAGAAAAGCAACCGATATGGATGGAACAACGACACAACTCAAAGAGATCATCCTGAAAGGTTGGCCAGAAAAGAAAAGTGACTGTCCAAAGCAAATCCAAGATTACTGGTCGTGTAGAGCAGAGCTTCCAGTAGTGAATGACATCATTTTCAAGGGAAATAAGTTTGTCATCCCTGCATCGATGCACAAAGAAATGCTGCAGAAAGGACATCTAGGAGAAGAGAAATGCAAGCGTAGGTAATGTACTGGCCCGTGAGGTAATGTACTGGCCAAGGATAAACCATGACATCAGACAGACTACAGCCTCATGTGAAATATGTCTCACATGCAGGTCTAAGCAACAAGCAGAGCCACTCATGCCTCATCCAGTGCCCGATCATCCATATCAAAAGGTTGGAGTAGACCTGTTTGACTACAATGGTAAGAGCCACATTGTAGTTACCGATTATTTCTCCAACTATCCAGAAGTTGCAACACTACAGGTGACATCTAGTCAAGCTGTCATTGCTTTTCTGAAGACAGTCTTTGCAAGACATGGAGTTCCCTGTGAGGTGTTTTCTGATAATGGCCCGCAATTTTGCAGTAGGGAGTTTGATGCTTTCGCTAAAGAGTGGGGATTTCAACACACCACATCAAGCCCAAACTACTCTAAGTCCAACAGGCTGGCAGAGAGTTCTGTAAAGATTGTGAAGGCTCTCATGAAGAAGAGTCACAACGGAAAGACAGACTTCCATAGGAGTCTAATGATTTACAGGAGTGCTCCACTTCAAAATGGGTTGTCCCCAGCCCAAATGTTGATGGGTCGACGGATACGCACTAACTTGCCCATCCACCAGGATCTGTTGACACCTGCAGGGGCAAACAAAATCAAAGAAGCTAAACAACAACAACATAAAAACAAACAAAAAGAGAACTATGATAAGAAAGCAAAAACCCTGATGAAACTAAAGCCTGGACATTGAGTACGTATCCTGAACCATACAACAGGAACATGGATGCAACAAGGATGTGTTGAAAGAATTAGTACCAAGGTCATACGAGATTCAGACCGAGTGTGGTGCAATTCTAAGAAGGAACAGAGGGGACTTAAGACCACAAGTGACTGTTCAAGAAGCTGAGTCAAATGACAAAGATGTGTCTGACATTTCCACAAGTGAACAATCTGACAACAGTTCTGTGGATCACACTGACTCTGATCTGACAAAGGACGTTACTGCTTCACCTAGGAAGTATTGCAGACCAAAACACACTGTTAGACTAGAGCTGGACGATTAATCGAAAAGTAATCGAAACCAAAATTCAGAACCTCTAACCGACGTAATTTTCCCATGTCGGTTATTTCGTTTTTTTAATCCTGTTAATACTTCCTCCTTAAAAACATACTACCGTGTGTGTAGCCACGTGACTCCGTCCAGTCAGTGGGATGGAAGCAACATGGAGGTGAACGCCGGTTCAACACAGAGAGATGGTGCGCGAGCGGTGAGACTTGCGTCTTCACTAAACTTTGTCAGTTGGTGTATGTGTTTTAAGGTTTGCCAGTTTGGACATTCAGGAGATTTTAGACGATCGGATGTGTATTATATTGAGCTACCGTGCCCGCGCAGCTGCATTGTGGCATGAACACTCATACAAACAGTAGCTGTACAAAACGTGAAGATCGCGCGCACAGAGAGGAATGCAGGAACTAGTTGTCAGCACTGTCCTGTGATTTATCACTAAAGTAGCTTACAAACTCAAAACTTATTATAGCATATATTTTTCTACTTTTGAAGTAACTATTTACAACCAACAGCTTCACAATTAATAGAGAGACGGTATGACATTCACACACACAATCGCTCTCATTATGTACTGGTACTGTGCTAATTTATCTGATTTACAACGAGCAGAAATCTGTAAGAAATGTTACGAACCATAAATAAAATAACTGCTGAAAGTGCGCTGTTATGTCAGATGACTCTTTCAATAGGAAAAAATATCCCACCTTTAACAGTCAAGCATATTTACAGTACAAACCTTCTAAGTGAACACAAAACAAAAAGTGAAAAACAAAAAACAGAAACAAAATAATCGTTCATTAATCGTAATCGAGGTAAAATGTTAAATTAATCGAGGTTTTGATTTTAGGCCATAATCGTCCTCCTGAAAGGTTAATTGAAATTTGTTGAATGGGGTTTAAAAAAAAAAAAAAAAAAAAAAAAAAAAAAAAAAGGTTCTGTGGTGCATTTGTTGTGATGTTATGAAAATGTTATTTTTAATGTTAAATGTATACAAATTGGGAGAAAAGATTTCAAAGGAAAGTCATTTACTTTTAAAGAGGGGAAGATGTGATGTTATGTCCGATAACAACTTTGGTTGTGGACCGGGCAGTTCTAGAGAGTGCACCGTGCCAGTGAGATAAACGCTATGTGTGTGCGCACTTAATAAATAATCAGAAATCACAGCAAGTCTTTGTCCCATGGCATTTATAACATAACAACTACTAGTTGACTAGAAAAATCTTTAGTCAAGGGCAGCCCTAGTAAATAATAATCTTAACTGTACATTGCTATTCTCACTGTGTGTATAGATTGCTATGTCTCACTGTACATTGCTATTTTTGTTATGGAGGAGCCGTTGCTTGCACATTATCTGCACTTTTCTAGAGCACCCTCACTAATGTCAGAAGCAACCACAGTGATTTGATTCTCAATTGTCCAACTTTTGTCCAACCAAAAAATGTTTTAGTAAACTAAAGCTACTGTTCAGGTAAATGTTAAATTGTCCATCTGTATAATTAAAAATGTATAACTCTGCAAATCTATCAAAATAATTGTGATTAAAAGAACTGTAAACAACTAATGAATTGTGATTTTATTGCAACATGTTTGTTTTAATGATGCATAAATCTCCATTTTTATAATAAAAAGTAACATACAGAAAATGATGCATGTGCAACAACAATAACGTGCATAGTTGTAATCTACTGTCTTTACATAACTATCATAATATGGTTGTTTCGTTTAATATTGAAGGCTATATGCTTAACATGTAGCTTTGTCTGACACATTTTGTATCTGGGGTCCCTGCTCTGAAAATCGTTGAAGACCCCTGACTTATTCTATGACTGGAAAACTGCACTGCACAATTGCAGATTGTCCAGGACTTGTTAGCTAAGCTAAAAGCTAAGCTAAATCAACCACATTTAGTGGAAGCAGAAAAAAAAAAAAATGTTATCACAATTCTTTCTTCATTTATTCTTGGATGTCATGGCAACTTTACATGGCTGGCAACTGCATTTTATAAAATAACTGAAATAATAAAATCTAGCTGCATCTCCAGGAAAAAAAAAAAAAACATGTTGATTTAGTAGCAGTCAGGAACTGCCTATGAAAGTAAAGATCCTGTCACTTACACTGCGGTACATGCGGGTGGGGTGTGGCAGCACCAGGCGATGGACTGATTGGCTGGTCACGATCAGAATAATGACGTTGTTAAGGGTCTCTTGTATAAAAACTCCTCCAGGCAGCAAAAGGCAGTGTGGGATACGCAAGCGGACAGCATTATTCAGAAGATTAGTGTCCAGAGACTGCTCAACAAACTGAACGGTGTCACCTGAAGTGGACCTGGAAGACAGGAGACATCCTAATGTGTATATACTGAAGGATAAACAAATTTAATTATTACAACAGTGAAAGTCATTCATGTTGGGACTGTATAAAATAAATTTGCTTAATTTATAGATCATTTCATATTCATAAACATGCACCAATTCATTTAAAGGAACACTCCACTTTTTTTGAAAATAGGCTCATTTTCCAACTCCCCTAGAGTTAAACAGTTGAGTTTTACCGTTTTCGAATCCATTCAGCCCATCTCCGGGTCTGGCGTTACCACTTTTAGCATAGCTTAGCATAGTTCATTGAATCTGATTAGACCGTTAGCATCTCGCTCAAAAATGACCAAAGAGTTTCGGTATTTTTCCTATTTAAAACTTGACTCTTCTGTAGTTACATCGTGTACTAAGACCGACGGAAAATGAAAAGTTGCGATTTTCTAAGCCGATATGGCTAGGAACTATACTCTCATGTGCAAGCAAGGGGTCAGGTGCTGCGTAATATAATTGCGCCCATTGTGTCAGTTTTCCATTTACAACATGTTTTGGGCAGAAGTTGAATATTGTAATAAAACAAAGACTAGGGCTGGGTATTGACACAGATTTCACAAATCGAATTGATTCCAATTCACAAGCTCTTGATTCAATAAGATTCATTTAGATATATATCAGGTACAGTGCATGTCAACTTTTCTTAAAGGGGTCATGACATGAGAAATCAAATTAGCCTTGATCTTTTGACATAAGAGGTTTTTGTACCATTAAAACATCCTGCAAGTTTCAGAGTTTAAAACGTCCTCATTATAAACAAAGCGTTTTGATATTGCGAGATCTGTGATGTAGGGTTGCGCGGTATACCATTACTGGAAAAATACCGGTATAAATTTTATTTCAAACAGTACGATATCATGATTTTGCTCATTACGGTACTTATGCTGCTATATACCAGTGTGCTACCCAAACTGATGCGAAACCGGCAAATGTGACAGAGGAAAAAGATAAAGCAGTTTAATCTCACTCAACAAACACAAAACTAATTAATAAAGAGGGCAGTAGAGGTGAAATTTGGAATAACTTTGCTTATAAAACCGATGAAGAACCATCAAACCTTGCCAAGCTTCTGTCACTTGCCCATCATGACTTGTACAAGACATTAAGAGATCGACAGGTCAGTGCATCATTCAAAGATCTAATTTAAACATTTATTTTCTTTTAAAACTGATCAACGAACATACAAAAGATCATATCGTTTAAATAACAAGAAAGCACCAGAGTGCATTTGACACGCTATGTTTAGATCTCATAATATTTGCACTTAAGTTTAGGTAGGTCTAACAGTAGTATTCAGGTACAGAAATGCTACAGAAATTGAATAAAGTAATCAAATATAAAATAACACCGGACAGACTTCACTGTTAATACATTAAACAGGTAAATCCTTACAATTAAAGTTACAAAAGTTATTTAGTGACAGTCAGCAGCATGTATTAGGCTGCTGTCACAGATCCGATATATTACACATGTGATGATGCATACTATGATGCCATTTACATTCACATAAGACATAACCGACTGTGTTTATGTGAAATAAAGACGGACATTTTGACAATCTTGTGTGTATTTGACCGTTTAAGGAAAAACAACTGAATTTGGAATGCGCAAGCTCTTTACAGGCGGCTTGTGTGCGCGTTGCTGGTATGAGCACAAAGAAACCTGTCTCTCAAAGAGTTCCCAAGTATTACTGAATGATATAAAAATCACTTGCATGTTCAAATCGGCAAGGTTTAAATAGACGTGGGCAAAGGATTTCCATCAGCGGTCCCGAAACGCAAATGAGAGTGTTGTATCGCAGTGCGTAGCTCTGCAGCTCACAGACGCAATGTCTTTTGAAGCCAAAAGCTCATTTTGAGAGATGGAAGACACAGTATTGCTGAAATTACTTCTCACAAGAAAGTTTTCAAATTACTGATTTGATGTGATAATCTGTGTTGATTAATTTGCTAATAAACATTTGCTGTAATTTCCCGCTTTATAAACGCGAAACCTGCGAGAATGAGTAAAATTACATGCAATATTTTCAGCAATACTTATGCCAAAATAATTCAGACCCTGTATGGTATCGATTTAATATCGATACTACGGTATTAAATTGTGGTACCGTACCGAAGCCAAAATTGTGGTACCGAGCCATCCCTACTGTGAAGTCAAACGGGCAAATACATTTGCATATATGACTGCCTTTAGAGCAAGACATCGTCGAATACATCATCGCACCATAGGCCCCGCCCACACGCATTCAGTCGCTTAAAGGGGTCCTATTATGCCCCTATTTTCAAGATGTAATACAAGTCTCAGGTGTCCCCAGAATGTGCCTATGAATGTACCTTTCTATCAGAACCAGCATTAACTTCTTGAGCAATCTGAGCTACAGTAGCTCGTGTGTTGGATCGGACCACACGGGCAAGCCTTTGCTCCGCACGTGCATCAGTGAGCCTTGGCCGCCCATGACCCTGTCGCCGGTTCACCACTGTTCCTTGCTTGGACCACTTTTGATAGATATTGACCACTGCAGACCGGGAACACCCCACAAGAGCTGCAGTTTTGGAGATGCTCTGACCCAGTCGTCTAGCATCACAATTTAGTCTTTGTCAAACTCGCTCAAATCCTTAGGCTTGCCCATTTTTCCTGCTTCTAACACATCAACTTTGAGGACAAAATTTTCACTTGCTGCCTAATATATCCAACCCACTAACAGGTGCCGTGATGAAGAGATAATCAGTGTTATTCACTTCACCTGTCAGTGGTCATAATGTTATGCCTGATCTGTGTATTTTGTGAATGTATGCAAATCACCTTTGTGAATGTGCTGTTTAGCACGCTGTACGGTTAATGTGGCTCTAATGTGCTAGTTCATGAATATTACATTATGAATATTATGAATATCACGTTGTCAGTGTTCGCTCGAACTGATTTGCTGAAATAGAAAAAGACGTGTGAAGTACTTGAAAGCATTTTACTATTCCTGCCAAAATTCCATGTTACTGTTACTACATTAAGTCCATGGTGAATGTTGTTCATTTGTGGACTGAAAGCCCTCTATAACTTGTTTATTCATGGCACAATGTTTCTCCTGGTTTCTACATCAGCGCTGTTTGATCTTATGTCTATGGTTAATAACAGAGAACTCGGCACCGAATTTGAATGCTTTTCACTAGATCTCGCAGCGAAGTTATTAATTCTGTGGTGAACTCAAATGCTTTCTTTACTGGATCTCCCAGCACTGTGTAGTAACAGTGTCGCGTGTTCAAAATCGGTTCGTCAGTAGCTCGCGCCTCGAGCTGCACTGACATTGTTCCAAACTGATAAACGGTCCTTGAAGCACAAATGAGTAGCGCAGTTTCGTTCCACTTTCTGTACTGACATTGGTCCAAACTGATAAACGGTCCTTGAAGCACAAATGAGTAGCGCAGTTTCGTTCCACTTTCTGCACTGACATTGGTCCAAACTGATAAATAGTCCGTGAAGCACAAATGAGTAGCGCAGTTTTGTTCCGCTTTCATTATGTTTGCCATTTTATGTTGGGCAACGTTATGGTGGCTGCGGCAGCGCGACTGCTAACAAATTTTGATCACACCATCAGGGAAAATGGTAGCAAAATGTGACCATTTAGTTGCATTCTGGAGCCCTGTTTGGAGAAACTATAATATATACAAACACATTAAGTTACAACTGTATCAAAAGGGAGGCTGAAAAGAGTTACATAAACCTCAACAGCATTGAGTGATAAGCTCTCACCAGTGGATGAATCGGTTGCTGGTGACTGAGAGGAGTTTACCACTGTCCTCATATGAGAACCCACCAGCACTGTCTGCATACTTCACACCGCCAGAGTTAATTCCAACACCTGTTGGACACAACAAAACATACTTCAATGAGTAACACACTTGAGTGAATTTATATTTCTCATGATTTTAAAAACACTTATGCATATAAATTGTGCCTGCGGACAAATGTATTTCTAAAATGTGTCTCATGAAGTTGGTTTACAGAACACAAAGATATGTAATCTACATTTTGCTTCTACGTGCATGTTATTTTATAGCAGGGGTTCCCAACCACATTCCTGGAGGCCCACCAACACTGCACATTTTGCATGTCTCCTCAATCAGACACCTGATTAAAGTTATCAGCTCATTAGTAGTGACTCAAAGATCTAAAATGGGTATGTCAGACAAAGGAGACATGCAAAATGTGCAGTGTTGGTGAGCCTCCAGGAATGTGGTTGAAAACCACTGTTTTATAGTATTGATGAGTTCACTATATATTTTTTGGGAAAATCATAATGTAGAGTAGGTGTGGTAAAACATTTGACTAGCGGTATATTACAACAACATAAGCCTCTTTCTAGTCTAGACTGCAAGAAATAACTGAAGACAAACTAGATGTGAAAAATGCCAAGTCAGAAATTAAAGAGTGTTCAGTGTATAAACGCCAACAAAAGTAACATAAATCCTCTTTAAAATGTGTTTACACACACTTACATAATATACATATATAATTTATTTATATATATATATATATATATATATATATATATATATATATATATATATATATATATATATATATATATATATATACACCCACACACACACATATATACATACACATATATATATATATATATATATGTGTGTATGTATGTATGTATGTATGTGTGTGTGTGTGTGTGTGTGTGTATATATATATAAAATTTCCTGATATCTAACAATTTAGTGCGGGTTTGGAACAAACACGTTGTGACTTTTTGTGACGTAACAACACCCTTAAAAAAAAAAAAAAAATGTAATTTCGGACACTGACAGCAAATATCATAGCGTCAGATAAAAATAAATAATAATAAAAAAAACATATGATATATAGATATACGGCATTTGTATGAGCGCTATACAGTATGACACACAACGCCAGTTCTGAGTCTGCCATCGCGTCACACACGAGCTGCTAACACTAAAGTCACCATTTAATCGCTCAGCCTATTTTAACGCACATCTGACTGAAAACGTCTTGTCTAAAACAGTTTAACATTAAAATGAGTTACCCAGATTCAGTGTAATCTGTCTGAATCGTGAAACAGTCTCTCTTTCAAATCCGCAGATCTCTATGTAACTCCTTTCCAGAACACCCGCCATCTTCACGCGCTGCACATTGGGACTGAGCTCCGCGCTTCCGCCTTTCAAAAACTTAAAGGGCCAGTAAACTACAGTATCTCTGCAAATCCTAACGTTAAAGTCGCTATTAAATCAAAATTGACAATTATTTATTATGGAATATTGCAGTATTTATTAAAAAAGATTTACCTGTGCGTGCACATCATTTTTTTTTATTCATGCAGCTGCAGAACCGCAGTTTCAGACCAGCAGCCACAGATCAGTCGCTATTTTTTTATTAAATATGAGCTGTTTTCGTATGGATTTTGATCGGATCGTTATCTACAATACCTACCAACAATACTTTTAAATAAAATCACTTTTCTGTTCATACATGATGTTCTGTTCATGATGTACAATGATGAGCAATATTAACATAGCCTATTGATCATGTAAAAAGTTAATTGATACAAACACAATAGTTTGTTAGTTCGATTATTTTAAAAATATATTAATAAATGTGTAACATGTTGTAAAGTGTTTCCAATCTGACTGTATGTGATCATATTATTTTCTCATGTTGTTACAAATAATAGCCTACTTAAAGACAGAGATATTTATAAGATTAACCAATATTTTTTTTATCATATGCAGAATTATCTGACATTAATGATAAACTAAATCCTATGAAAATCATCTACTTCATGCATTGTGTATAACTACGGTTGCAGATGCACAGACAACCTGCTCTAGTGTTCACGAAGCTCGTTCACGGACAGGCCACATAATGAAGTATCTACTTGTGTGTTTTATATTATACTACGTCATAATTGCGTCTTTAACGGACTGCTCTGTAGTTTAGTTACGTGCATCATGTAGCTGTTTTGCCTCTTCAATCATCTTGTCACAGTTAAAATCCTCCACATTCAATTCAACTTAATTTCCTACTGTATCGTGGTCTTTCATGAAAACTCTCCTCCTGTGTTCGCAATAATGATGGATTTAAAAGTTAATGGCCAAACTTATCTTTAAAAAGTTCATAATGCGGATGCAGATGAAATATAATGTGGATAACATTGAACAAATATCTTTTCGTCAGGTTAGATACTGATTGTAAGCACTAGAACCGGCTGGCTCGCACATCCGCCATGCTTGTAGATTTTTTAAGCACTTTTTTTTTTTTTTTTGAGAGGCTGCTCACTGGCGCTGCCGAGCCATGGGTGGAGTGTGAACCGGCTGCACCGCCCTAAGGACGGCTTGCCTCCACCCATCAGATTCAGAGAGGTGGAGCTGGACTAGTAATTGAAAGACGTTTTTTTTTTTTTTTTATAAACATACCATCATAAACTCCAGTACATCATTCAAAATTTCTACTTTTGTGTTCCACAGAATAAAGTCAATCATACAGGGTGTGAAGAAAATATTTTCTTTTTTTGTGCGTTAAACTATTTAGCCTCAGCCTGACTAACTTTCACTCAGACAATAATAAGCAAAATATACGCATTATTCTAAAAAAGCTGTTTACACTATTTGCTTATAGAACAATTCAAAAAGCATTGAGCATTTTGGCAGATGTACTTGCCACTAAATGGCAGTTAGAGCAAATGCAGAGCATGATAAAAAATGGATTGAACCTGAAATTTTCCATCATGCTCTATTCTTGCAGGAGATTTAAAACTTTGTTTCTTTACTGTGGCAATGTTTCTTTAGTAAAAATAATACTGCTAAATTATGAAGTATGTCGTCTGTTCCTGAAACAGAAAAGTTCTGATGGCTTCAAGACTAGATTACTGTAATACATTACTGGCTGGCTTGGTTTACAATGCAGCAGTGTCCAAAAAAACTAATCATATTAGCCCAATTTTATAATCACTATGCTCACTATCTGTAAGATTACACATCAGTTACAAAAACTGATGATTAAAAAAAACAAACAAACAAACAAACAAAAAAAAACTACTGGTCTAGCTCAACCGCGATCATGCTACAATCAAAAAATAAAAGTTTGAAAAACTCGGGACTGTGGACAGTACCTAGAATGTCAAAATCCACAAAAGTAAGAAGAGTATGAATTCATCTAGCCGAGTCAGTTTCTTCTAAAGGTACCTTTTTTCAAAATCAGAAAAACCATTTAGAATGTGGTCAATGTAAAATTTGATGAAATTTCACTTCTTTTGATTAACAGAATCTCTGATATCGTATGTGATGTTTTCTATTTTTCATGGATAACTGATAAGGATCTCCATCTGATCACACTAGAGACACATCGGAACTCAAGACAGAAATGCAATATAGCAAAACAGTAACCAGATAATATCTGGATACGAAAGTCATGTTTATGGCAGGTGTAAGGAGGGCCACAGTGCATGTAGTGTACATCTTCAAAACTAAAAACCTCAATCAAACAAAATAGACTTTTATTGTGCCAAGTATTGAAATCTACTATATGAAGCCAAAAATTCAAAATGTAGTGTGTGAAGTTATCTTTAGATACAGATTTTAAAACAACTTAGTCACTTGATAAAGGGTAAATAAAGAAAAAAACAAACATATGATCAGTAATACTGATTTGTACCGTATGGAATGGACCTTTGGAATGTTGTCCAACCTTGTTATTAACATAATAAAACAAAAATAAACAGGCACTGAAAAACGAGTGTAAGAAAAGTAGTAGTATATTACCATAGGAATAAAATGAAGGTATATGGCGAGCTCCTCTGTTAATTTTCTCAAGCCAACATGAGACAGAGTGACACTCTTTCAACTACATAAAATCCCTACAAGTGTTACAAACAATACAACATTTGTGATATTAAGTCCACCTGCCTTTGGAATAAATTTGGAAAGTTTTAGAAACATACAGGAGTGTCTTCAGGTGGTACCAGGGGCAGGTCACATGGGCAGATCAACACTGTTATGGCGCGTTTTCCTGGAGGTACCATCGTAACGGGGCAGTGCTTTCTGCAGGCTTGACATGGCAGCTGTGCGCTCCACGTCAATGACTGCATAGAGCTCTGTCCTGCGGGTGGGCGTCTGGGGCAGAGGTGAAGTGGGCGTCTTTGGGGTCTGAGGGTTGCTAGAGTTCTCTGTCTCCGTCTCCACCTCAATGTAGTTCAGTTTGTGGGACTCAAAACAGGGGCGGCGGAAATCAAAGTTAAAGAAGGTGGGTGCAGAGCGGTCCCGCCAGCGGGCCGACTCTACCTTGTTAGCGCTGAGGGGGGCGGTCACATTCTCTGTGTTGATGTAGTAGTGAGTGGGGTCAGGGCTGTACTGCCGGTGGTTGTGGAAACCATTGATGGGCTGTGACTGAAGCTCCACAACCTCTTCCCCGTCCTCATCTTCGGAGCCGCCCTTTGGGTGTTCCCGCAAAGGAGGTAAGGCGGGGAGGTTTTCGTAATCCAGCAAAGCCGTTCTTCGCTGGGCTGAGTTGTTGACGTTGGCCTCAGGAGTGAGAGGTGGCGGCCGAGTCCGACGGCGAGAGAGAGCCGAGGCCGAACCATTAAAGTTCTCTGGAATGACTGAGACCTCAGAAGAGATTTCCTCAGATCTACCGCTGTCAGTCACATCTGTGCTGCTTGTGTTTTTAGGGTGTGAAATAACACTCCCATTTGAGTTCTGGACAGAGCTACTTGCCCCTCCCTCTGCCCCAGCACAATGCTGTCCTGACAAATTTGCCTCTCTCTGCCTCTGTCTCTGCACAGGAGTTGGGCCCAACACAAACCGAACACCTTCAGGCTCCAGCTGCACTCGAGGACCAGGATCAGGGGCCTCTTGAGGGATGGATTCCTCTCCATCAGGTAACGAGACATTCAGCACTGCAGGAACATCTAGAACACTTGGGCTGTGCTGCTCCAGCAGACCAGTGGTGTTCACATAGGTGTGCCCCTGAGGAGACGTAACACAAGACATGCTTTAGTGACTATCGCATCTTTAGTGCCATGACATTTTTAATAACGATAACCAGCAGCTTGTTGTCGTCGTTAACCAATAATTTCACTTCTTTCGTTTTAACTCCTTCCAAACTGATGTGGCAGTTTAATTCATTAAAAACTCTCCACCATATAGGTGTAACTTAAAAGACTTAAAAAATCTTAGTGCAAAGTGTTGCTCCTAGTGACAAAATTCTAAGAAAATTCTTAGAAATGACATTAGAAATGTGGACATTTCCTCTTAAAATGAAAGAAAAGATCCTAGTAAAGAAAAAAGTAAAAGAAGGTCTTAAGGTCCAAAATTTTTAGGAGTATGGATGAGGGCTTAGAGGCTTAAGAGTTTTTTTTTTTTAGCAGCAGAGAAAATGGACAAAATGTGAAGAGGGAGAAGAAATGTGTTGCATACAATGCATGACAGTGAGTTAATAAGACACTAGACATTAGATCGTGCAGGGATCATGTTTGTGGCCGATCTTATTAGAGACACGCTAACATCTCCAACAGAAATGGAAGAAATGGAAGTAATCACTACATTAACTACATTAACATTTGGCAAGTGGAAAAATGCAACTATGCATCAGTTGTAACTTGTTTTAATTGACAGCTTCAGTGATTATAATGGCAGCGATCTTTGCTCGCTTTCTGTATATTATATTTATTTTCATGCTGCTAACTACACAATGCAAAGTTTCTGGATTGACAACATTGGCTAGCAACATTGTTTCAATGTCTGTGAAACCAGGCCTATGTCTACACCAGACATAGCTGTTGATGCATCGCAACATGTTTTGTTAATTATTGAATTTTTCCAGTAATTGATGAAAAATAATCTGCTCCCTCTAAAAATTTTTTGATTTTCACCTACCCTTACAGCCTCTTCCGCAGCTAAGAGAGGATGTGTGGACTCCTCGCCCAGTGAGGGAAGGCATGTGCTCCCGACAGATGGATGCCGACTAGAGGGGTGAGAGGATGCATCCCCCAATGAGGGATACCGTAAGCTGCCATTTGGTAAGGTGGGGAGAATGTTGCCAGGAGCTACAGTAACGCAAACAAACAAATAAATAAGGTAAACTATACTAAATCAAGCAGTCTTTAAAAGTCTGTTTTATGTTTAAATCATTATATAGCAATATCTTGGATATTGCAATTACCATAGTGTTACATTGTTTTGCCAAATTAACTGTATATTGGTCTTTGTATATGAATTTACTTACAAATAAACACTGCATTTGACATACAAGTAAACAGATCATATTTGCAGTGCAGTTCACTGACTTCCACTCGAACCACTGACAGTCATCAGTAAACTTTTATACACATACGTAACGCTAAAGTCTCTAAATACATCTGCAACATTCAGCATCAACTAAAACAACAACAAAAAAGAAACTGAAATAAAAATAACTAACTAAAATAAAAGTTTATTAGACATGACATCACTAACACTACAGATTGTTCTGATAAAGAAAAAGAGACAGGCTGTGAGGAAAAAGCAGCACTCAGCTACCTCAACAGACATTAGAAACAATTTAGGAGGTCTGACAGCTGGGCAACTCACACCTATGAGTTTCATAAAGAGAATTCCATGGTAAGAGTGAACAGGCTTATTCATGAGTTAGGGTTATACTGTGATTATAATTATAATGTGATATATAGTGTAAAAGGTAAATACAATTTTAAGTAGGGCTGCCCCCTAGACCAATTAACATTCGTTGACGAGACACTTATTAGTTGGGGACACTTAATATTCAGCAATACTGACGTTATCGAACAAGAAGTCAACTTAGCTGGATGATGACATCACAGTTTTTTTTTGTAGAGCTGCTTTATAGCTGAATTGAACTAATTTCATAATTGATGTAATTTACACAGTTATTGAACTGAAATTAATCAACACTGAACTAATTTCAATTGAATAATGACTGTTTACTATAATGACTGTTTAAAATACGGTTTACTATAATGACTGTTAACCAAAAATGTGCATTATTATTAGGTGCAAAGTGTTTGTGTGGAGTGTGGAAGCTAAATTAGTATTGTGCTTTATTGCATAATGTGCCATTTAACATGCTCATCCACTATACTATGGAGATGACAAGTCAGCCTTAAATTCGAATAAAAAAAAAAAATCCACGATTGCAATTTACCCATGTCGATTAACTGGCAAAATACGGAAGTGGCGCATTCCACAGATAAGAATCCATGAACATTATTAAGACCACTTTCTGAGGCTGTACGATATATCAAAAGCATTTAAAAATCATAATATAGTATGCTATTGTAAAATCACAAAGGCTGCGATTCAATTAAATAAATACATGTGCTGCGGGTTTCAGAGCGAAGCGCGACAATGTATGCATGTGCGCAGGTTATGTGTTTCTTCCAGCGTCTCAGAGCGGCTTCGTTCACAGTAAATGCTGCTCCACACGAACTCAGTCCCTGCATGTGCTGTTTGTTCTCAGAAACTGAGTGGGAACCCTGTAAATTA
Organism: Mylopharyngodon piceus; assembly: GCA_039654765.1. Taxonomy (NCBI): domain Eukaryota; kingdom Metazoa; phylum Chordata; class Actinopteri; order Cypriniformes; family Xenocyprididae; genus Mylopharyngodon; species Mylopharyngodon piceus. The sequence goes on from JBCHWC010000099.1 coordinate 254,847, forward strand.
TTAAAATGTTCAGACAGTCTCCTTTCTGTTTTTTTTCTGACACATTCATAATCATAACTTTTGCCGGTGTGCTGTGACAAGTTTGTGCGCTTGAGCGCTTAATTTTTATTTTAATGGCTCATTATTATGGTTTAATGTTTCTCTGTAATGTAAAACAATGTTAGCAATGTTACATATAATATTCTTTCCCAGCACTGAAACTCAAACCATTTTCAAATGCCACCCCCAGTATATATTTAAGTAATTAAATCATAAACTTGTGACTAGTCAACTAATGGTTTAAATGAATGACTACTAATCAACTTGAAAGATCTTTGGGCGGTGGCAGGGCTGTTTTAAGGTTTCCTTTAGGGGTAGGGTTTGGGGTTGGTAATAAATCACTAAACAGAAAAACTAAACCAAAACTCACAATCAGTGAAGGAAAATCAAACTAAATTGGAATGATAGATTCATTTAAAATGGAATTACAAACTAAATTCTATAAAAACCATGACTGTGACATTTTCTTAAGAATTTGGGTGGAAAATAAGCTTATCTGTCATTACCATAATGCAAAGGTTTTCAAACTGTTCCTGGAGCCTTCCAGCACTGTACATTTTGGATGTTTCCCTTGTCGGACACACCCAGCTCAGATCATGGAGTACTCTACTAATCAGCTGATCATCTCATTACTGCATTACAATATTTTTGTATTTATGCAAATCAGCATGAATTAAACAATACATAAAAATACCATGATATACTTTACAATTTAAATATTTTTTTTGCATGTTGCTGTAATGAGATTTATTTTTACATTTCGATAATGAGAACTCGAATGTCACAATGCAAAAATCTTAATGGTCTTAAAAAATACTTTTAAGTAAAATATACTTATTCTTTATATTCTTCTTTATATTTTTGGAGTGGGAGGTATGATCTACAGATGTTCTTTGGAAGTTTGATGAGATTCACCCAATAGGTTATAGAAAAGGTCAGCTCCTAAAAGAACTATTGCTACTTTTCCAATATTGTGAAAAGATTTTTCTGTATTTAGTAGAGCTGTAGATTAATTGTTAAAAGATTGAGATCTCAATTCATTATTTCTTACAGTAATTTAAATTATCACAGAAGTAATGGTATATAAAGGATACCATTACTTCTGCTCGGATATAAACACTGATGTCTACGGTAGTTATCAAAATATAGTAAATCACCTTTCGAAAGTAACATAACGCTTCAAATAAAGATTGTATCAATTACATCGTTATGCCAGTAGGTGGCGTGTATTATTAATTAAAACTGTTTTTAAAATAAAATGTAAATTAAAAAATGAATTCAATTTAATTAAATATTTTTTAAAACAGACTGCAGCAATTAATATTTTGTCAGAACCTCTAGTAAATTACATGTTATTTTGTTTAGTTGTCTATTCAGAATCATGATCTCTATTTAAAACAAAAAAAACGTGATTCTCAATTTATCCAGAATTGTGCAGCTCTAGAATTTAGTTTAACATCCAAACCCAAGTCTGAAGAACCAAATATGTTTTGAGTGCTTTATAGAACTTTGGTTAGGTGGTGAAGCTATACACAGTCACATGTTTCTGATCAGAGCTCTAAATAAATGTTGATGAATGAATGAAGTGCAGACATACTGGTTGGTGTGTGTGGTGTGAGAGGAAGGTCTGGTTCAGCTTGTGTGAGGGTGGGCTCAAACACCGGCTCCTCTACTACGCTGATGCTGTTATTATGCATGATGTCCTGCAGCATGTTGAAGATCTCTTCAGCACGTGAACACTTGAAGGCAAATATCCCTGCAGACCGTGAACACATGGTTAAAAACACTTGCTATGCTACTGTAACAGTTGACCAAAAAAGCCCAAAAGTGGACACTATCTGTTGCAAATAGTGACATATAAAAGTAATAAAACAATATTCTAATACATACACCTTATGATGGACAAACAAACACACCACACAAACACACAGTGCTTCCCACACATAGACTTAACCTGGGCTGGCCACCCAGGTATATTAACGGCCGCCCAAATGTATTTGGTGACACATTTTTGCTTTTATTATTTTTAACCTTTTATTAGGGGTGGGAGAATAAAAATCAATGCATTGCGATTCTCTCTTCAACGATTCTGGATCGATTCTGAGCTTATTTTTAACCACAGTTGCGAGATGACGCTGCGTGTGCTTACGGTGCGTGTCCACTGGAGCGGAGCAGAGCGAGCGTTTTCAATTCATTCATATGGAAGTTGAGCTTCACTCTCGCGAGCCTGAAGAAGCTCAACTTCCATAGGAATGAACTGAATACACTCGCTCCGCGCCAGTGGACACGCACCGTCAGAAACAACCGTATTCTGCTTGTTTCCATTTCCTCTCATACACACACCATTCGAACCTTCTATAAAATAATCCTTCATACAGATCAGAAAAGCTAGAGCGAATTACATGCGCGCCCATTGCGCGGACATTCGCGTGGTTCATCATTGCACTGGATATCCGCTTTGAGAGAAATGCGCTTGCAGATTGCGTTCTCGCCCGCCGGTAGGCCTATTTTCCTTACAAATGCTCTACGAAGTCATCATTTATGTTGTTTGGGGTGCTGTGGGCTTATATTTTATAAATATGAAACTCACTGACAGAAGGCTGCTTTCAATTTCCACGTGAACTTTGTGAAGGGCGCTTGCGCAAGTGGCTGTGTGCAACTCCGTTTAAGTGTTTAAATGTAGCCTACTTGCATCTCAAAATGCTTTTATGACTCGAAATTAAAGTAAACAGTCAGTTAAATGTCTTAAAGGATTAAACAGATAGGACAAAAACATCTTATATTTCAAAAGAGATCTGTGCATTATTGTGAATGCAGCTTATTCTTCCGCTGTCTATGATGACATCAGTAATAATCAAACAACTGTAAAGCTGAGAAAGAGAAAAATCCCTCACAGCTTTTGAAAGGAAAATGTTCAGATACTCTTAAATACTGAAAGCACTTTTTGTTTATTGCTTGTAATGTTTCGTTGTTCCTCTTTATTATTATTTATTAGACTACTTGCTTTTATGTTTTGAAGCTGTTTATAGCCTATATTTAAAAATCTTAACATACAATTTTATTATTATTATTTTTAAACTAGTAATTATTTAAAAAGTACTTATAATTACATAGACTATGTATTAAATAATAAAAAAAACTATTTAATTAATTACGGAACTAATTAATTAATAAGAAAAAAAGACGTTCAAGAATCATTTTGGAATCCGATCGTGACTCCCAGAATCGGAATCGGATCGGATCATGAGGTGCCTAACGATTCCCACACCTACCTTTTATACTCATAGGGGCCGTTTACATGTTGCATCTAAAAATGCATGCAAAAACGCCGGCCGTGCCATTCTCTTTTTTCAAAAGCGCTTGAGAGCTTGCACTCCCATGGTGTCTGTCGTTGCTAAGCAATCACAAGCCACATTTTCCATGAAGATGAAGAAGTTTCAGCAAAGGATAAATGGATTTATCCATTTAGCTAGTAGCTCTACTATTAGATATACAGTATTTGGAGATAAGAAATAAAAAAAAACCTGCCCTGTACAGCTATGATCAGCTGTTCGTCCATCTTGGCTAAGCTTTTGATGTTGTTACGGAAAGGGCGAAGCTGGTCGGTTGGTTCGTCACATGACCTGCAGTGCGCTTGCGGCATTCTGAAAAGTTCGAGATTTTTTCATCTTGCTGCAGTGTAAAAACGAGCGTGTTACGACGTTTGAGAGCACGTCTACATATAAAATAAACTTGAGCGTGCAAAAGAGGCAACATCTTGGACCCTAACTAGTGGAAAATCTCCCCTTGCTCTACGCGTTTCGTACCTGCTCATTCTGTGTGCGTGAGAACTGTTTACTCCTACTGATAATCCTACATGCGCTGCAGAGACCCACAGAGTGTATATACGCAGTGTATATTTCACAGACAAAGACCCGGTATGTGTGTGTGCGCGCGTATGTTTGTGTGATCATTTTCGTTCCACATTTCATTTATAAGAGCAGTTGGCAAAATCCAGAAAATGAATGGATCTCTATGAGCCTCTGCTGGATATATATTGTCATTACACTTTTTTTTTCTAAAACTGTATTTCCTACAGATTTTTCTCTAACCAACTGATGGAGGAATTCTGCCCCAACACCTAGATCAATATCCAGAAACAACTCATAATTCATTTTGATCATCATCATCAAGTGTTTGTTTTTTTTTTGTTTTTTTTATAAAAATGTAATATTTCATATGCATTTTAATTTTGCGGTAAATAGGTAAAAAAAAAGTACTTTATCCCCCAAAACACAGCATAATCTGTATCAAAATGAATTTCAATAAATAAAAATATTGTTAAAAGTCACACATTATCTGTTGTTTGTCACATGTAGGGGACCATTTTTGTGGATTTTCCACCTGGCTACCACCGCAAGTATATTTCAAACCTGTGGGAAGCACTGAAACATATAGCATTATTCATTACTTATCAGGAAAGCCAACATTTGCTAATCCTGCAAGAGGCTGCAGTGTTGAATCTAAATGTTGGGAGCACATCAAGCCGGACTTACCTGATCAAGCATGCAAACGCTCTCGAGCTCATCCTTTTGAAAGCATGGGTTCAAATGTTAACAGTCGTATATTAATAACTGTGTAAAGAGCTGGTGATCAAGACCTCATTTGGGATGCCTTCAAATTGCTGAAATATCTCACAATATGCATTTCTTATAAACTTGTAATTACATTTAAGTATGATGTATGGTATGGAAGATTTTAGCCTTACCTTGACCTGTTTGGCAACGACGGCCACTTTCAAATGAGAAGAGATTTGAATCGTAGCCATAGCGACGCAGGCACAGGTAAGGCCACTTGACAGCATCACATTTCCGTGTGCGTAGGACCAGCTCATCCTCCGTCAGCTCCATGATTCCTGCTCCCAGCTCATTCCCGTCATCATCCACATTCACCACCTGAATACATCGAACCAAACCGAACTCAACACAAACCAAATGGACTCAACAAACAAAGCCAACCCACCACAAACAAGATCATCACAATGTAATGCATGCATGCTGAAAAATACCGACCTTAAATTTACTCTGGTGATTGTCAGGGATTGATTCTTTATCTGGACAGCTAAAACAGCTTCCCATGGCTTCTTCAGACCATTTGATACCTAAAGCACAAATTAAATTTTGACAGTAAAAGGGAAAACTGTGGATTGTTAATTGATAACAAAAATAAAAGAGTTCACTGTGCACGAGATGCAGCGCAACACGGAAAATGAAGTATACCTGGGTGCAATGGCAATCTGCTTGCTCAAGAGGCAGCATCACGTGTTCCACAACAACGTTTAGCTGCTCACAGATGCCTATTAATCAGCCTAATTTGCAGCACAATCGGCCGATGCAGATTAATTAAAAAATGCCAAAAACGGCCCGATAAATCGCTGTCACTTTAAGACTGAATGCATGGATCCAATTTACTGTTACGCATGCGTTTTCTTTCTCAACTGTTTGCATTCACTTAAGGCATAACTGACTGTGTTTAAATGAATGCTCACCAAGACAGGCATATTTTGTGTGTATTTGACCGTTTAAGCGAAATAAACCGTGCTAAAATAAAGCAACTCTGCTCCGCGTCGTGCCTCAGCTGTTCTAAATTCACTGTAAACCATGGCTTTACAGGGCTTATTGCTTTTATAAAGCAGTTATTTCACATACCCGGCAAGGTTTGACAGACACAAAAATATAATACTATTGCTAAAAATTTTTATTCTTCCGCCAAGCAATTTAGTTCTTTAGAAATGGAATGGTTGGTAATGCGGTCAGAAGTGTATATTTGTAGAGTAATTTACAATGGCTTCGAACACGGCTCAACCAATCATAATCATGGACCAAAACTATCCATTTTATAATAACTCAATTTGGTACTTGCGAGCTGTTAGAGAGGCGGCTCTGAATGTGTGAGCAAAGGCACAGAAAATAGCGTGATAGCGCTGAATGTCTCATGACGTTTGTGAAATTACAGTCTCAGAAAGTTTTCAAAATACTGATTTGATCTGATAATCTGTATGGACAGCCTACATGCTTTAGTGAATAAATGTTTGCGGGAATTAGAATATTCCCAATGCACAATTAATACCCACAATTCCAAGCCGAAATTCAAACCCTGATTATATTATTATATTATATATTATCAATGTGCAATTTTTAAATGCACAAATATTCTGATGATATATGATGTCAATCAGTTAATATGAGCTCATGAAAACTGCATTTATATTGCAATAGTTTACACAAATATTCTGATGATATATGATGTCAATCAGTTAATATGAGCTCATGAAAACTGCATTTATATTGCAATAGTTTACACAAATATTCTGATGATATATGATGTCAATCAGTTAATATGAGCTCATGAAAACTGCATTTATATTGCAATAGTTTATCATTATTTGCACGTTTTTTTTTAAAATATTTTATGGGGGAAACTTTTTTTTTTTTGCAGTGGTATACCAGGGTATGAAAATGTATTTATTTTGATTTATTTTCAAAAGAGATAATAACAACTGTGTAATGCTGTAAACTGTGATATTTTCTGAGACAGTTATCATACTGTGAAAATCACATACCGTTGCAACCCTAGTGCCCAATATATTGGACCCAACAGTAATGTTGGACCAAACAAAGATGAGTAACCCTTATAATTCTATTGCTTTATCTGTTAAAGCTTGTTTAATATTTCCTAAGCCGTTACACAAGCATAGCAGTGGGCATTTAAAGGAAATATGACCCTAAAATGAAGTGTTTAAAACAGAAGGCCAAAAACAGAGCAGAGAATGACTAATCATTTCCAAATTATGAATTATATTATTATGAAGTATGACCCCTTTAAAAAGTGAAATGACAGTTCTTACCCAGATCCAGCCACCAGGGTTCCTGGTTCATTCCCCAGCCCAAAGCAAACAGTCATTCTCTAAATGTAGAAAGGGTTTACAGATGTGACAGCTGAGTCTGAAGCAATTCTATAATGTTGAAAAAATAGATCAAATAAGAAACATTTCATATGCAAAGTGCTCTTTACTGTATAAGTGCCAGTTTACACTGCCACAGCAAACTCCATCAAACACAGTTGTTAGGTTTTGCTGGGTCAGTGTGTTCACTCTGCTGGTGTTTGTTGGGTCAGTGTGACAGTGATAATTATGTTTTCCAACAATCTCAATCCAACTGCTTCCAACTATCAACTTAAGAATGTTGGAAATTGTTGTGTGAAATTGCTTTAAAAATGTACCCAAAAACACATGAACTGATAAAACACAAACACACACACACACACACCTACATCTATTTAGCATTTCCATAGTAAGAGACATTTTAAAAGAAATAAATGAGGTGAGTCTTCAGAGTTCAAGTTTGGCTGTACATGTTTACAAAACATCCTTACAAAACATTTTAAAGTCACTTTGGCCACATATACACTGTAAAGTTTCAGGAGTAACAACCACATTTGAATACGAGAGTGAATCCTCTAAATTATCATTCCGTGTGTGTATGGAACAGGACTCACTCCTGAAATTGTGATGATTGACACCGTGGTAACTGTGGATTTGCTCGAAGCCTAAATTCGAATTTGGAAAGGCACGGAAAATGAGTAACATATTCTACAGAGCCTCTAAAGGGACATGGTTAGGCTTGCTGCGGCAGCGGGTTACATTACAGTATGAAGATAGTATCACGTGAAGATAGTAAGGAGAGATGACTGAGGATTTGTCAGAGATGTTGGAGGATTTGGTGCGCAACAGAACCTGAGCGTCATTGACAAATATCTTATCTTGTAGAGTTGTCAAAAGTACAGACTTCGGTAACTAGTCGGTACTGAAATTTTAAAAATGTGACGCTTTGAGCGCTGTTGAGTGGATTCGTAAACAACTCTGATTGGCCATTGTGTTGACGCGCTCATCAGATATGTCTGTGATTGGCTTCAATGATCAATGCTGTAAAAACGTAGTAAAAAGTCATCAATGACGCTCTTCACCGAGCGCTTACACAGATACACACGGGAGCATTTGAAAGCAGGCGTCTATCGCGGACCAGATAGACGCCTGCTTTCAAGCACTCCCGCTCGCGTTTTTAAAACGCTTTCAAATTCAAACACTTCCGTGTGCTTTCAAACGGATTAGTTCACTTCAGAATTAAAAGTTTCCTGATAATTTACTTACCCCCATTGCATCCAAGATGTTTATGTGTTTCTTTCTTCAGGCATTGTGTAATCACGTTGGAAAGGTCACGCGTGACGTAGGCAGAAGTACCGAGCAAGTGTTTACAAAGCGAACGTGCAAAAACTAAGTCAAACAGCATTTACAAAAAAAAAGGTAAAACAACGATGTCGGATGATTTTCGAAGTCGGATGGAGTTTTTCGCCCTACCGTGGTACTTCCGCCTACGCGTGACCTTTCCAAACGTGATTATGTAGTGCGTGGCACATCGCAGAACTAGTGCAAGATGAGCATTTGTGGTTAAAAAGTATATACTTTTTTTTTTTTTTTTTAGAAAAAAAAAAAATGTTTCTCTAGACACTTATTCCTCGTCTGGGATCGTGTAGAGCTCTCTGAAGCTGCAGTCAAACTGCAATTTGGACCTTCAACCCGTTGGTAGCCATTGAAATCCACTATATGGAGAAAAATCCAGGAATGTTTTCCTCAAAAACTATAATTTCTTTTCGACTGAAGAAAGAAAGACATAAGCATCTTGGATGACATGGGGGTGAGTAAATTATCAGAAAATTTTAATTCTGAAGTGAACTAATCCTTTGGAACTCATTTAAAATGTAGAAAAATTAAATCTTTTGACAGCCTTAGATCTTTATGAGGAAAAACATGGCATTCTAATTTAGATTGCAGTCTTGTTTTCACAAATGCTCGTTTAACCTTCACAATTACAATGCTGCAAAACATTTTAGAGTAAACAGACTTATAACTAATGTCATTCATTTAGATATATTAATTTAGATTACTATTATAAAAGAATAGTATGAACTGAAGTGTATTTTCATCTTAATGCAACACTACACTGTACCGTAAAAATAAAATAACATCACCTGTTTAATCGGTTTATAGTTTAAAACAGTTTTATATATTGTATGATTTACAAAAAATATTTAAAACCCATGACTCAAGATCTGAGATCTGTATTCATGCTGGTTAATATGGTTTTTGAAAAACTTACCATTTTTTAAAGAAAGTTTTTAATATTTTAACTTTCAACATAACATTTTCCTTAAACCTTATACATCTTAATCTTAAACATTATTTCCAAACAAAAGTTTTTAAATATGAATTTTTAAGTTACAATGTATTTCTATATAATTAATTAATGAATATCATGTTCACACCACGTGACGTTACAACGTGAACTAACCTTGCCTGAGGTTAGTTCATTATCTGATATTTTATTGACCCTGACACACACACAATACATGAGTGTCCACAGGGGTTTTCTATCTATGACATTTTCCTGTTTGTTTGTTGTTAGCATTTTTCTTTTTTTCATGTTGGTCGCAGAACATCACTTTTATTAGGCGGACTGAGGTTTTATATATAAATTTTATATAAAATATATACAAATATAATATAACAAATATAAGCAGTAAATGTATATACTCCTTATATTAATAAGCAGTGAAGCAGCATACTGTTTACTTTAGCAGGGATAGTTTCAATGCAGGATCCAATTCAAATGTGTACATTTAAACTCATAACGAAATATCTACAGCTAAACATTTATCAAATGACAAGACGCAGAGTGAATAAAAGAATAAAATAAATCCAAATTATTGTTACTCGATGAAATCATAATAAACCAAATGAAGTTTTTACTGGCACATTTTTGTTGTGTATTTCACAAATCTATTTAATGCATGAATTCAACTGGATTAACGTAGCCCAGCTAACATATGCATCTGATAAGATTAGCTAGATAAACATATTCTATTAAATAGATAGGGAAAATACTTACGATAAGCTTGTGATCAGTCAGGATGGGTACTTTTCATCGCTTAATATTCCACATATTATCACAGGTTCATGTTAACTTTATGAAGAGTAAGAATCATTAGCCAAACTAGCACAAGTCCGCCCGAGCGCCAAAATAATCTCCCCTCTTTCACTCAATTACCACACGTTAACTATATACAGCACGTTTAACGGCCCGCCGTAGCGTATGAAGATGTAAAGTTAAAATTCACATTAAAGAGTAAATTCAGAATTAAGGTAATTTGCTGATTAATTTTGTTGCTATCTGGGGCCGCTGCAAACTGGTGTGTGCTAGCATTAGCATTTAGCTAGGAGACACTGCGCATGCGCGAGTGTAAGTCATTTTACGTGGGATACATTTGGGCGAGTGTTGGAGGCTCAGCGCAGAATGGGTGGTCTGAAGTGGCCTAAAACTACAGTTTACAGTATACGTAATAAAATTCTTCAGAGAAATCACCTACATCAGGTCTCCAATACACAGTGCTGCACCTAGCATTATTGGATGTTTCTTGAACGACAGAGTTTTGGCCTTGTGGACTCAATAAACTCAATTAAAGCACTATTAATCTCCACTAGTCGATTTTAAACTAATTTAAATAGGCTAATGTCCAACAGTGAATAAACTGTACATACATAACAAGGAATTCTGTCATTTTTGTCATTGTCTTGAAACAACATGTTGTGCACCATTAAAGTTCTGTAGGCCTATTGGGCTATATCTCGATAACATTCTGTGGTAAAAAAAAACAAAACAAAAAACAAATTTTGATATGGCAGTCTTTGTAGAATTTTCTGTGTCCTAAATGCCCACAATTATGTAATATTTTGTTTTTGCAAAATTTGATAAAATTACAGCTACTGGAAATTATGCACAATAAAAATATTCTGTCCATATATTAGATATTTCTTTATTTTCTTCAAACAACACAATTCTCTTCAATAACACAGTTGTCTTCATGGTAAACAAGTAGGCTTAAAGTTTAGGCCTAAGGTTATTGGGGAAATTGTTTGTTGTCTTGTACACTACAACTAAGAGATGGTAACAATTTATGTTAGGTATGATAAAATATTAAACACTAAAAACTTAAATATAAAACATTTAATATGCTACTATTTTATATGCTAATATTTACCCTTTTAATGATCCTTGTGATCAGTCTGACCCCATTTAAATTTTTCTTAATTAAAAAACATGTATATATATATTCAAAAAATATATATCACAAAAGCTGTTATAGGAGCAGTTAGCCAAATCCAGAAAAATGAATGGATATCTATGGGCCTCTGCTGGATATATATAGTCATTACACTTTTTTTTCTACAACTGTAATTCCTACAGGTCTTTCTCTAACCAGAAGATGGCAGAATTCTGCCCTAGCGCCTAGATCAATATCTAGAAACAACTCATATTTAATTATGATCAACATTAGTGGGTTTTTTTTTATATATAAAAATGTAATATTTATAAGCAAAATTGTCTAGTTGAGTAATTTTGCAGTAAATAGGTAAATATCCCCAAAAACACAGCATAAACGTATAGTTGAGAAGTAAATACAAAAAATTATATTTCATTTGTATTACTAAAAAAGTATAATTTTATACAATCACTCTGTAAAAGTTTGGAGTCAAAATGACCCCAAAGACCCTAAGTGTTAACTGTATATGAGGAGCATGTGAGGGTTAAATTGCTTACTTCACTCTCAGTTTTAGATAATCCTGGTTTTAAAATTGTAATAATTTATTTTATGCAATAACGGATTTTAATATTTTAAGTTAGAAAGTCTGGGTCTGGGATAAGTGTAAAACCCTAAAATCATCTTAAAAGACATCTTAAAATAAAAGACATCTTAAAAGTAGCAGAAAATAAATGATGAAGGCATGATAAATTACAAAAGAAATGACAGTTTTTCTCAATTGCTAACACACTTTGGCCCAAACTATTAATTCTATTCAACTATTAATTTCCCAAACTTTTCATTCTGTTATACAGCGACATTTCTCAAAACTAGAACATTTCCCGTTTTCACACACTTTAGAATTTTCTCAATGTTTTCTCCAAAACTTTATCCAAAAATGTCCCAATTTAACCATGTTCTCATTCAGCATAAACAAGAACAGAATATAATTAACTCAAGCATTTCGGCTGAGGAAGATGCTGCGGATGCTGATTTTATATATATATATATATATATATATATATATAATATATATAAATATATATATATATTTTTTTTTTTACTGTGTTGTAACTGTCAGTATATTGTATTTTGTTGCATACCAAATTTATTCATTTCTTTGGAATTTTAACTTTTCTCTTCTAGTTTGTTGTATTTTACTGTATTTGCACCCATCTTTCTACTTCCATTTATGTTGTATAGTGTAATACACAATGGCCTACAAAATTGTTCTTGATTCCCAATTAGAAGTTTTTGTAATAGTGTTTTGAACTGAGCTCACTAGTGTTCTCTAGGCAGTGGAGTAGTCTGTGTATTTGTTAGGTTTGAGGTCATTAGTCTGATTTTGACAGAAGAGAATTTAAGCTTGTGTTTATTGTATTCAGTTCCTCTTTATTTCTATGCTGTGATCTTGATCTGATTACAGTTGTATTTTGGATTGTTTTGTTACTTTTTAGCCTTATGGAACGCGCTGATGACGTGTGATGTCTGCGCGAGCAGGTGTGCAGAGGTATGGAAATACATACGCTGACTAGCAGGTAGAACATCGTATCATTTCACTCTGACCGAATGCAATGATTGGACGAACAATTTTTGGTCCTGAGACTATCACAGAAAATATATGTAAATTTTTAAAAAATATTTAGACCACTCTCTAACCATTAGGCAGTCGTGGCCTAATAGTTAGAGAGTCCGACATAGTAACCCGAAGGTTGCGGGTTCTCAGTACCAGCAGAAAATGACTGAGGTGTCCTTGAGCAACGCACCTAACCCCCAGCTGGCTGCCCACTGCTTTGGGTGTGTGTGTGTTCACTACTCACTATACTCCTAATGTGTGTGCACTAACTGGATGGGTTAAATGCAGTGGACAAATTCCGAGTATGGGTTACCATACTTGGCCTTCACATGTCATTTTCACTTTCTATCACTGATTGCTCTCAGGATGTGAAGAGTTTCAACCCAAATAACAAAAAGTGTTTATGAAAACAATTGCCTACCCTACCTTTGAGGTTATGTTTACACGACAACAATGTACTAAAAATGGTAAAGTTTTTCCTTTGTGTTTTTTGTGTACAAACGACGTTAACAATCCCTGTTTACAGGGATCCACGAAAACAATCTAAGACTCTAGTCTGCTGCCAGGCCAGCAGCTGATGCCACTTTATAAAGAAACACTACGCGTCTATTGACTGAACACGTAATACACATGCGCATGATGTCACCATTTTCACAAATTCACGTTTTTGTAGTTTACACTGAGACGATAGCTGTATCGTTTTGAAAAACTTGCACTTTATTTGAATCCTATTTTCAAAAGATTGTGTTTTCAGGCCCCCAAATTGATGTTGTCGTGTAAATGAACGGCCAAAACACATACAGTTTTCCATTTTTAGTTGAAAACAGTGTCGTGTAAACGGCCCCTAAGTGCACTTCTTTATCACAAGGGTTTGTCAAGTCGTCAGTTGGCTTTACATACATTCCTCCATTGTAGTTTTATTAATAACTGTCATTGTGCCACATATTGATTTGCTTGATATTTATATCATTGAATAATAGTCATTGTAGAATGAAGCATTATCAGTAGGCTCTTTAGTTTACAAAATAATGAAACTAGCAATAATGATGCAAGTCTCTGTATGAACAGTAGAGGGCAGTACAGGATCTGTAGGAGGCTTGCTGCATTAAATAAAAACATCATGCTTTCCCGTGGAAATTTTATCATGTTCTTTACGTGAAGATATGTCAAACCTGCCTTTGTTTCTTCAAGCTGTAATGTTGCTCTCATGTTTAAAAATGCAAATGTTGACTTTGTCTAATGAAGATACAAGACTATGAAAATATAAAAATGAAACTCATTGGAGTCAATACACAGAAAAATGACAGTATCATCAAGTGTTTCATTTGAATGTTTATTTATGAAATAAGAAAGGGGCATCATTTCATTAATAGTCATTATAGTCATTACAGCATGTCTTTCCTCATATAACATGAAAACATGTTGATATTCAGAGTTTACCAAATCTTTCTCTGGTTAGTCATAGCAAATCATTCTTTACACAATACTTTGGTCAGAATTTGGGCCTTTTTGTTTTGGATATTTTCCCCGCTTTTGACAATACAGTATTTTTAAATAATTAAGTTCTTCCATTGAAAAGTGCTACAATTTATTTATTTGTGAGAGCATTTGATGCCAAACTACACTGGTTTAACAGCACCTGCATGCGTCTCATTCACAAAACAAACTGCTTTGAACCTCGAGTCATTCACATGTAGAGTGTTTAAAAAAATTAAAAATAAATTGAAAAATACAACAATAGAATATAGTAAATTTGGCATAACACAAATAAATGGTCTATTAAGGCAAACTTCATTTCTAAAACAAACAATCTACAAAATAAGTTTATTTGTTTTTAAAACACTGCTCATGCAAACATGATGCAGGCAATATTAAACAGTGATTTCATAATTAACAAAGGTAAACAATATATGTTTATATGATTCGGGGACTTCTATTACCCCATCTAAATTCATATGATTTTATGATCTAAATTCATGCTGTCCAGCCAGTGCTGTATACCAAAGAAAAATAATTATATCTAACACAAGCTCTAACCCTTTGAGGTGCGTAATGAGCAGGTAAACTGGTCCTAACTAAGCAACATTGGCACCTGTCACCACTTTGACAAATAAGAGTCGTCACACCTGAGATTAAACGCACAATATCTGTTACTTGTAAACAATTCATTAGCCATGCAGTCAAAGATAGAATTCTTTTTAAAATCAAGAAATGGACAGGAAGTTGTTCTATTGTTCATCTCAAGTTATTTAGCTAATCAGCAAATTTCTCATTCATTATTATCAAGCTGAAATTATAACGTCAGTAAAACATGGTCAATGTACAAATAATCTACAGAAGTGGTTCAATTTGTAATCATTTTAAATATAAATTGAGCATACATGAGGAAGAGTGCAGTGACAGTGCCTGAATCCTAACCATATGGAAAAACATTCCTATCCCATACATGGTTAAAATTTGATGTGTGTTTTCTGCATGATTTATATAGATAATACAGCATAGATGCAGCGTGAGTGGGTGTGAGTTTGAAGTTGACATACTGTCATGTTAAATAAATGAATTCAGAGCTCTGTAACTGTGTTTGAGTTATTTTTTCCCGGGGTTGCTGGGGTAAAGGCTGGCTAGTGTATTTTCTTGCTGAAATATGAAGGGTTTCGAGCAGAAGGAGCTCTTGATCTCGAGAGTCACGGTAAGTGCTGTCGGTAGCTTTTTATTTTCATTAAAGGCAATTTGACCAGGCGTCACTGAACATTGTTTGGTTGAGAACAGAACATTTTTATATAACTTCATTCTTGATGATCCATGTGATATTTTAAAGAGAATTTTCTGATGCCATTTAATTGGGTCATTCTACAATTGTGATGTCATTTCCATCTCATCAATTCTACATTAAATGTAGAATTCAGAAACCCTTGTTATTAGCGACACCGGTGGCTGTTAAGTGAACTGCAGTGAGCAACGTCCCATGTAGAAGGCGATGTTCTCGGGACTTTGCGCAACGTTCCCTAAAAGTTCTCTAAAGGTGACGAAAATTCCGAACCTTTACAGAACATTCGGGACGTTCCTAAAACGTCCTCTTTTGGTAATGAAAGTGCTGCAGTTCAAGGTTCCTTATATGACTTTAGGGGGACGTTCCATTTTGGTTATTTTATGGTCAAAAAAGAATGTTACAAAGAGGACATTTGGGACATTAACAGAACGTTCCCACACGGTCCTCTGTTGGTCATTTAATAACGTTCCCGATATGAGTTTAGGGGGACGTTCTATTTTGGTTATTTTATGGTCGTGCGAGAACGTTACAAAGAGGACATTTGGGAAGTTAACAGAACGTCCTATAGTAATAGTCCCCTAAACATTCCCAGAACGTCCTGAATGTTCCCTGAAGGTCCACCAAATAACGTGCCCCAACCCTTAAAAGAACTCCACATCGTGACCGTCTCTGAACGTTCTGAGAACGTTACCAGGTGACAGGTTACCCTGCTAGAAATTTTACGTTCCCAGAACATTCTCAGAACGTCCCCACTGGTGTTAAGGACGTTGTCTAGTAACGTTCCCAGTACGTCAGATGTTCGATAACAGTATATCTTCATTTTACCCCTAAACGAAGAACGAAAAAGAACTTCGCTGTGAGTATATCAGGGCCTTAAATGTCACATCCTTTTGATTTTCCTGGTGAAACAGGTGTCATGACAAATCAGGTCCTCCCTCGAAATTGGGTCTCCCCAAACTGTCAAATTACACACAAATTAGTGCATAATAAAACCAACTGAATGTATTTCTTACACTTGATTAACTGTTAATTAATAAATAATAATTATAATAGCCTATTAAATAAATAATAGAACATCACTATTTTGTTTTAATTATAACTGAATTATTTGGACATTTAACACTTCATTTAACACAATTACATTAAAGATGATTGAGAATACATGTAGGGTAAGTGCAAATGCGTGTATAAACTAAGCTAATCAAGCTAAACAGGTAGTACATAAGCTAACTAATACAGACATAATTGGTCATTATAAGTAGTTAAAACAGCTTTTATCATAACATGATTTTGTAGGAATTGTAAACAGGTGCAAAAGAGAATACCTATTAAAAGCAATTTGAACCAATAGGATGGTGTGGGGTCCTAATGGAGACCCGATTTCGATCAGTTAAGAAGTTAGATCAGTATACAGGCTTTCATAGACAATGGGGAAGGTCTTGTTTTTTAAGTTTCGTTACAAGCTGTTCATGCATTGGCAATAAAAAAAGTGATTAATAGGCTACATGAAAATTCTTACATGTAGCACCTTTAAACATGCCATGCAATCTTAATGTTAATTCTTTTCCAGTTAAGTTTGATATTAAATATTTATTCTATTTTAAAATATTTTGAACTAAATAAAAGTCACATACTACCGGAAAAATAATCGAACAAAAAGGTAATAGGAACCATTAAAATTGTTGGCAGTAATGCCACTGACATTTCATGATGAATTATATTTCAATATGCATAAAATACAAGCATTGATCTTATTATTATCATCATGACAGAGTAAAACCATTTAACTAGCCTATTTAAAATGTCACTAATAATTTGGCATTTCTCCATTTTTCTCATTTTTTCACAAGTTACAGTTGAATCTTAATTTTAAATAATTTTCTATCATTTTCTAAAATGGTTTTCTATAGGAACAGTGTCTATTGCAGTTTGGCATTTTGTTGTCCAAAAGCTAAAGTATCTGCCACCACAATTGTAGAATGACCCAATGAACAAATCTCATTGCTTTGAACCCAGAATAACAGTGTGTGCCTCAAAACTGTATGCAATTAAGACTAATGAATGCAAACAAAGCATATGCTACTTCTGTATGAGGCTGTGCTTGCATTTTTTGTGCTTGGATACAGATATTGAGAGTAGCTACAGTTCTGTCTTTACAGGAATAGTTCACCCAAAACTGAAAATTCAGACATTTACTCAACACATTTGATGTTCTTTTTTCAGTGGAAAAAGAGACACTTAGCACAATGTTCATGCTGCTCTTTTCCATACTAGGGAATTGAATGGGGACTAGAGCTGTTAAGCTACAAAAATGACAAAAACACTGTGAGAAACAGACCCAAAGTAAATCAATATGTTCAGCATACATAGAACATTCCCCTGATGGTAGTGTATGGACCCCTTTATTCCTAACATTCTAAGAACATTCTTTTTAGGTTTTTATTTTTTTATAACTAGTTCAAGAACATTGCAGAGAGGTTTTTTTGGGACAATCTAATAATTTTTTTTGGGTCATTCCTACAGTTCGGTGGATTTTGGGCTGAGCAGTTTTGTTGTTGATTTTTTTTTTTTTTTTTTAGTCTTGTCAGAGGGAGAAAATGTTTGCCTATCAAAAAACACACTGGTCAAGCTCAGACTAGTATCACCTAATAATTCTGACCAAATATTTCAAATTTCACATTCTACAGTAGGTAGTCAACCAGAATAATACTTTAACTGGGGACATGTGTTTGCTGCCTTTTATCGCTAAGTGGCGCTATAATCACAGACTTTTAAAAAATTAGAAAGTAAATGTGTCAGTTCATTCTCTCAAGCATTAATCTGCCGCAGCTCTGTTGAGAGCTGTGGTAGCAGATGAATTCAATTGAAACATTGTAGTTAAACGAATTCATAATCACAGTGCTGAAATTACAGAACAAATGTAGAACCGGAAAATAAATGTAGGCGTTTATTATTTGCATCGAATTTAAGCAAAGTAGCCTAAATGTTAACACTGTGAGCTCGGTTTTTTATGTAGGCCTATAATTAGAAATGCAAGTCAATAGGCTGTCTCTTATACTTTGTTTTCTTTTAATTTGTAGTAGATTCATTAACTAAAACATTAACACTGAAATAAATGAAACTAAATGATCGTAAAATTAAGACGTCAGGACTTGCTAACCGACTCAGCAGCATTTGTGTTTTTGCTTCTTTATGATATTAAGAATGAAATACAGTAGGTTGTTATAATCAGCATACTTTTCTTTAATTAATAATGAAAATATTTCAAAATAAAAATATAAGACAGTATAAAAATGCTACATGAATTAGGCTTTGCACAGACTTGTAGTGATACCCTGATGATATGGCCTCATGGACTACACTGCAAGATTTTGGAGATTGTGCATCCAGCGATCAGACTTCGAGTCCCGGCTTTGTTGGTTTATGATTTGTCACAAATAAAAACGTCTGAAATGTACATTTATTGATTCGAAACACTTTTTGGAGCTTTATTATTCAATGTCATTTTTATTAGTAGTAGGCATTTAGTAAGATGATAACACTGTACATGCTGTTTGTTGGCCCTGTAGCGTTTATTGATGCTCTCGCTGGACTCGGTTCGAAAATATGAGAAATAAGTTTTTTCTAGACGAATAGTAGTTGTTCATTTAAGCAATTAGTCAACAAATCGCACGTTTATATTAATTTAATAACTTAAATATATACTGAAGAGAATACTAAACCATAATGAGCATGTATTCTGCACTCAAGCGCACATAAAGCTTGCCATAAAGAACCGGCAAAAGTATAATTATGAATGTTTAAAAAATAGCAAGGAGACATTTTAATTGTTTATTAATAAACTAGTGTTTTTTTCTGTGTCAGTGTCGGCTGAAAAGATGAAGCTGACGACACTGACTCACCATCTCTGCAGTAGTGGACGCGCCAAGAGAGAAATGCACATTTCATAGGGATTGCATAATCAGAGTGGCCTATTTCTTTTCCTTTTGAATTGTTTTGTTTAAAAGTAGACATTTAAAGTTTTCTGTATTTCTCATGTCTGTGAGAGTTTAGGTTCGTTTATGAGACGCACTCCAGTTCATGCGCAATGCAAGTGATCGCGCCGGCGCCTCCAATGTCCTGATTATATTGTCTGCTATATTTGCTTCTTATTTATTAAATCCAGGCAACTGGTTGATGAAACATTGATTAAAATTAAGATAAAATTTATACAAAACGCAATTCACTTTAAAGAAAGGCTTTCTTTAAAACAAAAATTAAATAAGTGGTCAAAATCGTGTCTGAGCCACTCCTTGTCTCCCGACATATTCCCGACATATTCGCATTAAATATAAATATGAAACCAAATACGTTTTCTTTAATGGCTACAACATGTATAATAAATAGTCGGTCCAATCCGTGCCCCTGCACACTGCAGCCCAATCCGTGCCTGACTGCTGCACTCGCATTCGTTTCTAGAGTTGGCATAAACAAGCGTTCCTCAGTTTATTTTTAGATAGTGCCCGATTGACAATCAACACTGCTCAAACATTCTAAACCTCTACAAAACCAGTTGAAACAAATGTATTGAACACTTCAATCGAACATTTTTATGAAAACCCTTTAAATACATCACAATATTCATAATTTGACAAGATGGACACATCGAGAGATTTATCCTGAAAGGAACTTTGCCTGCTCTTTAAGTTAAAAAATGTATCATCCGGCTGGCTGTCCGACACTCTCCATATGAAAGAGCACGATTCACACCTCTATTGTTCTGCACCCCCACGATGAAGCTACTGAACTGCCTCTCTCAACCCCCCAGACTATCTGTTATAGGAGAGGAGCGTCTCTGTCTACTAAAAACAGAGAACTCGCAATTCAGACTTAAATCGCTATTCTAGACATTAGGCTAGCATTATTGTTGATCATGAACAGTGTTGGGCACATTACTTTAAAAAAGTAATTCGTTACTAGTTACTTCTCACAAATAGTAACTGAGTTACATCATTTTAAAAGTAACTAATTACCAGGGAAGTAACTATTGCGTTACGTTTTATTTTTTTCCCCCAAATATGTCAAATAACTTGGATGCCCCCAATATTAAATATGTTAAATGAATGAAATGGACACTAAATAGAATAAATTATTATTATAAAACACTGAACACTAATCTACACTATTTTTATTTTGCTGTGGGACAATGTGAGACACCTATCAAATTCAATATATTATTGTAAATATTATCATTACTATAGTGAAATAATAAAACACAATAGATGGTTTAGAACTTTTAATATTTATTGCACAGACCACAACTGGCCAACAAATAAGTCTAAAAATAAATTCTGCTTGATCCGACTTGTGACTCATGATCCGCTCTTGCTCACGACATGACATTTCTTTGTACTGTACTATAGCCTATGCATTGGTAGCTAATAAAGAAAACATATTTAGTTTCATATTTATGTTTAAATAGGCCTATTATAATGATATATATATATATATATATATTTTTTTTTTTTTAATTTCATCTATTTGATTATATATTGAAATATATAATTTATTTAAAAAATAAACAACTTCAAGTCCAGTATAAATTGGCACAACAGGGTGGACATGTTATGTTTTACGCTACTGGATAAGTCTTCTAAAAATGAGGAAAAGAGAGAAAAGTTTATGACTGATTCTTACTTTGTTTTTGTTCTCCCTACAAGGAAATGATGCCACTTCTAGCAAGTCATGTGATTTAGGGCACACACTTAAGATTTTAAAGAGTAAGTAGCACCAATGTAACAGGGTAGACTAGAGTCTGAGGGACATAAACTAATTTAATAATTTTACGTCAAAGAGAGTAAGTAAATGAACATACTAATATTCAATTACTAATTTACATAAAATCTACCAAACTAGGAATGACCCAAACTTAAAATGTTCTTCATTTATTTATTTATATATATAGTTTTTTAGGTTTCATTTATATAACCATAAACTAATGTTCCCAAAATGTTGCAGGGAAGTTTTTTTTTTTTGATAATCTAATGAGAACTTACACAGAATATAATGGTTATTTTGAACATTCTCTAATGCTTTTTTTAAATAACCATAAACTAACCTTCTCAGTTAAATATTTCTCTTTCCATGATCATAAACTACATTTTGCAGAATCACTCAATGACTGACGTTAGTGTAATACAGCATTTGATTAAATGTAGAAATTAAGATCACTGTCAAAATGTGTAATAATTATATGTTATAAATCCAAATCTTGTTTGGAATGAGTAAATGAGTAAATAATGACACAATTTTCATTTTGGCTGAACTGTTCCTTTAACGCAGAGTAAGGCTTTTCCTGTTAAATCTCTGTGCTGTGCTAGTGCCGCGAAAGCTAAGCACAAATTCTTTACAGTTTGAGGCTGTCAAATGACCAAGAATATGGAATACGGAAATAGTAAAATAATTTTAAGCGAATACTGTACAGTAAAATGAAAACCAAGGCCTCGCACAACTGGGTGAAAGTTTCTCTCAGTTTTGTACCAAGTGTGGATTCATGCTTTTTCTAAAATCACACTTGCTCTATTTACAACGTCATGTAATAAAATGAGTAAATTCTGTTGTTAAGCAGCTCAGAGTTTTCATGAGGTACAAAAAACATCTATTTGTAAAAAACGGTACAATTGTAAACGTCTGCTGAAGTTTGTCAGACATAAGAACAGGATGTGAGACAGAGATTGTGGAGTCATATCTTATGTTTAACTGATTGAAGAGGCCACGCGATACTTTAAAACAGTCTGAAACACCTTCTGAAACCTTAGTATGCCTGACAAAGGACAGTGCCGGGCGTAAAGTTCCCTAACGTCACCCTACATACTGAAAGTCAGCATGTGCAAGAGCTGCGTTTCACTCAGACAGGCCGTGTGTGATCCTGAGAGTGACAGTGAACCAAAGAGAGGACGTATGGTTTGTGCGCTCACTCAGATCTGCGTCTGCAGTGGGTGGACGGGGTGGACGAGTGTCGACGGGGCTTTGGAGGAGGTGGAGTGGGACGAGTGCTGAGGTTTGATGCCTCTGCACCTCATGTACTGGAGGAACTGATCTGGGATTTCTGCAAGAACGTCCTTGGCCAGACGGGCCATGCTGAGAATGTGATTCCCTCTGCGATCAATGTAGTCTCGGAAAGGAACAAACTGAGGAGGAATCAGACAGAGATTTAGGAGGAATATTAAAATAAATTAAATAAATTATAATTATATTTTATTATAAAACTAGGCTACAAGACATCATAAGACCAGGCCCATTATTTAACACTATTGAGGTCCTATATAGCACTCTTTTAAAGCATGGTTCTTTATGGAACCTTATAAAAAGGGTTCTATTTAGCACCAAAAAGGGTTCTGCTATTGTTACAAGCTGAAGAACCCTAATTTGGTACTGTTTAGAACCATTTTTCTTAAGAGTGTATAATAAATTTTCATTTAATTGCAATTAAGTGTCCAAAACATTACATTTAATTTTCACAAGTAAATTCTTATATTATTTCTCTTTTTAAAAGTATGCTAAAGTGTACTTCTTTTTCACAAGGGCAGTAAGCATTTAAAAGCAGAAATGTTTGTTACCCTTTTAATATGATAACATGTTGTCTCATGACCTCATCTCCAAAAGTTATCGTCCAGTTATCTCCAAACTAAATGTATTTATTTATTTTTTAAAATCCAATTTTGCAATAAAGTCTGAATTATCCAAAAATCCTCCCATTTAGTTAGGGTTAGTTCACCCTAAAATAAAGATGAAGTCATCAATTATTCTCCCTGGTGTTCTTCTAATGCCGTATGCTCTTCTTTCTTTTTCAAACCACAAAAAGAGAATATTTTAAAAATGTCCCGCTCGCACTTGTCTATAAAATGGCACTGGCAGTGAATAGTGACCAGCATCAAGCTTCTTAAAAAAGATGCAAAAGTATCACAGAACGGTCCCATGTGACGTGTCGCATCTCCTGGGTGTATATGATAAGGTTTGGTAAAAAACAAACTAATTTAATTGTATTTCATTATTACTTAATGAAAATCCTGATCTTGGCCATTGGTCTTCTGTGCTCGACTAGCGCTGCAGTTCACTCCGACTCACCCAGAAGAAGCACACAAGTTGTGAGAAATCAAGACTAAGAAAAATGCGACATGAAATACAATCCATGTACTTTCTTCTCTGAGGTGAACATATCCGTTTTGTTCATTGCAACTGGAAGTTATTGCGTTCACATCTGTCAACTGTCATTCTGATTGTCATCTGACGACCGGAGTTCTGGTCTGGAGATGTTCAACTCAGTGAAGAAAGTACACGGATACTTTTTTGGGATCTCTAGGCGTTGTAATTTCATGTTGCATTGCATCTTGATTTCTCACAACTTGTGTGTTTTTCTGGGTGAGTTGGAGTGAAATGTGCCGCTAATAGTCTCATGAACGCACAGTCGAGCACAGAAGACCAACAGCCAAGGTTAGTATTTTTGCTAAATAATACAATAAATTTCTATTCGTTTTTTACTAAAACCTATCGTATACCCTCAGAACACATGGAATATACGACACGTGTCACATGGGACCGTTCTGTGATACTTTAGCATTTTTAAAGCTTGATGCTGGTCACTATTCACTGCCATTATATGGACGAGCACAAGTGGGACTTTTTTTTTTCACCTTTTGTGGTCCGAAAAAGAAAGAAGTGGCATACAGCATTAGAACAACACCAGGGTAAGTAAATGATGATCTATCCCTTTAATACACATTTTCATTGTGCATAATTCATGAGCACACATTACTGTATTTCTAAAGAAGAAAAAAAAAGTTTGTCTTCAATCTTTCATCAAAATGTTGTAACTTTGCTTCTGAAACAACTTTTCTTGTCAGTTGATGTCACCAAGCCAGTTTATTTTTAAATCCCTCCCCTTTAACCATTTACCATCCACTGAATCGTCCATGAATAATGTCAAATCCCACCCAATTTTTTTTCCATAATATTCAACATCACATTATGGAAGTAGACTTGGTTGCGAATGTCATTTCATGCTAACTTAGAACTTGGAAACCAAGAAAAAAGATGTAAAAAAAATTCCTGGTATTCTTGTGGAAAGCAAGTAAAAAGTAACCGGGTTAACCTCACAGCAGTCTCACGCCAATACATGTAATGTTTAAGGATGATGGTTATACCCTTCAAAAATGTGATACTTATAATTTATACATGTATTTTCAGTTCTGTACACTTGCCTGCTAGGCTTCCATTGTAAGTGCATTTACTGTAAACATGTTTCCCGTTTGCTTTTACCACACAAACTGAGATGAGTCAAAAATACTGTCAGTGGTCATTGACACAATGCTTCAAATGCTGTAAGATATTGGGCCCTATTTTAATGATCTACGCGCATAGTCTGAAGCACATGGCGCAGGTGCACTTAGGGCGTGTCCGAATCCACTTTTGCTAGTTTAATGACAGAAAAAATGGTCGGCGAGCCAGACACATGGTCCAAAAGGGTTGTACCTTGTCTCTTAATGAGTCATGGGTGTGTTTTGGGCTTAACATGCAATAAACCAATCAGAGTCTCATCTCCCATTACCTTTAAAAGCCAGTTGTGCTCGCACCATGGCAGATTTGCTATTTAAATGGTGGAATTTGCAAGGCTGAATGCTTCTCCAGAGAGGAATCCTTTTATTTTTAATATTTAAAAATGTTTGTGTGCTGCTGTGCATCCCTGTGTGTGTAATAAGCAGAGTGTACGTGCGTTGTGCACCCGCCTATAGGCGCATATTACTAACGTGCCCTTTAAATAGGCCTAAAAAAAAAAAATACTGCGCCATTTACTTTAGACCAGCTTTTTATTGGTCAGTCATTTTCAGTTGCCTCAAAATAGCAGTGCGCCAACAATGTGCCTGAACACACATTGTTTTCAGACCAGCACGCCCATGGGCGAACAGATGGGCACGAGTGCATTAGCTATTTAAACAACGTGGTGCTGGACGTGAAAATGATAACTGCGTCAGGCTGAAACTAGCAAAAAACACTTGCGTCGCACCTGGTGTCACATTGCGCCGGGTGTATGATATAGGGCCCATTAGGTTAAAAATCATCTGGAATTTTGGAGTATTACATTACTATTTTGGTCCACAGAAACATGAGATACAGGGTTGGAAAGCTCACCTGCACAATGTCTCTCTCCGCAAAGCGACCCCTGGATGATATCCTGACCTCATCTCCATCTAGTTCAATCATCTCTGTCAAATGGAAGAAAATGCCACAGGAAAAACGATCATGTGGTGCTTCCACTCAGCTCAGACTGTTATAGTGAAGTGTGCTATCATTGGATTTCATATTGGAGTTCAAATACATCCTTTAATGCTGCAGCAGCTATGAAATGAGTTCAAAGAGCAGATCATGACTGCTGTGAGATAACGAGAACACTGGGAGCTGCATATAAATGAGGTTTTATCTTCATTAAAGGAAAAATTGTATCGAACACTATGCAAATTGCGAGCCCATCAGAGACCAAGGTGTATTTTTGTTAATGTGTGATGTAAAGGCACAAAAAAAAAAAAAAAAAAAAATTGGATGACCAGTAATTTCCTACTACTCAATTCAGAAAAAACAGAGATTCTAATTTTTGGACCAAAAACTTCTTCACATAATAACCTAGAATACTGTCTAACACTTGATGGCTGCTCTGTTAAGTCTTCGTCGTCAGTTATGAACCTGGGTGTGCTCTTTGATACCAAACTTTCATTTGAAAGCCATGTTTCTAGCATCTGTAAAACCGCATTCTTCCATCTTAAAAATATATCTAAACTATGACATATGCTCTCAATGACAAATGCAGAACAGTTAGTACATGCGTTCATGACCTCAAGGCTAGATTACTGTAACGGTCTCCTGGGTGGTTGCCCTGCTCGCTTGATAAATAAACTACAGCTCGTACAAAATGCAGCAGCTAGAGTTCTTACTAGAACTAGGAAATATGACCATATTAGCCCGGTTCTGTCAACACTGCATTGGCTTCCTGTTAAACATCGTATAGATTTTAAAATCTTGCTAATTACTTACAAAGCACTAAATGGTTTAGCTCCCCAGTACCTGAGCGAGCTCTTAACGCATCATAGTCCTTCACGTCTATTGCTATCTCAAAATTCAGACCAGTTGATAATACCTAGAATATCAAAATCAACCGCAGGCGGTAGATCCTTCTCCTGTTTGGCACCTAAACTCTGGAACAATCTTCCTAGCATTGTTCGGGAAGCAGACACACTCTGTCACTCTGTTAACCTGGCATACACATAACACATTATCAATTTATGTTTTCAAATCCGTTAAAGGATTGTTAGGCTGCATAAATTAGGTCAGCCGGAACCAGGAACACTTCCTATAACACCAGATGTACTCGTTACATCAGAAGAAGAATGGCATCTACACTAATATTAGTCTCTCTGTTTATCTCGAGGTTTACCGTAGTCAGCCGGATCCGGGCCGTATCCAGGTGAGAACGAGGACTTGCGTCTTGACACGACCACAACGCAGCCCTGAAGTGTCAGCAGAGATTGAGTCAACTAGATCATCCACTGTGAAGGCCTCATCGACACAACAGCCAGTGGCATGGTTCCTCAACAAACCGTCCATACCGGCGTGATGAATACGATCCTCAACTGGATGGAACTGGAATAAATACTTTGACTGTTGCGATCCCAATCGGACTTATGATAGCTGCCTGAATCATAATAAAGCGCTGTTCACTGTTGGCCAGAGGAGAACTGGCCCCCCGACTGAGCCTGGTTTCTCCCAAGATTTTTTTCTCCATTTTAACACCTGTTTGCCGCCTGATGTCACCTGTTGGAGTTTGGGTTCCTTGCCGCTGTCGCCTTTGGCTTGCTTAGTTGGGGACACTTGACATTTGTTTTGTTTTGATCTTCCTGCATTGACACCATTGTATGCGAACTGAACTGAGCTGGATGATGACATCACTGTTCACTCCAGTGCTGATATAGATAAATTAACTAAATTAATAACTATTGATTCTTACAACCGAATGAATCAATACTGAATTTACTTAAGATGGACAATGACACCATTTTCTTTAAGAGCTGCTGTGCAGCCAAAATTATATACCAGTTATCACTGTAAAGCTGCTTTGACACAATCTGCATTGTAAAATGCGCTATATAAATAAAGGTGACTTGACTTGACTTGACACTATTTACTGGAAATCTGGATTTTTCTCACTTATGTTTAGCTATGTTTGAGAACACAACTAACCCTCTGATGTCACTGGTGATGGTGCATCACAAGAACATAGAGGAGGAATGCAAGGGTTTGTGAGAGTAACACCCTGTCATGTGACCAAAAGCAGAGAAACTGTTCCAATTCACAGCATCCCCACTTGAATACAGCTCCATTAGAGCTTTGTTTAGCGTGTAGGAACCGTACGTTCAGAATGCAAAACGTTTGCCCCAGTACAGAACATTTATTAAAATTAAACAACAAAACTATCGATACGCCAGGGTCACAAAGTAATTTTCGTATAGAAGTCTTAAAGGTACAGTAGCAAAATCAGCCTATTTAATTGGAAGGGTCAGAAAGGGGGTGGAAAAGAGGATGGAAATACAAAATTATTACTGTGTTTGGAAATGTTGACTTACATTTTAGGTGGGTTTATGTAAAATGAATAAAAAAAAAAATTGAAAATAAAAAAATAAAAACAACTGCAAAGAATGAGGGGCAAATTCACTAAAAAGTTGCACCACTTTAGCATGAGAAAATGTTCATTAAACAAACTTTTTTTTTTTTTTTAATGTTTAAATTAGTTCATATAAGTGCAAACATGCCTCATGCAATTGAGGGTCAAAATAAAATGCACTGGATCAGTCAGTGGTTTAATTGAATTGAACATACAAAAATAGTCAGGGATATTAAAAAAAGTGCAGTTGGCAAATTAAAGTTACACTATATGTAACTTTTTTTGTTGAAAATTTACAAAATTTACATAATGAGCAAGTACATCATGAATCCATCTTTACTTTTATCCTGAATCACTATGGTATGTCTATAATAAGTGTTTATATTCAGACTATTTTATGCCGAGCAGGACGAGAACCGCTGCGGAGTATCCTAGTACCTGTGTGACTCCTCATAGACATAAACAGACAGAAGTAGCTCCGACTACAATGTTCTTCCTCAAGACGCATTCAGACACATTTATTAACCACTAGAGTGCCAAAAGTTAAGCAATTTAATAAATGTTTATTGTTTAATTATTATTCATTAAACTTATTAATAAATGTTCATTTATTAAACATATTAATAAATGTTAATTTCCAACATACTTTGGGTTCATTTTAAGCAAGCAATGCAGTAATTTTTAAACAATAGTTGAGTTAAATAAAACTACCCAGCAGGTTGGGCAAACATTTAACCCAACCGCTGGGTCAAAACAACCCATTCGATGGGTTAAAAGAACCCAATTGCTGGGTCTGTCCATTTTCAACCCAACTTGGGTTGTTTTTAACAGAGCATTTTTTAGACTGTACCGTTAAACTGTTTTTGGAGAACAGTTTTTTATCACTTTCCTGCTTTTAAATAATTGTACAGTCATAAAGCAGTTTCAAAATATATTAAAATTAGTCTGTTGTCCACTTATTTTATTTTGTGAAAAAATATTATTCCACAAATAATTAAAAAAATGATTACAAAAGAAAGGTTGATATCATTGTCTGTGGGTCCAAACTATCTAAACTATTCTATTTTCTTTAATGGAGATACTGCAGTTGATTTGTTTACATACATATTAGAAAACATTCCAAAAATGATCCAAAATGTAATCGTACATTACGGCTATTTGCGTATTGTTGCGCTGTTATTGTCCACAAAAAGTTGGTGATATTATAAGGGATGTTTCTACAGAGGTCATGGCACATAAACAACAATATCAGTGAATGCAAATCATTCTTATTGAATTGCGCTATTACAATACAAATAATAAGAAATTAAACAAATCCACAATAGGCAGAGGCAGAGAGAAAAGTTTAAACAAAAGTAACTAGATCACACATTTACCAGATGAAAGGAGAGGTGCAGTGTTAGTTAAACCAATGGAAATTTCAAAACTCTTATAGTACATATGCTACTAATGACATTTCGGAAAATGTCTGATTGGTCTGACTGGAACATGTGTGAAACAGGTTTCTCATTTGATCTGATCTGGTCTGCTGAGTCTCTGATGGACTGGACTGATATCATATCACATCTTCACACATTCTCAAAGACACACACATCTCTCTCATCTTACCGTCAAATTCGGCCGGCCCGACTCCAACGATTATAATTGACATGGGAAGACTTGAGGCCTTGAACAGAAGGAAACAGTTCATTAAAACAAGACCCCCAAGAATACACTCCTCATATAATTCAACATTTGCATAATGAAACATGCACAAATCAGACTTGCAGTCATACTATTACAATACACCATGTTGTGTTCAGATCATAGAGACATGAGGCACTTTCCTCTAATTGAGTACAAACTGGTTTAAACAATGGCTAATTTTAAACTTTTTAAATGACCCCTGTAAAATGTTGATTTTTCTTTTTAAATTATTTCTCATTTTAATGATCGAAAATTTAATATTTAGCTTTGTCCTGCATTTTATGTTCAACCCTGTTACCATATGATTTATCCCTATAAAAAAGGTCCATTCCATTGTGACATACAGGAAGTGACATCTTTTGGACCTTTCATATAGCATGGCTTCATGTGGATCAATCCACTTGTATATATATTTTTATTAAGCAGATTCTTAAATGACAATATATGCATGGCATTCATGTAAAACATCACAACCTGCTGTTTTCTTTTTT
This sequence comes from Mylopharyngodon piceus, assembly GCA_039654765.1. Classification (NCBI taxonomy): domain Eukaryota; kingdom Metazoa; phylum Chordata; class Actinopteri; order Cypriniformes; family Xenocyprididae; genus Mylopharyngodon; species Mylopharyngodon piceus. The sequence continues at coordinate 285,272 of JBCHWC010000099.1, forward strand.
TAACATCCATAGAAATAAATGAAGAAAAATTATACAAATAACTGGAACAACACTCTTATCTCTACCCATCCCAAATTATCCCACAAGAAAAGGGAAACAAAGGGGGGAAAAAAGAAGAAAAAAAGAAAAAGAAAAAGAAAAAAAAAAGGGGGGGGGGGGGAATCAAATCTCCAACGAAGGTACGGTCTCAACAAAGGAAAGGACAGGGTTCCACATTTTATAAAATGAGAGTCTCTAATGGACATCAAGTCCTTCACCCAAGAAAAATTAGAAGGGGGGTATGAGGATTTCCAATGAAACAATATTTGTCCTCTGGCTACCAATGAAGCAAAAGCAATAATATCAGCATGGCGCTTATTATACAAGCCATCAACAGGGGGTACTCCAAAAATTGCAATTACTAGGCAGGGTTTCACAAAAAAAGAAGACCAGAATGAATACAGTTTAGGACAGTTATATATGTGTGAGTATGATCTGCTGGGGATAGCGAACATCTATTGCACCTATCATCTTCTGTTAAAGAAAGTTTCTTCAATTTTGCATTGGTGAATGAATTCTGTGAACAACTTTGAACTGAATAAGATTCAAATGGGCACAAATACAGACAGATTAATTTTAGCTAGAGCATTATTCCACAGCTCCTCGTCAAGTTCCAGTCCTAGTTCTCTCTCCCAGGTTTCCTTGAGTGCAAAAAGAGTAGGGAGCTGAGAAGAGCATAGCCATAGCAGGCCATAAATTGAGGCAATGTGGCTATGTGATTTCGGAAGTGACATTATATCTTTAATTAAAGTTTTAATTTTCTCAATTTTAACACATTTTTTGTTGAATGCATTTCTCAAAATCAATCATTCAACCCTGTTACCAGGGCTGTGCACAGACATTTTGAGGGGCAGTGGCTCAAACCAAAAAAGGGGCACTAAGGAGGGTGGGGGGTGGGGTGCTTGTTAATACAAATTATCCAGTTGTTACAAATATCCAATTAAATGAGAAGACAGCACATGCTAGACCTTCACTTCTTTGACTCTTTTGAGTTGACTCTGAGGCAGTATCATCTTAATATAGAGAATGAATAACAAACCTTTTACAATCATATTGTAAATACAATTGTTAGACTTAGTGCTAATTCAGTTCATGTTGTTGTAATTACTCTTTCATTCAAATAATTTAATGGCTATCTTTCTTGAACACACTCTATTTTACTGTCAGCCAGTTTAACAGTCTTACCTGTATCTGTCTGATTTGGCTGATGCTCAGTGGGCTCTTCCCTCATTCTCTGAACCTGTCTCTGCCTCATCTTTAATTTAATATTATACAGCATAAAGCTATATTATATACTACTATACTATGCTAAGATACTCATTGAGAACATTTATAATATATTACATTTTTTAATGATGCATACTATTAATATGGTCTTAATAAAATATTAAAAATATGATGTATGTTATAGATTACTAGTATCATCTAAGGCAATTGATTATAATGGGAAATATACTTTAAAGGAGTTAAAGTGTGACAAACTGTCATTGTTTTTTGTTTACAAAGTGTGCCAACAACAGCAAATTGGGTGTTATTTGTTAGATCAGATGGGGTACAATTTGATTAGACAAGAATTCTAATTCTCTTCCAAGTATATGGATATTTTGTACAAGTTGTTAGCACAATTAGAAGACCAGGAGCAAAACATTACTAACAGAAATATAAAAACAAACTACTAATTCAAATTACCAAATTACTAATTCAGTGGATCAACATGTCTGTAAAGTGGATTGTAATGCATCTACCTGTCACAACCTTCTGGTACAGTCTTCTCTAGGGCTGTCAAATTAAAATTAAAATTTGAAATATTCATTGAACTTAAAATAAAAATCCACATTTGAATGCAAAAATGTTCACACAGAGCACATTTTCTGCACTGCTTTTCCATTGTTTTCTATGTAAACAAGTGCTAGACAGACATCTTTGACTACTGCACTCGCGTCTCAACAGAGAGCCGCATGTTTAGAAAGCCATGTAAAGTTAAAAGAAGTTCAACTTTTAAAAAACATGTCTCAAGACTTTCTGGTCATCTCATGTTTTTAAAAGCAAAAAGTACTCTGTGTGATCAGCACTTTGGCTTTTTCTATTAAACTATGACAGACATGTCATGTTATTTCATTGCTTTTGTAACCAGTCCTACTCGACCTGCTCCAAGCGGGACTTGAACCGGCATCTCCTTCATGGGAGGCGGGCACGCTAACAAGGGTGCTAAAAATCGCAGCCTCTAGCATCAGTCGCTAGCATACATCTTGAGGCCTGGGGAGTGAGGTTTACACACACAGCTCTTACTGACCTATGTTACACTTTAAATAAACAATTCAGTGCAGTGTGAGAGGGGCACCTCGGCCGATAAGGGCACCGGGCCACCCCCTGTGCAAGGCCCTGCCTGTTACCAAGTAATTTTAAGAAAAGAAAAAAAAGACCATTAATGATTTATATTTATCAATAACTACAAAGATTTAGGCCCCTTCTAAATGATGGCTCCATTTTAGTTCAAAATATACAAATATGTAACTGTTACTCGAAACCGTTACGCATTCTGGAGTATTTTTATATCTTTTAAATTTGATTGAACTTTTATGCTTATTTAAAGTTTGAGCCTTACTTTATACCATATTTGAGGAAAGTGTCATGGGATGGCAGCCACTGGGATGTAATTATGGAAATATGAGAAACATTCATAAAGCTCATGTAATGTGCTTTGTTCATCTGCACACTGACACATTATGAACGACTCCTGCCACTGTTCAAAGAGTCTCTGCCCATCACAGTCTGTACAGTATATCATATTTCTGTTTTGGTTGACGTGTTTTGAAGGAAAGACAAATGGATTCAATTTAAGATGTTTTTCTAATTCTGTATACTTATATTGTAATAGTATCCACAAAGAGGAATCGACAACTTTTGTGAGTGGGCGTAAATTCTTCCTCTCTTTTATTCAGTGCAATAATAGTCTCATTCTTTAACCAATAATCATCTCTTCTAGTGATTAGAATGATGAATGGTTAGGCCTGTTGTTTACAAACTCAGGTTCATTTTGTGCTATTTTTAGGTTCAAAAAGTGATTTTTCAGTATATTCTTTGTACATTTTTTAAAATTCTATCAGGTATATACTGTAATGTGTTTAAGTATTAATAAATTGCATTGTACCATATACAGTATATGCTGTGGACATATTTATGCCTTCAGAAACGAAACAGGGTTGACAGTAACAGGGTTGACTGTTTTACAGTTTAATAGACTTTATGTCAATCGTCACATGAACAAACAGGAAAACAGGTCTCATCACATCCGCTTGTCGGAGAAAGTGTTAACAGCAGTGTGAACTGACAATTATATCTATGGACTTTTAAGGTAATCAGCTAACCTAGCTAGAAAAAATAAAATTAAGACATGTTAAGAAAAATAAAAATACTTTTAGATATTAATCTACATTTGCAATGAACATCAGTTATGCTCATCTTTGGTAGCTCCTTTGAAGGCATCTTGAGTAAAACAGCTCTATATTTAACGAAAGGCATACAAAAGACCTGAACCGGAAGTGATGCAACCTGTTTTACACATAACCCCCATTTGACATACAAGTCTTGTGCTCAAGGCAGTTTTTCAGAATCAGACATTGGTTGAAAATCTACTGGGAAAAGTCAATACTGTAGTACACAAAAGAAAATGAACATTTGTATTTATACAGTACATTTATTTTTGTAGAAATGTGTTACATGTACATGTAAACTGAAAATTCAGTTGCTTGTTCATTTTTAAACACTCTATTATGTCATCCCCTAACACCACCACACATTGTTATCTTCATATTGCTCTTCAACAACAAGCAATTCAGTTTACATGTAACACATTTATACAAAAAATAATACAAATGTATTTATACAGTACTGCTGTAGCTGCTGCTGTTTAGGATTGTGATGTTCCTCAATGTTCAGAAATGGTAGTGATTGTGCTGAGCAAACTCCATATAGCCTATACAATATGCTTCCAAACTTGATTGGTAAGATTGTGATTACTATTTCAATACAATGCCAGGCTATTTGCCAATTTAGCAGACATTACAAATATTCCATGGCATAGGTATTTATGGAATATACATGCATGTCTCACAGATTTTGATAACTGGATGGATCATTTTGCATGTGACGGCTCACACGATGAAAGAATGTTTAGAAGTACTGAAGAGTTTGACAGTTTCACTGAGAATCAACTCATCAGTTTTGATCAACAAGCCATGTGCATTTAATTATTGTGCAAATTGTAGACAATTGTACTAACTTTTTTGCACACGTGCCAAAACACAAGCAATTTGCTTAAATCGATAAGAAATTCATTGATTTATGGAATAGTTCATCACATTCAAAGTGGGGAAATATGGTAATTGTCACGTTTCCGCCCACTGCTGTCTCCTTCCACTCCCCACCAGAGGTCTCTGTTTCTACATTAAGACTTTTTCAGTGCACACACGCAGTCACTTCACTCTGGACTACATTTCCCACAGTCCCTCACCTAGGAACCAATCATGCACTCACACCTGTTTCCCATCAGTGACCCTTTATAAGCTGCACTCACACACACACTCATGGCTGAGTATTGTTTAGCCTTTGTTTGACCTTGTCTCCGTGTTTCCTTGTCCTTGCCTTGCCTAGCCTTGCCTGTGTTTTGACCCTGGACTGTTTCCTTGTTTGATGATCGTTTGCTGCCTGCCTTGACCATAGCCTGTGTTTGGATTACTCTTTTGCCTTGCCTTTCCTGTATCTGTTTGCTGGTGTATGACCTACTGCCTGTACGACTATGCTCTCCTGTAAATAAAGCCTGCATGTGGATCTCCAACTCTGTTGTCCCGCTCCCTACATTACTGAATATTCAACCACCAAGATCCAGCGGCTTTTATGAGCGTTTCCAGCCACAACATGGATCCAGCAACACGTCTTGTCCGCCTACGTCAAGGTAATTGTACCCTCGAGGACCACATCCAAAAGTTTCTGGACACTGCACATTTATCTGACTTGCCTGACTTTGCTCTCATTGATTTCTTCTGTCATGGATTAAACACACCACTACAAGATTATTTAATCATGTATGTATGGTCCTCGAGGGTCACTTGTTGAATTTTTGGATTTTGCTCTAATGCTAACTGGCTCTCTTTTCACTGTGGGGGTCGCGGAGGAATGCGACATAATTCCAGTGCCTTTAATGGTGGCTGCGCTAGAACCCACTCACAAAATGGCGGCCACCACAACACCAAATCAAGTCACAGCTGATCTTCCTGAGCCAAGTCACCTTTATTTATATAGCGCTTTTTACAATGTAGATTGTGTCAAAGCAGCTTTACATTGATAACTGGTACATTATTTGGCTGCACAGCAGCTCTTAAAGAATAGTGTCAATGCAGGTAGATCAAAGCACTGTTGAATATCAAATGTCAAGTCAAATGTCAAGTGTCCCCAACTAAGCAAGCCAAAAGGCGACAGCGGCAAGGAACCCAAACTCCATCAGGTGACATCAGGTGGCAGACAAGTGGCAAATAGGTGTTTAAATGGAGAAAAAAACCTTGGGAGAAACCAGGCTTAGTCGGGGGGCCAGTTCTCCTCTGGCCAACAGTGCTTTGTTACGATTCAGGTTGCCATCGTAAGTCCAATAGGATCGCAGCATTCAAAGTATTTATTCCAGTTCCATCCAATTGAGGATCGTATTCATCACGCCGGTATGGACGGTTGTTGAGGAACTGTGTCGTGGCTGTTGTGTCGATGAGGCCCTCACAGTGGATGATCTAGTTGACTCAATCTCTGCTGATACTTCAGGGCTGCGTTATGGTCGTGTCAAGGCGCAGGTCCTCGGTCTCACCTGGATACGGCCCGGATCCGGTTGACTACGGTGAACCTCGGGATAACCAGAAAGACTAATGTTAGCGTAGATGCCATTCTTCTTCTGATGTAACGAGTACATCATGTGTTATAGGAAGTGTTCCCGGTTCCGGCTGACCTAATTTATGCAGCCTAATAATCCTTTAACGGATTTGAAAATATAGATTGGTAATGTGTTATGTGTATGCCAGGTTAAAGAAATGCGTTTTTAGTCTAGATTTAAACTGACAGAGTGTGTCTGCTTCCCGAACAATGCTAGGAAGATTGTTCCAGAGTTTAGGTGCCAAACAGGAGAAGGATCTACCGCCTGCGGTTGATTTTGATATTCTAGGTATTATCAGCTGGCCTGAATTCTGAGATCGCAATAGACGTGAAGGACTATAATGAATTAAGAGCTCGCTCAGGTACTGGGGAGCTAAACCATTTAGTGCTTTGTAAGTAATTAGCAAGATTTTAAAATCTATACGATGTTTAACAGGAAGCCAATGCAGTGTTGACAGAACCGGGCTAATATGATCATACTTCCTAGTTCTAGTAAGAACTCTAGCTGCTGCATTTTGTACGAGCTGTAGTTTATTTATCAGGCGAGCAGAACAACCACCCAGTAAAGCGTTACAGTAATCTAGCCTTGAGGTCATGAACGCATGAACTAACTGTTCTGCATTTTTCATTGAGAGCATATGTCGTAGTTTAGATATATTTTTAAGATGGAAGAATGCGGTTTTACAGATGCTAGTAACATGGCCTTCAAATGAAAGATTGGTATCAAAGAGCACACCCAGGTTCCTAACTGACGACGAAGACTTAACAGAGCAGCCATCAAGTGTTAGACAGTATTCTAGGTTATTACATGAAGTTTTTGGCCCAAAAATTAGAATCTCTGTTTTTTCTGAATTTAGTAGTAGGAAATTACTGGTCATCCAATTTTTTATATCAGCTATGCATTCCGTTAATTTTGTGAATTGGTAAGTTTCGTCAGGGCGCGAAGAAATATAGAGCTGAGTATCATCAGCGTAACAGTGAAAACTAACGCCATGCTTCCTAATGATATCTCCCAAGGGTAGCATGTACAGAGTGAAAAGCAACGGTCCTAGTACTGAGCCTTGCGGTACTCCATATTGAACTTGTGATCGATATGACATCTCTTCGTTTACTACTACAAACTGATAACGGTCAGATAAGTATGATTTGAACCATGACAATGCAATTCCACTAATGCCAACATAATTTTCGAGTCTATTTAAAAGAATATTGTGATCAATAGTGTCAAATGCAGCACTAAGATCCAGTAACACTAATAGAGAGATACAACCACGATCTGATGATAAGAGCAAATCATTAGTAACTCTAATGAGGGCAGTCTCAGTACTATGGTACGGTCTAAATCCTGACTGGAAATCCTCACAGATACTATTTCTTTCTAAAAAGGAACATAGTTGTGATGATACTGCCTTTTCTAGTATTTTTGACAGAAAAGTGAGATTTGAGATCGGCCTGTAATTGACTAATTCTCTAGGATCAAGTTGTGGTTTTTTAATAAGAGGTTTAATAATAGCCAGCTTAAAAGTTTTTGGTACGTGTCCTAGTGATAAAGATGAATTGACGATATTAAGAAGAGGATCTATAACCTCTGGAAGCATTTCTTTCAATAGCTTAGTCGGTATAGGGTCTAACATACATGTTGTTGATTTTGATGATTTAACAAGTTTAGACAATTCTTCCTCTCCTAAAGCAGTAAATGAATTGAATTTTTCCTCAGGGACACTACAATGCACTATCTGACGCGATACTGTAGTAGACGGTTGCATGGTTATAATTTTTTCTCTAATATTATCAATCTTGCAAGTAAAGAAGTTCATAAAGTCATTACTGCTGTGCTCTTTGGAAACATCAGAAGTTGAAGCTTTATTTCTTGTTAATTTAGCCACTGTATCAAATAAATACCTAGGGTTGTGTTTATTTTCTTCTAAAAGTTTTGAAAAATAGGCAGATCTAGCAGATTTTAGGGCCTTTCTGTACTCAATCATTCTCTCTCTCCACAAAATGCGAAATACTTCTAGTTTTGTTTTCTTCCAGCTGCGCTCCATTTTCCTGGCTGCTAACTTTAGGGCCCGAGTGTGCTCATTATACCATGGCATTGGATTAATTTCCTTAATCTTTTTTAAGCGCAAAGGAGCAACTGAGTCTAATGTGCTGGAAAAGACAGAGGCAATAGTTTCTGTTGCAACATCGAGGTCTTCTAAGCTTTCTGGTATGCTAAGGCGATGAAACTGATCAGGAAGATTATTTATAAAGCGATCTTTAGTGGTAGAAGTGATGGTTCTACCATATTTATGGCATGGAGGCAGTTTAGCCGCCTTGACTAAATGTAGTATGCACGAGACTAGATAATGATCAGAGATGTCATCGCTCTGCTGCAGAATTTCAACAGCATCAATATCAATTCCATGTGACAATATTAGATCTAAAGTATGATTACAACAATGAGTGGGTCCTGACACGTGTTGTCTAACACCAATAGAGTTTAGAATATCTGCAAATGCCAATCCTAATGTGTCTTTTTTATTATCTACATGGATATTAAAATCACCAACAACAAGGACTTTATCTGCAGCTAGTACTAACTCCGATAGAAAGTCAGCAAATTCTTTGATAAAGTCTGTATGGTGTCCTGGTGGCCTGTATACAGTAGCCAGCACAAATGTCAACTTACATAATGTTACGTAAAGTACCATCACTTCGAAGGAATTATATTTGAAAGACTTCTGACTAATACTGTAAGTATTACTATAGATTACAGCAACACCACCCTTTGCCTTTCTCACGGGCATTGTGTCGATAATCATAACCTTGAGGACTAGACTCATTTAAAGTAATGTAATCATCCGGTTTTAGCCAAGTTTCTGTCAAACACAGCACATCTAGATTATTATCTTTGATAATATCATTAACAATAAGTGATTTTGAAGAAAGGGATCTAATATTTAACAACCTGAGTTTTATCATTTGTTTAGCATTATTATCTCTATTTTTTATTTGTTGAACATCAATTAAATTTTTACCATTAAATGGGTTTGGAAGTTTTTTGTTTTTACTAATTCGGGGTACAGACACAGTCTCTATTTGAAAATATCTAGGTGTAAGAGTTTCTATGTGTTGGGAGTTATCTGAATTATCTGACTTCTGTAACGTGAGGCAGCTAGCAGACGGTCGGTTTAGCCAGTATGTCTGCTTCCTGACCTGGGCCCCAGTTTGTCATGTTTCAGCTCTAAGACTATGTGCCATATTACTAGAGAGAAGAGCAGCACCATCCCGGGAGGGATGAATACCATCTCTTTTCAACAGGTCAGGTCTGCCCCAAAAACTTTTCCAATTGTCTATGAAACCTATATTATTTTGCGGACACCACTTAGACAGCCAGCCATTGAGTGATGATAATCTGCTAACTATCTCATCACTCCGACGAACAGGAAGGGGGCCAGAGCAAATTACTTCTCCTGACATTGTACTTGCGAGTTCACACACCTCTTTAATGTTAATTTTAGTGATCTCCGACTGGCGAAGTCGAACATCATTAGTGCCGACGTGAATAATAATCTTAGAGTATTTACGATTAGCATTAGCCAGCACTTTTAAATTTGCTTTGATGTCAGGTGCTCTGGCTCCCGGCAAACATGTGACTAAGGTGGCTGGTGTCTCTATTTTCACGTTCCGTGTAATAGAATCGCCAATAACTAGGGCACTTTCAACAGGATTCTCAGTGGGTGCGTCACTGAGTGGGGAGAACCTGTTTGATGTTCTTATTGGAACGGAAGAGTGGTGTTTTCTGCGACTATGCCGCCTCACAGTTACCCAAGTGCCCTGCTGCGCGGGCTCTACAGCCGGAACCGAACAATGTACAGAGTTCACTAAGCTAGTCGCATCCAAAACAGTATCTGAAGCCCTTGCATTCTTACTATCCTCGATTAAAGTTTGGATGCGTGTCTCTAATTCTGAGATTCTCTCTGTCAGCCTGACTATTTCCCTACATTTATGACATGTAAATCCCTCGTCGCTGACAGAGAGAGCTATGGTGAACATGTGGCAAATGCAACAGGTAGCAATGCTGGGAGAGGATGACATGACTCACCGTGTTTGTAGACTGATCCGACTTACCACAGCTGTTTGAAGAACGCGTTGAAAAAGGAGCGCGCGAGAGACTGTTAACAAGTTAACAAGCTAGCGCTGCAGATGCAAACGCGTTGTAACAGCGATTTAGATTCAAAGATTACAAGCTAGCGACGTCAGATTAGTGTGGTAGGCAATATTACATATAAGGTAATAAAAAAATAATAATAAAGTAAAATAAGCAACAATGAATAAAAGTAAGAGATTCAAAACAAAGCTATACGGAGTTACAGACGCAAACCAATCTGAGCAGCGAGGCAGACGAGGCAGACAGGAGCAATCGAGCAATCGAGCACCAAGTCAAGTCACAGCTGATCTTCCTGAGCCAAGTCAAGTCACAGCTGATCTTCCTGAGCCAAGTCAAGTCACAGCTGATCTTCCTGAGCCAAGTCAAGTCACAGCTGATCTTCCTGAGCCAAGTCAAGTCACAGCTGATCTTCCTGAGCCAAGTCAAGTCACGTTTGATCGTCCAGAGTCACGTCACGTCTCCGCTGATCGTCCAGGGTCACGTCACGTCTCCGCTGATCGTCCAGGGTCAGGTCACGTCACCGCTAACATTCCAGAGTCTCATCCCGTCAGGGCCATCAAGCCAGTGTCTACGGACAAGATGGCAGCCCCGCCTGAGCCCTCAGAGACTACGGCGCTGACCATTATGGCCACAGCCATTTGGTGTGTGTGGGCTGCGCACACATCAGAGTCTCGTCTCGTCTCATCAGATCTTCGTCTCATCAGATCTTCCAGAGCCTCGTCTCGTCTCATCAGATCTTCCAGAGCCTCGTCTCGTCTCATCAGATCTTCCAGAGCCTCGTCTCGTCTCATCAGATCTTCCAGAGCCTCGTCTCGTCTCATCAGATCTTCCAGAGCCTCGTCTCGTCTCATCAGATCTTCCAGAGCCTCGTCTCATCTCGTCTCATCAGATCTTCCAGAGCCTCGTCTCGTCTCATCAGATCTTCCAGGGCCTCGCCTCAATCGATCTTCCAGAGCCTCGTCTCATCAGATCTTCCAGAGCCTCGTCTCATCTCGTCTCATCAGATCTTCCAGAGCCTCGTCTCGTCTCATCAGATCTTCCAGGGCCTCGTCTCATCTCATCAGATCTTCCAGAGCTTCGTCTTGTCTCATCAGATCTTCCAGAGCTTCGTCTCGTCTCATCAGATCTTCCAGAGCCTCGTCTCATCTCATCTCATCAGATCTTCCAGAGCTTCGTCTTGTCTCATCAGATCTTCCAGAGCTTCGTCTCACCTCATCCGATCTTCCAGAGCCTCGTCTCGTCTCATCAGATCTTCCAGAGCCTCGTCTCGTCTCATCAGATCTTCCAGGGCCTCGTCTCATCTCATCTCATCAGATCTTCCAGAGCTTCGTCTCGTCTCATCAGATCTTCCAGAGCCTCGTCTCATCTCACCTCATCCGATCTTCCAGAGCCTCGTCTCGTCTCATCAGATCTTCCAGAGCTTTGTCTCACCTCATCAGATCTTCCAGAGCCTCGCCTCATCTCATCTCATTAGACCTTCTAGAACCCCTCCACGTCTTGCCTCCCATCCCTGCGTCACGTCCTAGGGCAGTTGGCGTACCGCAACCCTCCTCTGTTCTATCAGGGGAACCCGCCATTAGTCATCAAGGGCTGGCATCCAGCATGGAGGTGGTCTCTGAGTTTCCTGTCTGCCTCAACATGAACGCAGAGGTTGTTCCTGAACTGTCTGCTCCACCGTGGGGGCCTTCAAGCCTATCTGACCTGCAGTGGTGGTCGTCCGCTCCGCCGTGGGGGTCTTCAAGCCTGTTGATCTGGCCGTCTGTTCAGCCTTCTTCGCCCTGGCCATCTGCCCTGCCTCAGTCTCCAGGCTGCCTTCCTTTCCATGGACCTGGACCTCCATCCCACCCCCTGTTCCGCCTCCGCTCCACCTCCCTCCAAGATTTAGGTGTGTCTGGAAGCCACTCCTTTGGGGGGTTCTGTCACGTTTCCGCCCACTGCTGTCTCCTTCCACTCCCCACCAGAGGTCTCTGTTTCTACATTAAGACTTTTTCAGTGCACACACACAGTCACTTCACTCTGGACTACATTTCCCACAGTCCCTCACCTAGGAACCAATCATGCACTCACACCTGTTTCCCATCAGTGACCCTTTATAAGCTGCACTCACACACACTCATGGCTTGTATTGTTTTAGCCTTTGTTCGACCTTCTCTGCGTGTTTCCTTGTCCTTGCCTAGCCTTGCCTGTGTTTTGACCCTGGACTGTTTCCTTGTTTGATCGTTTGCTGCCTGCCTTGACCATAGCCTGTGTTTGGATTACTCTTTTGCCTTGCCTTTCCTGTATCTCTTTGCTGGTGTATGACCTACTGCCTGTACGACTACGCTCTCCTGTAAATAAAGCCTGCATGTGGATCTCCAACTCCGTTGTCCCGCTCCCTACATTACAGTAATTGTCAGAGTGTGGTTGAGGCAAAGGATGAAATGCGCAGAAGTCTTTATTAATAAACAAAATCAAAATGACAAAATGCTCAGGTATCTCAAAACTTATCAGAACACAAACAGAACAACTAGCATACATTGACAATAGCGGACAAGGGACAACTGAAACTGAGGGCTATGGGCGAATTCCAAACGGCATTTTTGAACCCTTCAAGGGCACTTCGGGAAGGGGCACCATTTGTAGGGGCGTTCCAAATGAAAGTGAAAACCTGAATCCCTTCACGAAAGGCCCTTCCACGAGTCCGTTAGTGAAGGGTATGTGTGATGATCACTTCAAGGAAGTAATTTTATCATGTATGGTTATGTGACCTGAATGGCGAGTCCTCGCGATTCATTTTAAAGGGATATTTCACCTAAACATGAGAATTTTGTCATCTCTTACTCACCCTTAAGTTGTTCCAAACCTCTATGAATTTCTTTCTTCTGTTGAGCACAAAAGAAGATATTTTAAAGAATGTTGGAAATCAAACAGTTGATGGTATCCATTGACTTCCATAGCAGAAAAAAAATACTATGGAAGTCAATAGCCACCGTCAACTGTCTGATAATGAACATTCCAGATAATGAGGAGACTATGCTGTCTTTCATTGCTCCGTTCGCTAAGTGCGTTCCAAACAGCTTCATTATGACACACAAGTGCCCTGCTCCCTTCAAAGTCCCCACTTCAAGGGCTCTGCCCTTCAGAGTGAGTAGGGATGCTCACTTCCGATTGGAATTTGCCCTCCAAATACACAGGCAAGCACTAGGGACTAAACGAGATAATTAAGTAGAAACAGGTGTGACACATGAGGGCAAATCGAACACTATATGGCAACAAATGAACAGAGACAAAGGAAACTGAACTGGGAGCAGTTCAAAACTAACTCAAAGTCCAACTCAAGCAAACCCAAGCACAAATCAAACGAGACAGGGTCGATGCATAACTTAGGGACACAATGGGGTCAATTATGTCAAAATCTTGCTGTATAGAAAAATAAAGCAATACCACAAAAAGTTGGCGTCAGCTGTTCATTGTCAGGTTTTAGAAATATGGCACACTTGAGGCACACTTGTCATTTAATTTTTTTTTTTTTTTTTCTGAATGGAATTAAGATGGCAAGGAACTGTGTTTTTGTACTTACGTTTACGATGGATTCTTTAGTCTGAGCCATGTCGGAGATGACCCCATCAGAGATGATGAGGAGGATAAAGTATTCTGAACCATCCTTTACTAATGATGCATATCTGCAAAGAAGAAAGCTGATCACTTCATATAAAACACACAGGGGCTGAATCCCAATTCATGTCCAATCCATCCTAATGTCACAAAGCAAAGTACATCAAAAAACTGTCAAAAGTACCTGGATGGTATACTATTTGTCGTAGATTTTCCATGTATGCACTCAGGCATGCTTTTGGGCTACTGTCTACAAATGTTTCTCTAATGAGGCACCAGGATGCAATAACATTGTAGTATGTAAAATGTAAAGAATTGTAGCCATATTCTACATTAAGGGGTCGGAATACTTTTTGAATGCACTGTATATGAATTGTAAATGGTTTAACATTACATGTAATTTTACTGTAAAACAGTCAAATTTAGGGATTCTGAAGGCAAAAACTATAAATTACCATATAATTTACACTGAAACCCTGGGCACATCACATATTTTACTTAGTTCAGTTTCTTTTTGTTATCAGTAATATACATTAGGGGGATTTATATTACATTTTCTGTTACTGAGTTAATGTTTATTGCATTTTAGTGTTGACATGAATCTTCATGTGGTTTTCTATTGTACCACCTGTATTATCATGGTCAGTACATTCTAGGGTACAAAGCATATTTTGATAGTTCAAGTAGCTTAGTATATTAATCGAACATCATTTAATGAAATAAAGTTGTATGTTGTAAAATATACAGCTCCAATATTCCATCTCATTAAAACTGAAACATTGTCACAATATTTTTTACGAGGAATTTCTGGCAATAGCTGCTGTTTTTTTTATTGTACATTTAATGGGATATTGTACAGTATATGGCTATAATTGTCAAATGAGTACATATTATGTTTATGGACTCTTCTTTTGAAGTTATTTTTGTTATTCAGTATCTGTTTTCTCATTTCCTATGTTTAGTTCCTGTTTTCTTGGTGTCCTAGTGTTTCTAACTTCTTGTTTGTTTCATTCGTTATGGATTGGGTTCACCTGTTTCTTGTTTAGTTCATCATTATCCTGTGTTTTTATATGCGGGTTTTATGCTTGGTTGTTTCGTTTAGGAGTTTTTTTTTTTTTAATATAGATTCTTGCTTCGATTCTGTCTTGTCTGGTTTTGGTTTTGGTGCATGTCCATGTTTTCATGTCTTTTATTTTGAAGTTTTCCCATTGACATGTTCCTGGTTTGTCATGTGATTTCCCTGACCCCATCATGAAATCCTGTCATGTTCTTCCCTTGTTCATGTGTCTTGTTTTCATTGGTTCTTTGTTCCTTGTGTCACTTTCTGATTGGTTCATTGTTTCATTAGGTTCAGGTGTTTCTTGTTGCTCTTTAGTCTTTGTGTATAAATAGTCCTCATGTTTCATTGTTCCTTTGTCTAGCTTTGTTCCCTGTACTGCTGTTGCTAAGTTTATGTTTAGTTCATGTTTCTTGTCAAGCCACGTCTTTGTTTATTATTTATTGGTTCACGTTTATTTGGAATAAAGCTGTACATGGTTTCTTAGCTTCTTGCCTCCAGTGGATTCCTCTATGCAACACATTCTCTCCTTCACATCCATGACTAATGCATTACAATAATAACTAGTGTGATAAATAATGTTTAGGAATGTTTAAATATAATTGGCCTCACCTTGCTACATGATTAATGACAGGGGAGAAGTATGTTGGTCCATAGAGACGAACAGACTTCAGACTCTGATAATACGCTTCTAGAACGCCCGCTATACCGCTGCAGTATGGGTTATCTGGGTTCCCGTTCTGTAAGTACACATATAAATAAACACGTACACATATGCACAAGTTTATAATACTAGCATCCCAGTGAAGGATACATACATAAATGTACAAATGTACAGTTGAGCTCAAAAGTTTACATACCCCTTGCAAAAATGTTAATCATTTTAACAAAATAAGAAGGATCATGAAAATGGCATGTTATTGTTTATTTAGTACTGTCCTGAATAAGCTATTTCACATAACAGATGTTTACATAAAGTCCACAAGACAAAAGAATAGCTGAATTTATAAAAATGACCCCGTTCAAAAGTTTACATACCCTTGATTCTTAATACTGTGTGTGGTTACCTGGATGATCCACGGCTGTTTGTTTGTTTTGTGATGGTTGTTCATAAGTCCCGTGTTTGTTCTGAGCAGTTAAACTGAGCTCTGTTCTTCGGAAAAATCTTCCAGGTGCTGCAAATTCTTTGATTTTCCAGCATATTTGAACCCTTTCCAGCAGTGACTGTATGATTTTGAGATCCATCTTTTCACACTGAGGACAATTGAGGGACTCAAACACAGCTATTAAAAAAGCTGCAAACATTCACTGATGCTCCAGAAGGAAACGTGATGCATTAAGAGCCGGGAATGTAAACTTTTTGAATTGGATGAACAGGATAAATTGTACTTTTTTTGTCTTCTGGGAAACATGTAAGTATCTTTTGCAGCTTCCGAAGGGCAGTACTAAATGAAAAAAATATGATCTTGAACTTGAACAAAATAAGAAAAACTTGCACATCATCTTCTTGTTCAAAAGTTTTCACCCCCAGGCTGTTAATGCATTGTGTTTCCTTCTGGAGCATGAGTGAATGTTTGCAGCTTTTTTTAATAGTTGTGTTTGAGTCCCTCAGTTGTCCTCAGTGTGAAAAGATGGATCTCAAAATCATACAGTCACTGCTGGAAAGGGTTCAAATATGCAAAAGATGTTGGAAAACTGAAGAATCTGCAGGACCTGGAGGATTTTTCTGAAAAACAGAGCTCAGTTTAACTGCTCAGAACAAACAAGGGACTCATGAACAACCATCACAAAACAAACAAACAGTCGTGGATCATCCAGGTAACAACACACAGTATTAAGAATCAAGGGTATGTAAACTTTTGAACGGGGTCATTTTTATAAATTCAGCATTTTTTTTTGTCCTGTGGACTTTATGTAAAGATCTGTTATGTGAAATAGTTTATTTAGGACAGTACTAAATAAAAAAAATAACATGCAATTTTCATGATCTTTCTTATTTTGTTAAAATGATTAACATTTTTGCATATTCTGCAAGGGGTATGTAAACTTTTGAGCTCAACTGTATGAGCCTTGTGAAAAAGTTTGCTTAATTGTATTAAATGTGCACTTGTTGAATACTTCAAATCTATTCAGTATATTTTTAATAACACTTGCATATAATATAATATTAATGAAGTAAAGTGTACTTAGAGTACACTTTCATGACTGTTTCTTGAACTTAAGTAAACTTTTAAAAAGTGCACTTTCTAATCATGTCAAATTAAAATTTTGGTTACACTTTATTTTAAGGTGTCCTTGTTACAGTGTAATTATACATTTAAGTACTGAGTATTAATTAACATAAATATTAATAAATATGTCCACTTTAGACATATACTAAAAGTAACTTAATGCCCTGGCCAGCACGTGTTTTTGATGGTGCTGATCCACTACCTCCACTGGTTTTACCCCATTAAAAATAAATAAATAAACAAACTTCTCTCTTGGTTTTCATGTTATTATTATTTTTTTTAAACTAGGGTTAAATTGAATTTCAATCTCCATGAGAGTTTAGGGCGCAGTTCAGATACAGTGTTAGATATGGAACAGGGTTACTCCCCCTAGGGCTAAATTAAGCCCCCTGTAAGGGGTAGAGGTTAGTGTTTGACTCCAGTACACATCCTAGGGTTATGTCCCTTAAGCTACAATGCACTGTAAGGGGTATGTTTTAGAATTCAGTTTGGGTATACGACTATTATTGAATTAGGCAAAAACAATTGCTACACCTCCAATCTCCCCAAATAATACTCCATTTGGGAGAGATATATTTTTTAAAAAAAGAAGACAAAAAAGAAAAGAAAAAAGACATCTTCAGTATTTACCTCAGGATCATTGGGTCTTTCGGCTCTTTAAACACTAGACGCCCTCCTTCGAGGCGACCTGCCTTGGAGGAATCAGTCCTAGGTGTGTGTCTCCAACTAAAACAATCTATTAGACCCACCATTTCAAAATCATTGAGGTCCAATTGTTCTATGCTTTAAGAGTTGTTAGACATGTGCAAGTTGTGCCCCTGGATTAGGATTTTGGGTTAGGGTTAGGGTTAGTATAATAAGTTGACATGTACTTCCAAAGGTTCCTCTGGTCAGTAGAATGTCTTTTGGGGGACTATAAAAATAGAGTGTGAGAAGTTAGTAAGCAGACTGTCACAGTTCCAGTCATTCCCGGACTTCATTTCCCACAATCCTCCCTGCCTATCACCTGCACTCACTCCACCAATCAATAATCACCACATCCAGCTGCAGCTCATTACCCGGACTATTTAAGCCACTCACATCCACACACACTTTGCGAGGTCTTGTTTACTCCTGTAGCAATTCTGAGCGTTATTTATCTTGTCTGTCTGCCTGTTTTGATCTAGTCTGTTCCCCGTCTACGATTCTCTGCTGCCTGCCTTTGGACTGTTTATTGTTTCCTGGTTTTTGTGATTGATATCTGCCTGCCCTGATTCTACTGCCTGTTCCACGACCACGATTCTGCCTTGTCCCTGCTGTACCTGTTTGCCACTGTTCTACCCTTGCCTGTTTGACTACGAACTCTGCTTTAATAAAAGCTTGCAAATGGATCTTACCTCGTGTCCCGCCTCGTTACACAGACAGTCTAATAATACTCCACTGAGAGTTAAATGACATGTACTGGCAAAGTTACTTATAGCTAGTACATTATCTTAAGGGTAGGTATAGGGATTTGTGTTTTTATATGAGGGTTTTTATTAGTATGTATTTATTAGTTGCATTTATTGTTTATGGATCCAACATATTCTCAATGTAAACATACCTCGAGTCCAAGACAAATTTCCCCCTTGGGGATAATAAGGTGTATTTCATTTCATTTCATTTCATTCCATTTTTAGTAGAATATCTAAAGTGGACTATTGAAATATCGAAAGTGTTACCACATACTTACTATAGGGTTTGGTTAGGGTTAGTTGCATGTAGTTATGCATAATTTATAGTTATTACTATAGTAACTACACGTGTAACAAGGACACTGTAAAATAAAATGTTGCCAAAGTTAGTAAAGTACATTTCAAATCATTACGTTTTAATAATCTTTTGTCATGCTTTAAAAAGTACATTTTTTGATGTGTTGACTAACATACTAAAGCACATGTAAAATATTATCATTTTAACTGTAGTGTGTTATTCGATATTACATTTAAAGTTAATATATTTTAAATGTACTAAATTGCAACTTCATTATTAAAAATGTGTAATTACAAAAATACATACACGTTTCAATAGAAATAACATTAAAGTATAGTTTATGCTTATCAGTATACTCAGCAGTACACTTTACAACCTTATTTTAAATACAATAGATTTATTAAATTATTTATCTCTGTAATAAGTACTCTTTTTAAAAGGTATGCTAAAGTGCACTTCTTTTTCACAAGGGTAGAACACTGTTTTAATGTTAAAATACTCCTTTTAATATTATCCAACAGATAACAAAACTTGGAGATTGTATAATCGGCAATGTTAACAATGAGCAAACATTATCACAGCAAAATGACAACAACAAGAATCAGCCATCAAAAGTTTGATCTGGACATGTGACCTCACATCCAAGCTTCCTGAAGTAAGAGGTACGTTTAAAGAGAGCTATTCATTCAAGTAAAGCTTTAATGCTCTGCTGAGTGCATATGGAGTCTCCCGAGTTCAGCTCTGAGGAAAAGTGTGTGTGTGTGTGTGTGTGTGTTTTAGCTGTGTGTTTTTTAGCTGTGTGTGGGCAGCTGCAGCCACAGGCAGTGCATCTGTTTGGTCCAATAAGAAGGATCTGTGTCTCACTGTATACGGGATTATGTGATAGATTCTCTGTGACGGTTTCATGGGTGTGGGAACAGGGAAAAAATGTAGAAAAAATAAAAAATAAAGAAAGAAAATAAATTCTGTCCTCTTTAGAAATGTGAGACAGCTGTGTTAATCTCCAGTTGCTAATGTCTATCAATCTTTTTCAATCTCCTTTATGAACTGTCTCATCCATATTTATCAGTTAGTCACCCCTCCAGAGCCCTTATTTGGAAACCAGTGGTGTGGTTGTCTAGGGGCTGTGTGAAATCAAAATTGAAGCTTTTTGGCTTTTGCTTCATGTTTGTTAGCTCATCTATATGCTAATGTACTCGTAAAAGTTGACAAAATTATCTTTTAATAGATGAATGCATTTAAAATCTAAAGTCTCTTTATGGCTAATATTCATACTTTAATTCCTTCCCTATTCATCAATTCATTAGAAAGGAAGTTATAGATATTTTTCCCCTTTATTTTGCGCTTTATTGTGCTTGTCCAAGGTTCAATAACTGAATAGACAGGGCTAATTGAATATTGCCTATTGAATAAAGGAGAAGCACACTCAATACATCCCACCCAATTTGAAATGCGTCAACACAGGAACAAAAGAATACGTTCAGAAGTGGATCTAAAAGAGCTGGAGATGGAGAAGTACAGCCATACCAGGTAGCCCAGCTAGATGTGTATAGTCTATGATTGGTGTTTGACAGGGACCTGGGTGTCATACCCTACTAAAAGCATACCAATGGTGCAAACCCTGCCATAGCCCACTGTTTCTCAATGTATCTTAATCACTTATCAGCAATCACTGCTCCTTTTCTTTTTGTTGCTGCAGGGACTTGCGACTGCCAAGACATACAGAGACATGCTGCTGTGAGCATGTTGGACATGCTACTGCTGCTGCATATATAGACATACATAATATCCTCCATAGCAGATCTACACAGGTGGTGTGGGGAGCGATGGAGGATTTCAGAGGAACTCTGATAGCACACCGCAGGAACGCATACAGCAAACACCGAACCAGACTATTTCAATGTTGATCAAGGAAGCTTATTGGCTATAGATACAACAGAGGCCAATCAGTAAGTGCCATGTAGTATGATGAGATTGCTAGCAGATTACATGTAAAGCATAATCAAGTGTAAGACTGTGCATGTAATATTCTCAATAACAAATAGACACCCAAGATACTCAAACAAAAACATGCTGTTTGAAAACAAATAGTTTGCATATAAAATACAAGCAATACTTGTATTTTCTTAACAATAGAATGAAAAAAAAATCCTCACCAGGGGAAATTCGTGAGACACGCGCCCATCGGGTGGCAGTTTTGCACCGAACCCCAGTGCAGGGAACAGCTTATCACTGTCATAGTCCTGAATAATCTCCCCCACGGCTCTGAGTGCCAGTGCATACGCATTCAGATGATACGGGCTCATGTAGTGTAGAGAGGTAGGCTGGGAAGGGTTGCCTGTGATAAACAGAGCAGAAAATGCATGAATCAATCAAGTATTTAAATATGAATGTAAATTAGAATGTGAGAATTCATGCTGTACCAGTAATGACTTAGAATTTTGGGTAATTCTAATATAATGGTGTCATCTCTGTAACGTGTGTACCCATGATCTACTCACAGTATTTGATCATTTAATGTCTTTGTCCCTGCAGTTCCCTTTTGAGTGGAACTCCACGCCGCATCATAGCTGTCACGGTTCTATTATGTTTGGACTTTGTTTGCCTTTTTCCCACCTGAGTCTGTCACCATAGTTACTGATTTGATTTCATTATTCTGTTCAGCTGTTCATTATTAATTACCTTGGTTAATCTGTGTATATATGTTCCTGTGATTTCCGCTCTCATGGGTCTGGTCTCGTCTATGTTATGGTTGTGTTTGCTTGCCTGCCTTTGTTTGGATTTACCTGTGGATATTATTAGAGACTGTCTGGGATCTAAATCTTCTTTGTCGTGCATGTTACTACAGCCAGTTGTGACAATAGCATTGATTTGCTGAACGTGATAATGTAGCGACGTCGCATAGTACGTCACCGCAACCATAAAAAGATGCCTGAACAACGTGTCATCAGCTTCTTTGTCTTCAGTAGCCACCTGTTTGAGTGCCTGGTTGCTGTTTGTGTGTGCACTGTACTGTACTGTAACCAGGAGTTAGACTCAAAATGTCAGGTCTACAACCCGAATTCCGGAACTGTTGGGATGTTTTTTTAAATTTGAATAAAATTAAAACTAAAAGACTTTCAAATCACATAAGCCAATATTTTATTCACAATAGAATATAGATAACATAACAAATGTTTAAACTGAGAAATTTTACATTTCAAATTTTATGCCTGCTACAGGTCTCAAAATAGTTGGGATGGGGCATGTTTACCATGGTGTAGCATCTCCTCTTCTTTTCAAAACAGTGTGAAGACGTCTGGACATCGAGGTTATGAGTTTCTGGAGTTTTGGTGTTAAAATTTGGGCCCATTCTTGACTGATATAGGTTTCCAGCTGCTGAAGAGTTTGTGGTCATCTTTGACTTATTTTTCTCTATAGGTGAAAGATCTGGACTGCAGGCAGGCCAATTCAGCACCCGGACTCTTCTACGACGAAGCCATGCTGTTGTAATAGCTGCAGTATGTGGTTTTGCATTTTCCTGCTGAAATACACAAGGCCTTCCCTGACATAGATGTCGTCTGGAGGGGAGCATATGTTGCTCTAAAACCTTTATATACATTTCAGCATTCATAGTGCCTTCCAAACATGCAAGCTGCCCGTACCGTATGCACTTACCATCAGAGATGCTGGCTTTTGAACTGAACGCTGATAACACGCTGGAAGGTCTCCCTCCTCTTTAGCCCGGAGGACACGGCGTCCGTGATTTTCAACAAGAATGTCAAATTTGGACTTGTCTGACCATAGAACACTTTTCCACTTTGAAACAGTCCATTTTAAACAAGCCTTGGCCCACAGGACACGACGGCGCTTCTGGACCATGTTCACATATGGCTTCCTTTTTGCATGACAGAGCTTTAGTTGGCATCTGCAGATGGCATGGCAGTTTGTGTTTACCGACAGTGGTTTCTGGAAGTATTCCTGGGCCCATTTAGTAATGTCATTGACACAATCATGCCGATGAGTGATGCAGAGTCATCTGAGGGCCCGATACACCGGGCATCCAATAAAGGTCTTCGGCCTTGCCCTTATGCACAGAGATTTCTCCAGTTTCTCTGAATCTTTTGATGATGTTATGCACTGTAGATGATATTTGCAAAGCCTTTGCAATTTGACATTGATGAACATCGTTTTTAAAGTATTCCACAATCTTTTTACGCACTCTTTCACAGCTCTGCCCATCTTTACTTCTGAGAGACTCTGCCTCTCTAAGACATCCCTTTTATAGCTAATCATGTTACAGACTTCATATCAATTAACTTAATTAGTTGCTAGATGTTCTCCCAACTGAAAAAATTCAAAATTTCTTGCTTTTTCAGCCATTTGTTGCCCCCGTGCCAACTTTTTTGAGACCTGTAGCAGGCATCAAATTTGAAATGAGCTCATTTAGTGGATAAAAGTGTAAAATTTCGCCGTTTAAACATTTGTTATGTTATCTGTGTTCTATTGTGAATAAAATATTGGCTCATGTGATTTGAAAGTCTTTCAGTTTTCATTTTATTCAAATTTAAAAAACGTCCCAACATTTCCGGAATTTGGGTTGTAAGATTTAGGAGATGTATGACACCGTGCCCACACTTTATAACGACTAACAGGAAATGTGTGTACTTTGCATGGGTAAGAAGCATGTGAGGTCAGTCCTTGAGGGGGCTGACTGCATTCATTGTGAAAAGTTTAACATCCGCAAGCTCCGATCCCACTTGGCTCTCCTTCAAAGTTATGAGAGCCAGGCTCCTGCATCCTGTGGTATGGGTCCCATGGCCGCCAAGGCGGCTTGGTGACTTCGGTCATGTTGGCGCAGGTTGAGTTGGTGGAAGCGGAGCTTGAAACAGGTGACAGAACCCTTTCTCTTGCCCTTTTCACCAGCTCTGAGGACCCTGTTCTGGATCTAGAAGCTTGCTCTGCGATCTCTTCAGACCAGAACGAGGAACTCATGCTGTCTGACTCTGAGGAGTTGGTTGTGACTCTGGCCATGGCCAAATTAAATCTAGATTGGCCTGATGAGAAGAAGCAAGTCCCTCGGTCAAAACTGGATAACATTTGGTGGAGAGCAACCTCCCCGTTGACGTCTTCCTTTCTTCCCTGACCTCCACACTGAGGTGTTGAGGTCTTAGAGAATCCGTATTTGACGCGAGTGCATAATCAGGCCACCTCAAGATACTCCACAGTAAACGGTATATGCGGACGGGTACGTGCCAATGCGGACGGTGGAAGAGATGCTTGTGGCTTATCTCTCCCCATCAAGTGCATATCATGGAGGAAAACTGCCTTACATACCAAGCCTTGTAGGGCAACATCTGCCCTTGTGGGCAAGGCATACGCAGCAGCAGGTCAGACTGGTGTGTCCCTGCACAGCATGGCGGTCTTGCAGGCCTTCTAGGCTGACCTGCTTAAAGAGTTGGATTATGGTGAGGGATTAACCCCTGGGGCAGTAAAAGAGCTACGCGGGGCCACAGATCTCACCCTCCATTCGACCAAGCAGATGGCCCGTGCCATTGGCCATTCAGTGGCTGTTATGGTCATAAAAGGAGTGGCACCTGTGGCTTAACCTCAAGGGGATGAAGGAAAGAGACAAGGCTTTCCTTCTGGATGCCCCAAATTCGCCTTTTGGCCTATTCGTCATCACAGTCAACACCATTGTCGACAGGTACCAGGAGGCCAAGAAACAATTGCCGACATTCACAGAACTGATCCCTCGCTGAATCCAGGAGCCGGCTCCATCCACCAGCCACTCCAGACCAGGGCCCAGTGGTAGGAGAGAAGAACAAAAGGCCAGTGTGGTGGCCAATGTTTCCCACATACAGACAAGGGGACTGAAAAGTGCTCTCAGGTGCAGCCGTCCAGGGGGAGACATGATCTTAGATGTTATCCTCCAGGGCAGCTAAGAAGAAGCCCTGACAACCACGGGCCCTGGCCCCTGAGATTGAACTCCAAGAAGAGTGTACTTTCTCTAGTTCAGAAAACCACTTTTCTGGGGTGGTATGGGATTCGACCACAATGCAGGCAATTCTGTCTCCTGAAAGTGTAGAATCAAACCTAACTTCTATGAAAAATATCAGTATAGGTTCTCTGATGATCTACCACCCCAAGCTGGAGATCTGGAAACTTTGGGTCTGGCCCCTGAGCTCATAGATTTGTCTCTCAACCGAGAAGCGAGAGTTCTAGAGTCCCTTCCACCAGGAAGCTATATGCTCTAAAATGGTGACTCATGGTGTGAGCAGCGCCACATGAACCTAGTCTACTGCCCTGTTGGTTCAGTGCTGGAGTTCCTTCAAGAATGCCTTTCAGTGGGTTTGAACCCTGCTACTTAATATTCAACAATATTATTGATTTGACTACAATGACATTAATGGATGAGAACTGAACTGAGCTGGATGACATCACTGTTTTTCTGCAGAACTGCTTTATAGATGAAATTAACCAATTTAATAATTGATGATCTTTACAATAAAACTGAATCAACACTGAACTGACTTCAGCTGAACAACGACACTATTTTCTTTTAGAGCTGCTGTACAGCCGAAATTAACTGTTTACATAATTTTCCTGTTATCACTGTAAAGCTGCTTTAAAACAATCTATCTTGTATAAAGCGCTATAAAAATAAAGGTGACTTGACTTGCTATGCTAAAGGTCTATGTGGCCACCATTTCAGCAAGCCACATACGTTTGGAGCTTCTGTTGGGAGCTGTTGATCCTCTGGTGTCTCGGTTCTTGCTCTGTGCCAGGCGGCTGAGGCCTATCTGCCGGTCGCGAGTTCATACCTGGCACCCATTATACTGCACCCCAGACCAGTCTATATCCCAGTGGCCAGTGGATGTGGATTCAACCCCAAGGTCTCAAGTCCTTCAGGGTTGATCTGGATTCAGCCTGTGCTCAACAACTGTCTGTGCAGATACACAGTCTTGCTGGACAGGCACTATCCCGTGGTGAGGTGGCATTGGTATTAAAGTTCCTATAGCGTCAACGCCATGATGTGGTGTCGAGTTCCACTTAAAAGGGAACGTCTCAGGTTACTTATGTAACCCGCTGTTCACGCATCTATTTATGGTTTTGGTGACGTGCTACGCTACGTAATCACGTTCAACCAATCAGGAATTGATGTGTGTAGACACGTGCTTCAGATAACGGCTCACATGAAGTGTTCCCATAGCGTCAATGCCATGACACGGCGTCTCGTTTAAATGCTATTTGCTAGCCATTCTAACACTGATCTTCAGCCTTGTAATATTCAGTTCAACATTTTGAATGCAATAGGGCGAGTACTGTACATTCAAACATGTTTTGAAAAAGAAATGTGACTTGTAACTGAATGTGACTTGTAATTAAAAAATATTCAGGTAACAGACTTGAGGATATTGCTTTTAGTTTAACATCTGCTGTGTCCTAGAGTTTTACATAATCAGAACAATGATAAAATAGTGATTTTTGGCATGAGGCATTCTCTACTGCCTCTTGTTTTCAAAAGTCAATTTAAAAAGATAAGAGAGGTGTTTAATTTTAAATTTCAAATACTTAAGTATAATTAAATGTGGATAATTTTTCACACTCAAGGGGTGACTTGTAATTGAGTAAAAATGTTAACAGTATCTGTACAAATTCTCTGTACTTTTAACACAACTGTTAGTACTTTGGAAGGTTACAAATTTATAATTGGTACTTCTATAGGGTGGAAAAATAATATATTGAAAGTTCATAAAGTAATAAAGCTTTCATTTATAGAAGTTCAAAAATAATTATAAATTTATAATAATAATAAATTTACATGCACACAGAAAAAAAAAAGCCATTATCATAACATGTACATGATGCTAGAAATCATTTTTATTTGAAAAGCAATCTTTCAGTAATGTAAGCTCACCGTTTGACGCAGTAAAATCAATCGCCACCGTGAAATTAATCTGAGTGCTGCAAGTGAACAGAGCAAAAACATTAAAGTGAGCACAAATGTATCATAACATAAAATATATGATGCTTATCAAAGCATAATAAAGCTCCTCAGTCCTCAGTGAGCTGACTGTGTGAAACTGTGTCTCAGCTCAATTTAATCTGTGGGCAGAAATGAAGGAAGTAATTCCCTGAGATCATCTCTTTGTTTATCTAATATTCTCTCTGCCGCTTCCTAGTTTTTCTGTCTGTTCAACAGAATGCGATATAACAGCGAGATTTGCAAAGTGTCTGTAAGGATTTTCCACAGTAGTCTTTTTGCAGATCCTTCCAATTATTTTGCCGATATTTCCAGTGTTTGCTCGACTGTTTGAAGGCCAGGTCATGTGCCTGGGGTCTCTGTGTCTCTCAGAATAGAGCGGTCTATTTATAGCTCAGTTTATTACGGCATCATAATGCAGTGAGCTCCCTGTGAATATGTGTGTGTGATGTGGAGAAAGGAGAGGGGAAGGAAGAGGGAATTATTAATGGATGGTGAGGCACAGCAATGTGTTTCCAGTCTCAATGGATGAGCTTGAGTCCGTACCATACTTCAGTATGCATGGAATACCCGGATGACGTCAAATTTGCTAAATATGTGAGATACCGAATTTCACAATTTGTAGAATGACGTATCTAATTCTATAACTTAATGCCACTTGCCAAATTAAATAAATATTTACGGTAATAAAGTCTCTTTGATTTACTCATTGGAGTAAAAAGAACATGTGGCAATGTAGCAAGCAACTTTTTAAATTTTTTATTCCAGGGTGGAAAAAAAGCTTCCAAATGCCTATATATTTAATCATACATATCATATTTATACCTTTCATATGGTATAAAATGTATGTAATTAGATAATGTTGTTCAGAAGGATAGTTTTGTATTGATGTACAAGTGCACACACACACACACACACACACACAAATACTCACCCTCCTTTGATGTAGTCCAGGAACGTAACCTCAACATCAATGAAGCAGGACAGCAGAGTGACCTGTCGACATGAAAGTTTGGTAACACTTCCTATGTAGAGTCCTAAAGGGCATCATCACACTTTCGATAAGCAATGCATACTTTAATCATAAATGTCATATCAATATTCATGCTCAGGGTGATGATGTAACTCTCTAGAGTCATGGCATCAGGGCAGACCAATGATGAGCTACATCAACATTTATGAATATTTATATGCACAGCTTATGAAGGCATTGTGCATTGCTTATGAAGATATAATGTAGGACCTTCTATAAGAAGTCTTACCAATAAGGATGTTTGTTTGTTAGAACAAACAGGTATTGCTTTCATTTGTTCTTCTTTGGAACTTTTTTTTTGTTTGTTATTTAAACTGGAAGATCTAGTTAAAAATGCACTCACGGTTCCTGAGTTTAGATATTTCTTCTTCTTTTTCTTTTTCTTGGGGTTCAGCACCTGCAGAAATGCAGCAAAATCAGACACAGGAAGTTGTTGAAATGTTGTTGAATTTCAAGAAATGGTGACCCAAAATTTAAGATTTATATAGTTTAATTGCATATATAAAATTTACGTTCATTTGGTTTACACAGTTTTAACATAAAAACTTAATGTGATGCATATTTGTCAGTCACACATAAAAGAAACAAGTAAGACTTCCGTATTCAAAAAATCATGGCATAGTTTTTTATTAACTAATTGGATCTTTGATTTTATTTAAATAACAATATTTTCAAAATGCATTTGTTCAAATTTCTTACAATCAGCATAAATTCATTTGTGTTTGTGTTTTATCATTCATTGTGAAATCATTTAAATTTATTCAGTTAAAAAGTATGAACATAGTTAAAATGTGGCTACCTGTGGAACAAGCAATATTCAGTCAAAATGTATGAGATTCACTGATGATAATAATAATACATAAACTTGTTTATTACAAGTTTATTACTTTGTGTTAAAACTGTGTAATCCAAATGGATGGATATTTTTATATACAATTCAAATTCATAATCATCTTACATTTAGGCCTAAACTTTTTCTGTTGCGTATATGTATGTATGTATTTATTTGTTTGTTTGTTTGTTGTCTTTCATTTTATTGTATGTTTTATATATATAATTTATTTTATTTTTTATTTTAACATTTTATTGCTCCAACTAAACTACATTTTAATCAAAATACTGCAAAACATATTTATCTCTGTAGCATATCCAACATATTCTCACGTTTTTTATATGCAGAATGCATGAATTCAAGAAATTCATCTGTTTCTGGACAGAGATGATGAATAATGGTTGTGTCAATAAACTAGATCATCAGAAGCTCTTGGTGGAGATTAACGTTTGAAGACGTTTGCTAGACCTCTCGCTGTTATCTAAGGTTCTTGTGCCGCGGCCGGTTTTGATAAGTGTTCTTGTCATGGGTTTGATTTATGCTTCAGTGATGTGGAGGTCATACAAAAGATGAAAAAATATGAGATTTCATAGGGATGGGGGACAAAATGTCACAGTAAACAGACACAGTTCTCAGGGGGCAAAAGAGTTACTGCATATCAGTACATTTAATATCATATTAAATCAGTATATGTATATATTCAGGTAGCTAACGAAAACATTTACATGGTTTAAACCTATAGGGTTGTAATTGGTGAATCACTTCATTAAACTGACCGGCGAATCAGATTTTCCAGTGCTACATATGAAATAAGTAGCGCCTCTACTTTTACTTACTTCCTTAAGCCTCAACCACGCACTTATGAAGTAATGTAAATGTCTGCACTAAAGTCTTGGATATTTCAAGAAGACATTTATGATATTTTAGGCAGGCATGTGTGAAAAATACATGGGGAAAATGAAAGTGGCTCACCTCCCACACAGTAAACTGAGAGTGGCCTTTAGAGAGCTCCCTGTAGCTGGTGCTGAACTCTCCAATGTAGTCATGACTGAAAACACACACACAGTCTCATGCAATATCTTGATGCATCTTATTTCAGTATTTACAGAATGGTTGTTTCTTTCTTACCCTCCATCTCTGTCCCAGTCATACACCTCGATTTTTATTGCTCTGCAAAAAAGAAAAAGAAGTTCAGTCATTGAAAGTATGTGGTATTATATAGGTCACTCTATCTTTGATTCGTAAACTTATGTAAATTTAAACATTAAAAAAATTCTGTAGCTTTAAACATTCTATCAGACAAGGAATGCCTTTAAGTGTTGGTAAATACATAATATATTTTGGTATATATAAAACAGACAGATCTTGCCTCCCATTGACTACCAGAGTATTTATTTTTCCTTTGTGTACAGCAGAACAAAGAAATTCATACAGGTTTGGAACTGGGTGAGTAAATGATGCCAGAATTTTCATTTTTGGGTGAACTATCCCTTTAAGATTAAGTTAGACATTATTAGTTTTGTGGTCAAGGTCATGACACTACAAGTTCACATCTACATCTGCTTTTCTGTTATGAATTGACAAACATAAAAATAATAAGGTAATGAAAAGATGCTGAATTTATTTTCTGAAAGTCATTCTGACAGAACTTTTTGAATTATAGACTAGTTCATAATTTCGATAAGAGCTAGTTATAATTGTAACAGGGTTGATGCATACAGTGCTCAGCGTAAATGAGTACACCCCCTTTGAAAAGTAACATTTTAAACAATATCTCAATGAACACAAAAACAATTTCCAAAATGTTGACAAGACTAAGTTTAATATAACATCTGTTTAACTTATAACATGAAAGTAAGGTTAATAATATAACTTAGATTATTTTTCAGTTTTACTTGTCATGTTGGAAAAGTGCACAACGACCACTTCACTCCGTGCCCTTGGTCGTTGTGCACTTTTCCAACATGACAATGATCCTAAACACACATCTAAGGCCACTGTTGGATTTCTGAAGAAGAACAGGGTGAAAGTGATTCATTGGCTCCTGATCTGAACCCAATCGAACACCTATGGGGAATTCTGAAGAGACAGGTTGAGCATCACTCTCCATCCAGCATCCAGTCTCTAAAATAGGTCATTCTTGAAGAATGGAAAAAGATAGATGTTGCAAAATGTCGCCAACTTGTTCATTCCATGCCTAGAAGACTTGGTGCTGTCATTAAAAATCAGGGAGGCCATACAAAGTACTAGATGTAGTAGTTTTTGTTGTGGGGTGTACTCATTTTTGCAGTATAGAGCAGTACATCTGTGAATTCATGATGCCATCAATGAAATGCAGCTCCCCAACACCAGCAGCACTCATGCAGCCCCACATAAGGACACTGCCACCACCATGTTTCACTGTAGGCACCATGCATTTTTCTTTATATTCCTCACCTTTGCGACGCCATACAGTTTTGAAGCCATCAGTTCCAAAAACATTTATCTTGGTCTCATCACTCCAGAGTATAGAGTCCCAGTAGTCTTCATCTTTGTCAGCATGGGCCCTGGCAAACTCTAGGTGGGCTTTTTTGTGCCTGGGCTTTAGGAAAGGCTTCTTTCGTGGACGGCACCCATGCATGCCATTCCTCTGCAGTGTACGCTGTATTGTGTCACGGGAAATAGTCACCCCAGTTTGGCTTTCTACTTCTTTAGATAACTGCAGTGAACTTGCATGCCGATTTTCTTCAACCCTTCTCATCAGAAGACGCTCCTGTTGAGGTGTTAACTTCCGTGGATGACCTGGACATCTCTGTGAGATGGTTGCAGTTCCATCTTTTTTAAATTTTTGTACCACTTTTGCTACAGTATTCTGACTGATAAGTAAAGCTTTGCTGATCTTCTTGTAGCCTTCACCTTTCTGGTGTAAAGAAATTATTTTCTTTCTCAGGTCTTGTGACATTTCTCTTCCATGTGGTGCCATTGCTGACAGCATGAAATGGGAAGGGGTTTTAACACCCTTTTATAGTCAACTGTCTGCTGGACACCTGTGTAATGAATAATTAGACTCACCTGTGGTTGAATTCTTGTTAAACTAGACATTTGTAGTCTAAAATTTAGCTTTGCTCCAGAGACTTTCAGTGGGGTGTACTCATTTTTGCATCACCCTAATTTGAGTAAAACTGAAAATTTTGTTCTCCAAGTTATATTATTAACCTTACTTTCATGTTATAAGTTAAACAGATGTTATATAAAACTTAGTCTTATCAACATTTTGGAAATTGTTTTTGTGTTCATTAAGTTATTGTTTAAAATGTTACTTTTCAAAGGGGGTGTACTCATTTACGCTAAGCACTGTAACTTATTAAATGTTGCCATGAAATCAAAATTGACCATTCTTATTTTTACAGAATTTCGCAGAGTTTATTATAAATGATTTATCTGTGCACATCATTATTATTTTCTGTTCTCTTCATGACGTGTGTCTTGGTGGAGGGTGGGACTAAATATCCTCCACAAATGACTGCAAACTGGCATTCAGATCTGCTTCTAATGCCCAATGTCCTATGATCCAATCAATTCCCAAAGGACAAAATCAAATCCCGCTCTACATTTTTCTCATTCCAGAAGCCTCTTCACTTGGATATACTGTACGTATGGCCGCGGGAACTAGGGGTGTTAATTTCCCACCTTCATTCATAAAATTACTCTAAAGATTACTTTGTTTTTATATGTTGTTGAATGTGGTTTGTAACTTTGAGAAATTATTACATTTAAAAAAAAAAGCCGATCTAGCGTGGCATGAGTGGCGTGACTACACTGGTTGAGGAGCAGCATGTCTCAGAACTCATCCGACACTTAATGCATTTTCACGCAGACATCAGTGAAAAACTGAATATAGAGGTCTTGATTAAAGCAAAACTACATTTGAGTATCATAAAGTAAGACGCAGGTTTTTTGTGTTGCCGCCATGTGGTGAAATATACAGTGTTTTTAACGTTTACTTAATCTTGAGCGTTCTCTTATAACTCTGTCCTCATTCATTTGTATGTTCGTTTGTAAGTTTTTGGGCTGTTTAATATTGGGAATTTGTTTAAAATCCCCCACCGCGGCTCTGCCCC
This sequence comes from Mylopharyngodon piceus, assembly GCA_039654765.1. Taxonomy (NCBI): domain Eukaryota; kingdom Metazoa; phylum Chordata; class Actinopteri; order Cypriniformes; family Xenocyprididae; genus Mylopharyngodon; species Mylopharyngodon piceus. The sequence goes on from JBCHWC010000099.1 coordinate 317,921, forward strand.
TCAACATCAAGCCCCACCCACAGCACCACTCTTATAAAATATGTTCCCATGGCTACAGATATACGTCAAAATACAGAAGAAGTCTAATCGCAACTTCCGTTTCATGCTGACTTTAATACTTTTATTGAGCAAGGGTGCATTAAATTGATCAAAAGTGACAGTAAAGACTTTTACAGTATACATTTTCACATTTTTAAATGGTAGTGTATGATAAAATTTCTATTTGTTTTTGAACAAAATGAGATAAAACAATGAGAATTGAATGAAACCAAAAAGATCCAAATGTGTTTCTGAGTCCTCTCATTCCCACCAAGTTGAAGCTCAGAGGTCAAATATTTGTCATAATACCTGTCATAATCCCCATTACACAGTGCTCTGACTGGGATCTTGAAGGCCTGCCATACAGGGTCCAGTGTGTTTTTCACCACCTCTGTCTTATGACAGATGGTAAATCTGACAAACAGGACACGTCAAAGAGGAAGAACCACAACATTGGAGATGAGAAACAGTCAGTGTGAAAAGGGGTCTTAAATAGGTCAAATCACGCATGCACGCATGCACCATTTACTAAAAGTGTCAAAGAAGACCGAGACCAGGTTCAAAGACAAGGTATTAAATGAGGCATCTAGCATAACCACATTATTAGACTTAAAAAAATCGAATGTAGCATGGAAATACATCTGATATAAACAGGACTTAATTTGTGCCGGAACAAGCTAGATGCAGAACCTGTGAAATCCAATCCGGCACCATATTTGGGGATCCCCCAACTCATACTGAAAGATATTTTCATTGTACTGTGTACATCTGATCAGGAAAATTAACTATAATAATGATAATGTCATCAATAACTTGCTATATCCGTGTGAAATATATAAAACATTATTAAGAAGTAGAAGAAATGCAGCTACAAAAAATTGGTACATGCCATATTTTGGCGATCTATATCTATTGGATTTGACTGCTATTCGCATTTCTAACACATGACAAGCAATGTATGTAGAATATAGTATGTATAACATGTCAACTTCAATACACTTCTGTTATATGGGCAACTGTTTTCTGAAATCTTTGCATTTAGAACCGGCTTTTACAAGTTCTAGCTTAACATGAATAAAGTCTCCAAAATGTGCATAAACTTGTGTGCTCGTTTGAGGTCAATAATTTTTTTATTGTGATGGAAACACATTTACAGAAAAAACTCCTCATGAATTTATTAGGAATATAAGATGTGTATTAAAAAGTATGAGACTAAATAAAATGTAAATGCTCTTTTCTGAATAATCAACTAAAGAAAAGATGAATCATTACACATTTACATCCACTACGTTATGCGCATTATATCTTGAGGGAACCTGCCTTGTCATGATGGAGTCCATTGTTTTGGAGAGAGTTATTTGTGTTGTTGGACATTGTTTTATTAAATGCTGCGAGGAGACACCGAAAAATTGATAAAATATCTCATAAGGTGGCTGAAATGGCCGCTATGCCTATATACTGGCAATACCTGGAAGTGCCTGCGCACAGAATGAAATGGCCAGAGTTTAAACTTCCGAATTCAGCATGAATGTCAAGGTTTATGTTAGAAGAATTGTGTGCCAAGGTCAGACCTTTTGTTGGTCAGACCTTTAATGTTTTACATGCATAAATGGTCACAACATGTCATCAGTATGCAAATAAACTGTTTCCATAATGCGCATTTTAACTAACAGAAAACTTAAGAGAATCTGCATCTAGTGCATTAAATTTCTATGTCAAAGGGGACCTATTATGCCCCTTTTCACAAGATGTAAGTCTCTGGTGTCCCCAGAATGTGTCTGTGAAGTTTCAGCTCAAAATACCCCACAGATCATTTATATAGCTTGTCAAATTTGTGCCTATTTGGGTGTTAGCAAAAACATGCCGTTTTTGTATATGTCCCTTTAAATGCAAATGAGCTGCTGCTCCTGGCCGCTTCCCAGAAGAGGACGAAGCTTTAACAGCTTGTGCTTCAACAACAACAAAACTGAAGAATCTCACGCAGCCAAAATGTCAGAAATTGTCAGTAGTGGTGTTCAGCCGTACAAGTCTGACACTGATGGAGAGACTCAGAAAGAAGTTACAACTTTTAGAATGCAACTGGATGTTTCTGAACAGTTAGTGGATAAATTTATGTAGTTGCTGTGGAGTTGATTCAACTCATCGACTAGCATGTGCCGTCATGTTAATCTTTTGTGTAAATCCAGCATTGAACTGACCCTCGTTTGTGAAGCAGTCCGGCATAAAATAAACACTTTACCGACATTCTTCGGCACATTTCCTTCATAAATGAAATTCAACCATGGGGTCCTCAGTGATGCCGGGGGTCTATGGAGACTCTTATGTTCATTGGTACATCCAATAACAGACCATTTGTAATGTTTTTTGGTGCAGACATTGTATACCTCCAGCTGCTACAGCGAGGAAACAGAAATGGCGGACTGCTGCAGGCTCTCTTAGGGCGGTATCTATGCTAATAGGGCAGATTGTCACCAGTCATGGGCGGGGCATCCCCCTACTTTTACATAATCTGGATCGGCGCATTTAGAGAGCCTGTTTATGATTTATGGGGATTATAAAAAAAGGAGTGGGTGGATTTTTACCATTATAGGCTGGTTGTTTACACACACTGTGGACACACATCTTTGTTCAAACATCTTATAAAAGTGAATTTTGCATAATAGGTCCCCTTTAATTCTGAGAGTTTATTTGCATGTCAACCGTTTCCATTCAGCATTTTGAAAATGCCCATCAAAATATTTAAAGGGAAACCCGACTGCATATCTTCCGTTACATTTCCCAACCCCACTAACTTGCTGGATCCGTTACCCCCCCCAACCCCCCTTGTTCCAGGACCTCGGAATTTACAAATTAAGCACTGGATATACAGTAAGTACTGATATAAATAAAAATAAAAAAACATTCTATTGTCTGTATTTTATGAACTGTGTCCAATAGGAAAATGGGGAGAAAAACGAAAAACTTACGTTCCATCTTCATTGCTACGGTAAAAGACCAGGAAAGGGTCTGACTTTCCAAAGAAATCTTTCTTGTCCAGTTTGTTGCCACAAAACTGCATCAGTACTGACTCCTGATAAACAAAAAACACATTAACAACTAATGGTGGCTGTGCTGGTATGTCTGTAAACGCATTAAATCTACTACAACTTTTCTAAAAACAAAAACCACACACATAAGCACAAACTGCATGATTCTGTTCAGTAAATATTTGCAAAGAGAAGAGAAGAGACAAAAAGAGATAAGAAAAAGAAGACAAGTGACCAGACAAGAAGAAACGAGACAAGATGAAAAAGGAAAAGAAGAAAAGAAGACAATATGACTAGAGTCAAGAAGAAATGAGGAAGAGAAGAGATAAGAAATGAGACAAGAAAAGATGAGACAAATCAAGAAAAAAAAAGACTCAAATAGACAAGACTAGATGAGGACAAACATCACAGGCAGAGACAAATAGAGACCGAAAAAAATGAGAAAAGAAAAGAAGACAAAAAAGACTAGATGACAAGAAATGAGACAGAAAGAGAAGACATGAGACAATGCAAGAAATTAAGAGAAGAAAATAAAAGAGACAAGAAAGAAGAAAAGAAGCCAAAAAAGACTAGATGAGAAGAAACGAGACAAGAAGAGAAGACATGAGACAATGCAAGATGCAAGGAGAAGAAAATAAACTATGAGAGAAGACAAAATAAATAAGACAAGAAGACAAGAATAGATTAGACAAGACAACACTAGACATGAAGACAAGAGAAGATATGGGATAAAAAGGGACAAGAAGAGACCAGATGAGACTATTGGAGAGAAGAGAAAAAGACGAGATGAGACGAGAAGACATTCAAAGTCAGTTGACGTACCCTGCAATTTCCAAGTTCTTCAGCTTTCACAATAATAGTTCCACAGTTCTTCCCAGGAATGCCTCTAAAGTCAGAAGGAACAATGCCTGTTACTGAAGAAGCCCTGACAACATTGATCTTGACAAGAAGCACACAACTGACCAATTCTAAAAAGGGTTCAAATCCTACAGGAACGTCATTGACACTTAACCTTATAGCTTACTCCAGGAGGACTGATCCTGTAGTAAGTGTCCTAAAAAAACAGAACTTTGCTTTGGATGTAAGTGCCTATTAAAAGGAGTAATTAGTAAATACTGTATGCTGACTGTGGTAAATGAATGGGAATGTACAGCCCATACTGTGTGAATAAGTGAACATCAATAAGAGATCATAGCCAGTCGAGAGTTATGAATGCATGTATCTGAGCTGCATAAATAAATGAGTGTTTGTAGAAGCAGACAGGCGAATACAAGAGTGTTTGCTGTGCTCTTATATAAGACTACACTCAAGAAGCCCAAGACGGAATTGAATTTAAATTGTATGGACCCAACACTTCAACATCCTGCACAAGTGCCTGACAAAGATGAACAATGAAAGATTTTGAAGATAATTTGATGAGAGAACAAACTTCTCCCTTACTTATGCGTTGGCAGCATTGCCTTGAGTGCTTGTTTCAATTCCACTAAGTAGTTCTGGGTTATGTTATAGAGGTTAGAGTAGCAGATCCATGTTAACTGAAGACATGTCTTTAATCTGCTCTGAATGTACAGATGTCCTCTGAGGCACTCTCCTAAATTAACCTGAAATGTGCAGCCATCTACCAGGAATTACTTACAATGAAACTGACAGACAAAGAGAGAGAGAGACAAAAAGCTACCTGTGTAGCTCTAAGCTACAAGCTAATCATATTTAGAACTACAATCAAGCAACTGTTTTAATTAACCTGATAGCTCATGTATGGCATTGAGAAATTCCCTGTCAGAAGGGCCGTAAGCAAATAATACAACATCATCAATAATTTTATCACTTCTATATTTCTAAGTTTGTCAACTTGTATAATCATTAACAATTGTAAGTGCGCAACTAGCAAAAGGTTTTCTATGGCTAGTGCTATTTACTTACCTCTCAGGAAATTGGTACTGGACAAATGTTACTTAATTACCAAATTAATCTTAATTAAATCTCCACACACACAATGCTTACCAGATGATGCCCTTTTTTGGGCATAAATCTCACTCATATTTACACACACTTCAAAATGTTTTTGAAAAAGGTTTCAAAAGGTTTTTGTAAGAAAAATATCCATATTTAAAACTTTATAAACTATAATCAATGGCTTCTGGTAACGGCCATACACAAGTCGAGTTCCGGTCGAAGAGGGAACTCTGACCTGACGCATGACGTATTGGTGAACGCGGAAGTGCAGAGGATAGAGCAAAACAAAACAACAGCCACGAATTAGAAGTCTAAAACGAGAATTTTTAAAGAGAAACATCGGAGGATTTGGACATAAGAGAAGAGGAGCTTGAGTTTGTTGCACAAACCTATTTGTTTGAACCGCGAGAGGAGTCTAAGCTTACGATACTCCTACATCCTGCGTCACACGTCGGGTCAGAGGTCACTCTTCCGCCAGAACTCAGCTTGTATACGGCCATTACCGGAAGCCATTTATTATAGTTTATAAAGGTTTAAATATGGATATTTTTCTTACAAAAACCATCGCTTCGCTTCAGAAGGCCTTTATTAAAACCCTGGAGCTGTGTGTATTATATTTATGATGGATGGATGCCCTTTTTTGGGCTTCAAAATCTCACGCCCCTTTCACTACCATTATTAAGCTGGTAAGTGTAACGTTTGAGTTGTGTTTTGTTCTGTTTTGTTGTTCTTGTTTTGAGTTTGTTCTGAATATGTGTTTCTGTTCATTTTTTGAGTTCTAAGCTTTCTTGTTTTGTTAATTAGTCCTGTATTCCTCCGTTCTCCCCCTGTTGGTATCTATGGTTACTGATTGAGTTAGTTATGTTCAGGTGTGTCTAGTTAATTAGTTCCTTTGTTTATTGAGTGTATTTAAGCCCTGTGTTTGTTCAGTTCAGTTGTCAGTTCTCTGTTGCATATACGTTGTTGTTTTTGTTCTGTTCCTGCTTGTTCCTTAAGTCTGTTTTAGAGTTTATTAAATAAATGTACTGCTGCACCTGCATCCTCTACTTTGATTTCAACCACGTGTGACTTTGACTGTTGCGATCCCATCGGACTTATTATGATTCAGGCAGCTATCATAAAGCACTGTTCGCTGTTGGCCAGAGGAGAACTGGCCCCCCGACTGAGCCTGGTTTCTCCCAAGGTTTTTTTCTCCATTTTAACACCTGTTTGCCACCTGATGTCACCTGTTGGAGTTTGGGTTCCTTGCCGCTGTCGCCTTTGGCTTGCTTAGTTGGGGACACTTGACATTTGATATTCAACAGTGTTTTGATCTGCCTGCATTGACACCATTGTATGCGAACTGAACTGAGCTGGATGATGACATCACTGTTTACTCCAGTGCTGATATAGATAAATTAACTAAATTAATAACTATTGATTCTTACATCGGAATGAATCAATACTGAATTTACTTAAGATGGATAATGACACCATTTTCTTTAAGAGCTGCTGTGCAGCCAAAATTATATACCAGTTATCACTGTAAAGCTGCTTTGACACAATCTGCATTGTTAAAAGCACTATATAAATAAAGGTGACTTGACTTGACTTGACGTGTGACAGTAAGAGCCAGGATATATTTTAATATAACTGTTTTAATCCATTTCTTTTGTCCACTTTTAACCACTTCTGTAAACGTATGGTTTTTTTTCAGATCTTTCAATTTAATGGACAAAATAAGCTCGCACAATTTACACATGAACGCAATCGGAGACGACAAAAAAAAAAAAAAACCACACGGAGAGCTTTCGTTTCTGCTCTGACAACTGCAAGACCACGCCGAACACGGTGAGTGAGTGTTAGAAATCAGGAATGGTGAGAGAACAGCCTACAAGGTTTAAATCCTGTCTGGGTAGCGCGCTTCCCATAATGTTTACTCTTTAGGTCAGTAGGGAGTCTTTTGTGGCTGTTCAAATGCATTCGACCACATGATCGTTTACGCTACGAAAGCAATCTGGTCAAATGTGTTTTTTTGATTACCTCTGTATGCCTACATCATGTGAACAATCTGCCTATACAAGCTATTTTGAACAAATGTGCATAAATCACAGCATAGGCTATACAGATGCTTAGAGGTCTCCATAAATGATAAGGCTAATAATAGGCTGTGCGGGATATTTTAGCGGATTCACTCTGCATGTAAATGCGGTTGTCTCTCCTGAAACTCTGCAGTGTATATGTGGCCATTGGTCCTCTTAGCAATCACTTCAGTTGCAGCGCAATTGGCTACAATGCTCAATGCTGTAAATCGTGTTGTAATTAGAAACCTTTGGCGGTCATCAGACTACAGAGCGTGGACACAAATAAGCATGGGACTGTTTGAAAGCAGCTGCCGAATTGGTACCGAATTGAGTTGAAATAGTCTTGGGTATTGGACCCGCAGTCCAATCTATGACATATGTGTATTGATTCCCAACTGACAATGTAAATATTATTCCACCCAAATATCAACATCAAATATTAGCGGTTCACTCATCAGGTACCTGCCTGCATGTAGGACTCTGATATCAACACAGATATGTAAATGTGGCTGTGTCAGCAATTAACAAATGATTAAGAATGAAATGAATTCATACAGAGTTGCATGAGCAATGCAATGTAGCTTATGGCTGTAAAGGTTTTTTTTTTTTTTTTTTTACTTATTTACAACTGCACTATACTACACATGAATAAGTGAATGTTCAAAGAGGTCTGAGTGAGTGAATGAATGAGTGGTTATATAACACTCTGAGACAGACTGTCCTCCAAAAAAAAAAAACGACCCTATAGGTTGTTCCCTTTCGAAAGGGAACTCAACTCTGCGTTTACCGCTATGGGGAACGTCACACGTGACCCGGTGTCTGAAAGCCAACTATCCAACAACTCCAATCTCTATTGGCCGGCGACAGCCTATGACGTAATATGGTGCGACCCGGAAGTATATAAGGAGCGCCTAGAGAAACAGTCAGTATCTTTTCGTCTTTCGGGTCTGTTCTGTCTGATCGCGACTATGTCGACTCCGGTAAGGGATTCTTTAATATACCTGACTAACGTTCAAGAGAGTGTGTTCATTTGTGTCCCAGGTTTTTGACACTTGATATACACATTTCTGGGCGTTTTCTGTCTGGAGAGGAGCGCGCATAGACAGTGCTTGAGGGCGCTGTCTGTTGTTTACTGTGAGCGTCTCCCTATCGGGACGCTCAGTTCTCGTTCGGCACTCTTCTCGAGGGAAGAGGTGTCCGCATCTGCGCCTGGTGATTCTGGCCTCGTTTGTGCTGAGGCAAAACGGCGGCTGCAATCATAGGGCTCGCAGGTGAGCTCGTTGGGAAAGTTTGAGAGAGTTGTATTTCTCTCTCGGCTTCCCCGGGGCTGACGAGGTTGAGTTGTTGGATGACGATGACGTCCGTGTTTTACATCATCACGTCCGGCAGCGAGCGCTCCTCTGGCTGTTGTATGCGGAGCTGCTGGTGTTTTTGGGACGCGCTTTTCGACAGGCGGCAGCTGCCGTGAGAGCGCGTTAAGAAAGGGGCCGCGTGCGGACGGCTCGACGAGCGCGTTAAGAAAGGGGCCGCGCGCGGACGGCTCGACGAGCGGTTCCTTTCTGTCCATGAATTTGCAGCTCCCATAAACTTTCCATTCCTTCCTGATCTCTGCGTTTGAGATCGGGAGGGCATGGAAAATCCCCCTAGCCGTTCAGATTTGTATCTGAGCCCAGACAGACAGGAGGAGGAAGAAACGAGAGTGAGATGGGTGATCGATTGTAAACACCGTTGCGTCTGTAATCGATCCCCCAGCTATATAAGGGCGATTTATATCTACCCTCTCCTCTTCTTCTTTCTCCTCCTATATATATATATATATATATATATATATATATATATATATATATATATATATATATATATATATATATATATATATATATATATATATATATGTGTGTGTATATATATGTATAATATATGTATATGTATTATATACGTATTTATATGCATGTGTATATAATTTATATCATGCTCAGATACTTCTTATGGTCAGACTGATGGCTGGGCCCATAGTGATTATTTTCTGTCGGCCCGCTTTTTCGGTTTGATAGTGAGAGGATCTTTTAGGCTTAAAAGAACCTTAGATTCTATCCTTTTTCATGTAGAGAAAAAGACTGGGGCGGTCGTGGCCTAATGGATAGAGAGTCGGACTCGTAACCCAAAGGTCATGGGTTCGAGTCTCAGGTCCGGCAGGGATTGTCGGTGAGGGGAGTGACTGTCCAGCGCTCTCTCCACCCTCAATACCACGACTGAGGTGAGACCCTTGAGCAAGGCACCGTACCCCCAACTGCTCCCCGGGCGCCGCAGCAATGGCTGCCCACTGCTCCGGGTGTGTGTTCACTGCTGTGTGTGTACACTTGGATGGGTTAAATGCAGAGCACAAATTCCTAGTATGGGTCACCATACTTGGCCACATGTCACTTCACTTCACTTTTAGGAGTCTTCGGTCTTTGAGCCGCAGGAAAATGAGTTGGGTCTATATTTTATGTTTTAAAATGAGACCTTGTTTTCCTGTATAGTTTTTTCTGAGCATGTAGTAATTATCAGGGGGCTGGTCCATCTCGAGCTGAGGCTCTGAGATAGGGCCAGAGATCCAGTATGGCCGCTCGAGCGCCTCCCCCTTTCGGAGCAGGCACAGAGACGGCTGGACTCGAGGAGGAAGAAGCAGGCTTTGCAGGAGGTGATCGATCACATACACCAATAGCGTCTGTAATCATTCCCTCTTGTTGCGGGGGCAACTTTGCATTTGCCCTCGCCCCTTCTTCCTCCGAGTTTTTGGTTACATGCTCAGGTGCTTCTTTAACAGTCAAGCTGACGGCTGGGCCTTTAATAATAATTTTCTAAGGCCGCCTTCTGGCTGGATAGTGAAAAGTGCTTTTAGGCTTAAAAGAACTTTTTGATTTCATCCTTCTTCATGCAAGAAAATGAGGAGAAATCTTCGTTCTACGAGCCGCAGGGAGGTAAGCTGGGTCTATATTTTTTATAAAAAGTGTAGACCTTGTTTTTCCTGTATAGTTTTCCTGAGCATGTAGTCAGTAAAGTTAGAAGGGGTTCTTTTGGGCAAAATAACTGGATCTTTAGGTTGGCTAGTTTTCACATGCAGGCCACATTATGGCTGCTATTTTGTAGCCTCCTATGTTAGAGTAGCTTCTCAGCTAATCCGTTAGTTTGGTTTGAGTTAGCACTCGTCACTTCAGTTATTTGTGTGCAGGTCGGCTTTAATCGGCCGCCTGGCACTATTGGCTTGTAGTGCTTCTTTTTCTCCTCATAGCTGAGAGGATTTAAAGTGAAGCCCAAGCTTGTTTGGTCTAGTAGGCCTTAGCTAGCGGCTAGGCTAGAGCTAGGTTTAGGTGTTTGTTTGTTACATCACCCTTATTTTTGCTATCCCTTTTCAGGTTGTATAGTTCCTAGTTCTGGCCGCCTCCCGAGGGAGGTGCTGGCCGTATGCCCATTTCCCCTTCGATGTAATGTAGGTGCTATGGCTAGGGTTAACAGCCAAGGTTATAGGCTGTTGTGAGCCTTCCTGGTGCTGTTTTTCCCAGGTGGTAGGCCCTTATCTTTGAGAAGATATGTTATGCAGTGTTGCTAGGCCCCACGTTATAGAACTTGTCATGCTTATAATGTTTCCGCATGAGCCCCTTGTAAATATATTCAAGTTGAGTTTACGATGCTAAATGCTTTAGCTTTCGTTCTCAAGGGTTCGTCACAGATCTCAGTTCTGTTTTTTAAAAAAAAAAAGCTGTGAAACATTTATCCCTTTGGATGGCATGTATTACAAAGCATTTTATTTTGCTTTGGGTTCTATGCCTTAGCCCTACATATCTTAAAATATGTGAGCTTACTCTAGTGCTGCCACAGGTTATCACCTGTCTCTGGGATAGCAGGCTGTGGTTAGCCTCTATCTAAGTGCGTGGTGTTTTATTGTACTCCCCGGTTAGGGTTTGTGTTTTACTGAGTGCATCACCTGTTGGATTGCACACTCAGGTTGAGTGTAGAGAGTCTTATTCTGCTTAGGATAGATATGGTCTCTGCTAGCTCCCAGTTGATCTTGACCACAGCAACTGTTTTTCATTTACTGATGAGATTGTCGGCTCTTTTTGTTAGAAGCCTCTCTTCCAAGTACAGCTGTTGTCTTGGACGCTGTTGGTTTACGATCACGAGTTTGCTCACGTATCTTAGCACTGCCTCAGGCTTATGCGCATGTTTGTTTAAGGTGGTAGGCCTTGCGGGCCTCCCTTAGACCATGGTAGCATATGTTTTTTGTACCATGTACATTTGCCTGTTGGAATGTGTAGGCTTAGCTCAGGTTGTGTAGCTAGTTACCCACAACCAGCTTGTTGGGTCTAGAGCTGGTCCCCTTTGAGCTTGGTCCCTATTTATGACCACTGGCTGGAGCCACATGGTGCTAAAAGCAGTAGGCCCTGCCAGGCCTCCTTTTTAGTTTTCATGTTGGCACAGTTGGGTTGGTTATATTTTGCACTCATTCCATGGTTGAGTCTTGAGTTTACTGACTTACACCACCATCGGCCACGCCCACCTCTGTAAGAATAGGCCCTAGGTCAGGCCTCTCATAAGTGCTGTGGCGGAATGTGTACTCCTCTTATCCAAGTGTTAGTTGTCTTATTGAGTACTTGGCCTACTGGCTGGTTTAGTCATGAAGTTACCATTGGCTGCTGCCATATGTTCATAAAGGTTGAAGGCCCCACTAGGGCCTCCTTTCAGTTTGCATGTTGGCACAGTTTTGCGTTGGTTTCTATGTGACTCATCACCATGGATGGGTCGTGATTGCCACTAGCTGACGCCACGTGTTTATGAGTCGTAGGCCTTTTTAGGCCTCCTTTGTATCATGCTGGAGCTTGGCTTTGTACTCCTCTCACTTAGAGAGTAAAAGGTGCTTTTACCGAGTACATTTTCTGAGTGGCTTGCCTCTCAGGGTAAGTTCTTGTGTTAAAACCAGCTGTTCGTTCGGTTTTATGCATTTACTTCCTTGAGCTTGGTCTCCTTTAGCTCTAGTTGAGCTAAGTAGTTACCTTGTTTTTTACTCGGTTCTATTCTTGCTCCTAGAACTTTAGTGGCCGCTAGCTGACGCCGCGTGTGACGGGTAGGCCCTCGGGGCCTCCTTTGGGAACATGCTGGCTTGTACCTTTTGTGTTTTCTTTGATATTTTTTACTGAAGACAGTAAAAGGGATTTATGTCGCTGGCTGGCCAGGGCTCCGGCTGACTCTTTAACCTCCTTTGTAGTCGGTTTGTTCTGCCTGGAGCTTGATAACACTGCCACGAGCTGATGCCACATGTCTGCTGAGGTTATAGGTCCACAGGGCCTTCTTTAGCGCGTGATGGCGTACGCTGTACTCCTCTTATTTTAAGGGTAAAAGGTTCTTTACCGAGTACACTGCTCGCTGGATTGTGTTGGGATGGACTGTTCGTGGGCACCCACAGTGACTTAATTGCATGGTTGGTCGTGCGCTCAGCATGTTTGTTTTCAGGCGAGTGGCTTTGTGGGCCACCCTGAAATACCACCATGCGATTTATGTCTCTGGTGTGATTTTTAGTTCTTCTTTTAGAACTTCAGTTATGTTGTAGGCCCTTTTTCCGGCCTCCATAACTATGTGCCTACAGTATGGTCTATCTGTTAGGTTGAGCTTCGTACTTCCCTTTGGGTTGACTTTGTAATTGTGCTTAGCTCCCTAAGCTGGTCATTGGTTGTAGACTTCGATGAAGTCTCCCATTGAGACCAGCCCCCAGGCTGGTTTGTGCTCCCCTGCACCAGGGTTTTTCTAGCGCACAGCCTCCTCAAGTGCATTAGTCAAACACTGAGTAGATCCCAGGATGAGCGGATTTTACTCCCCTCAATACGAGGGTTTATAGCACTCAGCTGAGTTCTACTCTCCGGGATGCCCATCTCTGCGAGTGGGTTTGAGTTGCTTACTGCTCTTTCGCAGTCGCTCTTACTTGCTCTCTTCTCTGAAGAATGTGTTATGGAGATTCTGTGTAACAGACAGGGCTGGCCCAAACTAAATTTGGCCTTCGCCAAGTTTAGTACGGCTTCCCTGGTGGCGCTGAGGGTGACTTTGTTCCCCTCTAGTGACTGGCCGGGGTTCCCTTTGGTTTCCTGGCCACATTCCCTTTAAGGGACCACTTTCCACGGAATGCTGGTCCCAGATGCCCTGAGCAGCCTTGGAAGGCTTTCTGCGGAAGACCTCCTTTAGGCTCAGCTTGGGCTGTTGGCCGTAGGGAATGCTGTCACTGACAGCCTTGCGTGACCCGAGGGGGAGTTGCTCCCGGCGTTTCTCTGGAAACTGCTGGACGTTTGTCTAGTCATTTGGCATGCACTCTCCTCGAGCATGGCGGCGTGGGTATATCGTTCCCCATAGCGGTAAACGCAGAGTTGAGTTCCCTTTCGAAAGGGAACGTCTCAGGTTACGTATGTAACCATGGTTCCCTGAGAACAGGGAACGAGACTCTGCGTTGCCATGCCATGCCTCGGGCTGCCTGCTGAACAGTCCCTCAAGACGATAAGATACTGACTGTTTCTCTAGGCGCTCCTTATATACTTCCGGGTCGCGCCATATTACGTCATAGGCTGTCGCCGGCCAATAGAGATTGGAGTTGTTGGATAGTTGGCTTTCAGACACCGGGTCACGTGTGACGTTCCCCATAGCGGTAAACGCAGAGTCTCGTTCCCTGTTCTCAGGGAACCATGGTTACATACGTAACCTGAGACGTTTTTCAAGCACCTTATTATGACCTATATTTACATTTTAAAGTCATGCGCTCTCTAGCTGGCGTAAAAATAATGACAGTGTCGTGTTACGTCTGTCGTCATGAAATGATGTATGACTGTCATTACCAATCAAAATGCGTATTCATTTAAATTCAATGTGTGGACTTTTTACACCATTTGTCCTATTTCCATTTAGCAAAACTCATTTTTTTATTAACGACTACACCTACCCCATCCCTAAACCTACTCTTAGTGAGGGATCGAACCCACGATCGCATGATCACATGATTGCATATTGTTATATATTGCAATGCTCTACCAATTGAGCTACGCGAAACCCGAAATATGACGCAGATAAAAGGGAACAATGCATTAAAATGAAAGCGTCCTGTTGTCGATAGGGGCGCAACTTTAGCCAATGCTCCTATGGGTCATATTTCATGAATTAAAATGAAAGTGTCCCGTTGTCGATAGGGGCGCAACTTTACTAAACGCTCCTATGGGTCGTATTTCAGGCAAGTGACAAACGACCTATATAGGCGTATTGGTTGGAGAACATGTTGCTCTGAGATCAACATCATTTTATATTACCACCCATGTGTTGCCAAACTGCACACACAATCAGACAAAATCCAAGCACACACTATATACAGGGAAACATAAACATACTTTCATGGCAGTTTGTATATGGGCAGTTGACAAATGGACACGACCATGAACATCAAGATTTTACCCAAAAATGAAAATTATGTCATTTATTACTCACCCTCATGTCGTTCCACACCCGTTAGACCTTCGGTCATCTTCGGAACACAAGTGAAGATATTTTTGATAAAATCCGATGGCTCAGGTTTTGTTTTTTGGCGCACAAAAAGTATTCTCGTCGCTTTATAATATTAAGGTTGAACCACTGTACTCACATGAACTGTTTTAAATATGTCTTTAGTAGCTTTCTGGGCAATGAAAAAGGAAATGATCTTGCTGGCAATGCAGGCCTCACTGAGCCATCGGATTTTATCAAAAATATCTTAATTCGTGTTCTGAAGATGAATAACGGACTTACGGGGGTGTAACGACATGAGGGTGAGTAATTAATGACTGAATTTTCATTTTTGGGTGAACTAACCCTTTAATATGTTTTAAAAAATATATATATATTTGTATAAGGGAAAGTATATTTTACATGCTGTGACTGACTTTTGCCTTCACAAGTTTGTTTTAAATGGTCCTATGGTATGGCAAATATTCTGTATTGTCTCTCAATTAATTTGAGTCCATGAAAAAAACATACAATTTGAAATGTGCTGTTTTGTTTTGATACTGTTCAGCTATTTTGACACAGTCAGTTCCAGTTAAATAAGTAATGCTTATTTAATGCTCATTAATGTTGAAATTCTCTCTCTTTTTTGTTGTGCGGGCGCCGCAGGACTGATTAAATGAAGTAAATCCACATACACATTACATGTTTAATTAATAGGGGTAAAACTCTCAAAGCATACAAGCTTGAATCCTGATTAAGAACATTTTAAAGGATCCCCAAGAAAATTCAGTTGTAAATTTAGCAAATTTGTAATTTGATTGGAGCTCTGTTCTAAAAACCTTCCTCACATAAATTGAAAAGCAACTGCTTACTTTTTGTTATTTAGGTTGATATGTAAATTCAGAGGAAGTCATTTTTGAAAACAGATTCTGATTAGATTTTTTTGCAGTTTAGCCAAAGGACACAATTTATATGCAAAAAAAAATGAATATGAAAATGAAAATGTCCAAATTGAAAGCAGTGTTAGCTGAGAATTGAAATCATATTTCAACACGTTGTGTTTCAGAGAAGTGTGAAGCTCAAATGCAGGACTTACATGAGTGATCTTTCCATACGACTACCCAGAGATCCCACCACCTCTCCCAGAGTACAGTACATCTGGCCCAGGAAGTCCTGCGAACACATACACATATTAGGAATGGGAGCTTTATTCACGTCATGATTTTTGGTCGTTTGAGTACAAGGTGACTGATATCTCAGTACACATTCAAGTCAACATGAACTCAAAATGGACCATATTTATCATGAAAAATAAGCTATTATATTAATGCTTAATATTACTGTATAATATTATAAAGCATTAGTTACATTAACAGAAAAGAAAAGTTGTTTAGGGGCAGAATGTAGATTAAACAAACTTTTTAAAAAAAATAATGTGCACAAATTAATCATTCACATTCACTCACTCATAAATATGTCACAGAAATATGGGTTGTGAAGTTGTCATGCCTGTAAGCTAGTATTTGTTCTACAGTGGGAAATGGGAATGATTTTTGACCATCAATCTCTCTATCCAAATTTCCCATGCGATCCCATTTCATATTCAGTGTATTCAATCCGAAAAGGACATAATTAAGTAGTCTTTATACTTTTTGTTTGCGTATTTTAGTTTACATCATTAGTTTATATACATAATAATAACTATATTAAAGTAATATTTACAGAATTTAACAGAAAGAGACATTTTTTTTTAATATAAATAATGTGGGGAAATAAAGAAAAATGAAAATGAATTCTGTTTCAGTACTAATCAACTCCTGGGACATAAAAGTCCTTGAAAAACAAGGATACGGATAAGAATAGGACCTTATTTTAGATAAGCTCATGATAGGCTGCATGTGGGCAACATTTGTGGCAGAAAGGTTTTGCAGATGGAAAGGCGGGACAGAAAAAGGCAGACATTCTCCTGAGAGAGCTGATTAGAATGTCTGTGCCTAGCATCTCTGAACATCAATCCCACAGGTGCACTCTGGGATATAGAGTGACCCATGGTTATGACCCCACAAAATGCTTGAATAAATCACGATAAAACCCCCATGATGAGGGTCAAACAAGGTGTCTGTATAGGGCCACACACATAACCATAACACAACCAAAAAATGTAACAAGTCTTTAAATTTAACCAACACACAAACACAGTGTCCATCAGTTTTACATTTACAAGAAAACACTTACATGTTTGGACAGGTTGTCACTCTTTGAGTCAAGGTCATACCTAGAAATAAAAGGAAAACTGTAAATGACACTCAATGAAATGCTTGTAGAGACATATGCTGAATTAAGTCCTAAAATCCGGAAATGAGTTGCATTTTTGCACTTCCGGTACCATCATCCCAAAGTCAATGGTGTTTTTGAATGGATTTTTGGTTAATTGCCTGAAATAAGGTCTGTGGTTAACACAATTTCAAGATATTTTCAGGTTTTTTCTACAACATAAAATACATCAGGAATACCCCCCTCATGATTTAAAAAAAAAAAAAAAGACTTTATGTGTCTTGGAAAAGGCAGTTTCGAACAAGTGGCTTAAGAGGCCTACAGAGTCTATCAGGAACATTAAACGTCATCAGCCGAACAGTTAAACTTATCTGCTTACTAAGTCCATATTACACTTTTACCTTGTATTTATACTCATGCTCTTGAAACTATTCTAACTCAAATTTTCCAACTTGTCTAGTTTATGAAAAGGATTAAAAGAGCTTTTGAAAGGTTAATGATGGTGACGCTGAAGTCATGCAACCCTGGTGTAGTTTAGCCCAACTTTAACTTTTAACTTCTGACAGTTGTATTTAGGCTTCAAAACTGATAAAAGTTGTGTTTGTTTGTGAAGATTATCTTAATGAACAAAACATGCAAGTATCACTGTGGCACTCTGTTGCAAAAATAACTAGATTATTTTTTCAGAAGAATATGTCATCACCGCAATGTGGTGACATTATAAAATATAGATATTATGGAATCACCCACACAATCAACACACTCTCATGGCAATTGAATGCTTTGCCAAATTGGTGGCGAATTTGTAGAAATTTGTACAATATCATTTATATATATTTTCGTACGATCTGATTATGTCCCACTGAGGGTTAGTTTTAGGATGAGGATCTAATATGGTTAAAAAAGTAGTACTTTTAAGGGTTTCTTTTCAGGATTTAAAATTTTAATGAGGATTTTTTTTTCTTTATTATGGTATTAGGAGTGTGTAATCAACCTGACAATTATCAAAAATATCAAAATTCATTTTAATTCAGAAATTAACATGCTCATTGTAGAAGAGGTGTATTCAAGTATAAATTGTAGTTTTAATTCTCAGCTTAGCAAGCACCAGACGCTCCTCCTGTCTTTCATTGTTATTGCTGCCTTTGCACATTAGGATAGAAGAAAGAATTTTAACAGCCAAAATTGCACACTTTACCTTTAAGTCATGTTTTTTACTGTTGTTTTCTGTATGTCACTGCTTCTGTTTTCTCGTGACATTCTGAATGAACAAGAGCCTGTTGTTCACCGGCAGCTTAAATGAAGCCTCAGTGGGTGGCAACAACCTACATGTTTGAGGAAAAATCTGTCATGTTGGGATACATGTTATTTTCCTCTCAGCATGAATCTACACTCTTGGCTGTCTCTTTCTTTGTCTGTCCGACTTATTCTTCCTCCTGCTGTGCAAAATGAGCAGCGTCAGCACATGTGCGGATATTTCCAGCCACGCAGGAGAGACCGCTGGGATCGAGACATGCTTTTACCTAACCGAACAGGGCTGTTCACAGATATTTTGAGGGGCAGTGGCTCAAACCAAAAAAAAGGGGCACTAAGGGGGGGCGGGGGTGCTTGTTAATATAAATTATCCAGTTGTTACAAATATCCAATTAAAAGAGAAGACAGCACATGCTAGACCTTCACTTCTTTGACTTGACTCTGACGCAGTATCATCTTAATACAGAAAATTAATAAACCTTTTAGAATCATTATTGTAAATACAATTAGGCTTAGTGCTAATTCAGTTCATGTTGTTGTAATTACTCTTCCATTCAAATAATTTAATGTCTATCTTTCTTCTTATCACACTCTAGCATTTTACTGTCAGCCCAACGCTCTCACGACCAATTCGTACGACCTCACTCGTTGACCTCAAAAACAAAGAAGAGCTGGATCCAAATTCAGTGATTTTAATAATAAAATAAACATAACAAATCCAACACGGAGAACAGACAACCAGGGAACAGAATGAGTGCACCAAACATAACATCCATGAAGGACAATACTCAACAAGGAACACAAGAAACACTGGGGTTTAAATACACAAGGCGTAATTGGCAAACAAGACACACCTGAGAACAATCAAAGAACTAATTAACAAGAAAAACTACAAAGGACTACAAAACAAGGCGTAAAACAGGAAATAACATAAAAGTCCACACAAGACCAGGGGAACACAAGACAGGAATCATGACACTATAAATTACTAGTATCAACTAAGACAATTGATTATAATTGGAAATATACTTTAAAGGAGTTAAAGTGTGACAAACTGTCAGTGTTTTTTTTTGTTTTTGTCTACAAAGTGTACCAACAACTGCAAATTTTGGTGTTATTTATTAGATCAGATGGGGTACAATAATTTGATTAGACAAGAATTCTAATTCTCTTCCAAGAATGTGAATATTTTGTACAAGTTGTTAGCATAATTAGAAGACTAGGAGAAAAACATTACTAACAGAAATATAAAAACAAACTACCAAATTACTAATTCAGTGGATCAACATGTCTGTAAAGTGGATTGTAATACATCTACCTGTCTCAACCTTCTGGAAGAGTCGTCTCTAGGGCTGTCAAATTAAAATTAAAATTTCGAATATTCATGAAACTTAAAATAAAAATCCACATTTGAATGCAAAAACGGTGCATTCGAATTTTAGGTGTGCAGCCTTATCAGTGACGAATGAGATGCGATGATGATGTAAGACTTGATGCATTTTAATGTTTTTCTTAGCCTGTCCAATTGAACCCACTTGATGTGGCGTGCTGCTTTGTTCATTCAAAACATTGCAGAAATACAGAAGCTTGACCAAGCCGTTCACACAGAACGCATTTTCTGCGCTGCTTTTCCATTGTTTTCTATGTAAACAAGCGCTAGACGGACATCTTTGACCGCTGCACTTGAGAGAGCCGCATGTTTAGAAAGCCATGTAAAGTTAAAAGAAGTTCAACTTTTAAAAAACATGTCTCGAGACTTTGAGTGTTTTTTTCCCCATTCTATTGCATCTCATGTTTTTAAAAGCAAAAAAGTACTCTGCGTGATAGGCGCTATTAAACTATGCATAAATACATGATGCTGTTTTGTTCATAATTGTTTATGCAATTTACAAAATTATTTTTAATTTATAAATGTTGCTTTTAACATTATGCAGGACTCGAACCAGTGTCTCCGGTGTGGGAGGTGGGCGCACTAACAAGGACACTGAAGAATACAGCCTCTAGTGTCAGTCGCTAGCATGCCTCTTGAGGCCAGGGGAGTGAGGTTTACATGCACAGCTCTTACTGGCCTACGTTACACTTTAAATAAACAATTTAATGCAGTGTGAGGGGGGCACCTCAGCCGATGAAGGCCATGGGGCCACCCCCTGTGCATGGACCTGTGACCCACCCTTCATGTTTAAATCTCATCGGCAATAAGAGCGTGTCAGTATTCAGTATACTAGATGTTTTATTTTAGCTGTGCTGTGATGTTGTATGTGTGCTAACTTTATGTCAAGAATCTACCACACTCACACACACTCACACACAACGCAGTCTGCAACCCAGCATACCCGGTTAAAGAAGTCACCGCTCACCACTGATATAGGCTATATATATACAGTGCTTGAAGTGGGCAGGACTTCATTATGTCCCTACATTGATGTAAATATAGGGCCTTTTTCCATCTTTTTTATCATCTACCAGGTAAAAATGGTAAGTTTTATCATTTAGAAAAGTATTAGCACATCTCTCGTCAAAAATCCAGGTAAATATTGCATTAAATTAGGATCTGACAATTTCTAATAGAAATCTCCATGGTTACTAAACAGACACACTCTCTCTCTCTCTCTCTATATATATATATATAGAGAGAGAGAGAGAGAGAGAGAGAGAGAGAGAGAGAGAGAGAGAGAGAGAGAGTGTGAGAGTGTACGTATATATATAAATAGAGTATACACACACACATATATATATATATATATAGCCCCATATCTCAGAGAAGGGACCAGGTGTAAAACTATAAACTGTCAGTCAGGTGTACACACACTCACATACTGATGGATGTGACATATCCATCAAAATGTCACATCCTGAATATGGTAATATCAGGACAGGGAGATGATTACATGATCGACCAACTGCACACACACACACACACACACACACACACACGTCACTGATTTTCTATTCTGCCTTTGTTAATAAACACTCATGTATAATGTGCATCATGTGTCTCTAGATGATTTGTAAAGGTAATGTACTGTACATATGGGACAGCCGCTTTAATTCTGTGTGGACACTCTAATGGAGGATCTGCAATGTGTGTTTGACCGCGTATATGTGTGTGTGGCGGAGGTGAATAATGCATAAATGTAATTTCTGGGATACTGCTGTATAAAATGTGCTTCACTGAGCAGAAGCAAGCCAAAACCCTGCAGGCTGTGTGTGTGTGTGCGTGTATATGTGAAATCATACAAAACTGCATTAAAAGGTCTCCTATGTTACTTATGAAAGCAGCAGTTTTTAAAAGGCTCTGGATGTCTAATTGTTTACAATAAACATGGAGATCATTAAATATGCAAATCTGTGTGCTCATGTTTTCAATTATTGATACACGAGTCATTGACATGGTACTCAGTTTTTTTTGTCTGCATGGATTCATGTTTTGAAAACAAAAAAACAAACAAACAAACAAACAAATGACAAACAAATAGACAATGATCTAAAACACCCCTTCTACCATGCACAGGTTTGCAATTTCTGAATTTCTAAAATTCATTTTGATATTTTTGTGGTCGTAGAATCAGAAACAAGAGTGAACAAAAGTTATTACTGTTTCTTAAAAAGAAAAAGTTGAATATATATTTGAATACTAGTATACTAACTAATCAACATGCAGGAAGTGATGTTGCTGTCATGTGATCATAAAACAGGAAATTACATCAAGGACTCCTGTAGACCCTCATGACTGTGTCAGTGTACAAGATTTTTAATTTTATGTAATGAGATGGCAAGGTTTGTTCAGTTTGCTAAATGTTCATTATTTTCACAACTTAATTCATGATATTTGTAAAAAACCAAACAAAAAAATAATTAAAGGGTTAGTTCACCCAAAAATGAAAATTCTGTCATTATTCTGTCATTACTTTGTCTTCAGAACACAAATTAAGATATTTTTGATGAAATCCGAGGGTATCTGATCCACACATAGGCAACAACGTCATTGCACCTAGGTAGTTAAAAACATGGTTAAAATAGTCAACGTGACTACAGTGGTTCAACCTTAATGTTATGAAGCGACGAGAATACTTTTTGTGCACAAAAACAAAACAAAAATAACGACTTTATTCAACAATTTGAACCGTTGTCATACATAGTGAACTCAGTGCAGGCTTCCTTGTTTACGTCTGAATGCTGGCTCATTATTGGCCGGTTCCTGTGTCAGCATCACATGCATGCGTCGTGCTGCTCACGTGTTCAGCTTCAACCAATATTAAGTTGGCGTTCGGACGTAAACAAGGAAGCCTGCACTGAGTTCACTATGCATGACAAGTTTGACAACAGTTCAAATTGTTGAATAAAGTCGTTATTTTTGTTTTGTTTTTGCACACAAAAAGTATTCTCGTCGCTTCATAACATTAAGGTTGAACCACTGTAGTCACGTTGACTATTTTAACCATGTTTTCAACTACCTTTCTGGACGTCAAAAGGTGCAATGACGTTGTTGCCTATGTGTGATTTCAGATAACCTCGGATTTCATCAAAAATATCTTAATTTGTGTTCTGAAGATGAACGAAGGTCTCACGGGTGTGGAACGACAAGAGGGTGAGTAATTAATGACAGAAATTTCATTTTTGGGTGAACTCTTTAAGACGTGTATATTCAAATATACTCAAGATTTAAGGAAAAAAAATATTACATTTTAATTACACCACTTGACATTTAGAGACAATTTTTTTTAAAATATATTTTTCAAAAATGTATGAGCCCAGTGATAACACAAAATCTAATTTTAATGAGTTTGGCTCATGGTTTTTAAACTAGAATTTTATTCTCTTCATTTGGTGTTTTTGGCAGAGAACATTGATCATTTCCAAAATGCATAATTTACCCAAACAATTAATCTCAAACACAAACACATTTACATGCTGATTATACTCACAGGTCAAAGCGTAAATTTTGTCTCTCTTCAAAGAAGTAATCGAGGATGAATTTGTGCACAAAGTCTGGATTCAGCGTGTTATCGATGACTTCTGTCCTGCCAAACTAAAAAATAGAACAGCAAATGGCATCACATGACCAGCATGAATAAAAGTAATGAAAATTAAAAAAGTCTGAAAACACAAATTCAGAAAATACAATACCTCTCTCCACTCCCTGTTCGCCACTGTCTGAGTGTACAGCACACAAACTACACAGAAACAAAGTTAAAAGAAAATTACTTTGATGCATTAAAATGCCACCTTGTTGGAGAGAAGAGTGAAAATAGCAGCCCTGGTTTAATTAATTCAGCAAATTAAGAAATCAAATATGCACAAAAAGCAACAAAATATGTGTAGAGCTCTTGAGACATTGGATCATTTGTCTCGCATGCAATGAGAAGAGCGGTGTCTCACACACACACACACACACACACACACGCACACACACGCACACTCTTGTACATCTGTCTTTGTGAGGACATTCATTGACACAATGCAATCTCTAGCTTCTTACACTAACCCTACCCATCACAACTAAGTGCCTAACCTGAAACCTTACCCCAAACCTGCCCTTAACCTAATTATAACCTTATCCCTAAAACCAAGTCTTGAACCTCAAACAGACCTTTAAAGGGCTCTCAAAAAGTGAGGACCAGCCAAAATGTCCTCACTTTACTCTCTTGGTCCAGACTCCGATGGTCTAAAACTCAAACAGGTCCTCACAAAGATAGTTGTACAAGTACACACACACACACACACACACACACACACACACACACACACACATATCCGTCTCCCAGGACAGAAATGAGTACAGGTGGTCATAAAGTCACACTCTATAAACTCTACGAGGCTCTAGGGTCCAAACCCAATATAAAGGTGGAGATTATGCACGCTCGGCAGACAATGATGTCTTTTTTTAATTAGGCATATTTTTAGACACAGTCTGATGGCAGGTATTGGCTCGTGTTTAGAAGGAAGGCCCCCGGGCAGCCAAACAGATGTTCAGAAACGGAATTATTTCAGCCGCCTGCCGGTGCTTGTGATATGAATTGGTGAGACTTGTAAGTGTGTGTGTGTGTGTGAGAGAGAGAGAGAGAGAGAGAGAGAGAGAGAGAGAGAGAAATCTGCCTCAGCTGTCTAAATGCACTCAGAAACTCTTCTAACTTTCATTTTGTCAGCTGGGTTTATAGACACATATGGTGACCTGGACACTTTCCAAAAATACACACACATGCACAATATCATACACTGAAATTTACATATATGACTATATACTGCCATACACTCCTAAAAAACAAAGGTTCTTTATTGGCATCAATGGTTGCATTAAGAACCCATCCATGGAACCCATCCAATCTTTCCATTGCACCAAAGGTTGTTTATAGTGAAAAAAGGTCCTTTAGAATATTAAAATGTTCTTCACACTATGAAAAAATGGTTCTGTTAAGAACTGTTCAATGAAAGGTTCTTTTTGATCTTCTATCGCATCACTGCGAAAACCCCATATTGGAACCTTTATTTTTAAGAGTGTATATGAGAGCACAGTGATAGATCTATTCTTTGTTGTCATAGAAACCTCCTTCACATTAGAAGTTGGGAACAACCAGCCTCTGGGTCATTTCTGGCCCTAAGACTATTTAAGTAGTGTTGCACGATATTGGAAAAAAACTGACATTGCAATATTTTGTTTTTCTGCAATACATATTGCGATATACTATATTCACTAGATGAATTGAATAGCTCTATTTGTAAAGAATTAATAATTCTAGAATGATTGGGGTGATTTTGTAGGGGAGTGCATCTGCATATAAAATAATAAACAAATTACAAGCATGGATAAATACAATAATACAATATACAAATGAAATAAACAGTGCTTTGGCCTATGTTTTTCAGGTACGTCTAACAGTATTCAGGTACAGAAACTGAATAATCAAATGTATATTAACACTGCATAGTCTTCACTGTATAAATTAAATATAATTAATCTTTGTTAAAGCTACAAAAGTGAATTCTCTCTTTGTATTTTGTTGTTTGATTAACATTAATGACACAGACAGCAACAGGAACATTAGGCTGCTGTCACTTAAAGACTGAATGCACGGATCAAATATAAAGATACACATCTGTTTTCTTTCCCAATTATTTACGTTCATAAGCCATAAGCAACTGTGTTTAGGATACTCACCGAGACGGGCATTTTCACATAATTTTGCGTGTATGTGTCCTTTCAAGCACAAAAAGACGAGAAAGAGAACTGAATTCTGTGTTTGCGCACAGAAAACAGTGCGCGAGTTACGAATTGAGTTTTCTTTCGCGTTTTCTTGCCCTAAAATGGTTTAACATCGCTTCAGTGTTTAAACTGACAGGACCTAAAGCACGTGCAAATGATGAACTTTCACTCTGTGGTGGTTAAACTATATAATTAATCAGAGAATCAGGTGCGTTTCGAACCGTGGTGCCTGGTCTGTACGGATCAACTACGATCCCTATACTTAACATCGCACATCCAGTGATGTGACTATCGTGGATGCACACATTGTGATATCGGTGATAAAACAATGTATCGTGCAGCCCTACATTCAAGTATGCTATTTCACACACAAAAAAATGCAAGTACAAATATATCCTTGATTCGATTTGTGGGATAATCTGTATAGTGTAACTATCTGATAATGTTGTTGTGATGGTTCAGCCCAGGTGGGGAAACACTAATGTTTTTTATTGCTACTTGCTTTTACTTGACCGTATCTTCTTTTAAAAGAAACCATGACTGTAGTCTAAAACATTCATGATTTGCAATCATTTAAGTATGTAATTTTCTTGTGTTCTTGTGATTCCTTTTTTCCCAAATTTTAGTTGTTGTTTATTATCACCATTTATTTAATTCATATTAATGTTAATGTTTATCACTATTAATGCTATATTATAATATATTGCAGTTCATATGAAAGATAAGTATTTACAGAATTTTCTATTGGGGGGTTGATGCGGGTGTTGGCTTGTGGTGGGCACTATGTAAAATCTCGCCTAGGGCACCAACAATGCCTTGGCCGGTGTTGTGCCGAATTTTAACTCCCTGCCAAATTATTCCCCACTTCATTGAGGCCGCTAGCTTGTTGCATAATCCTCCTAAACTTAAACCTACCTATACTAGGGACTCAGGGGGTAATAATTCGGCACAACACCGGTTTCAGAATTCGGCACAACACTGATCTTGATTAATCTTGCAGCTCTACAATATATGTGTCTCATCAATGGAAAAGCAGTCTCTTTTCAGGAGTTTTATCCACATCAAATTTTCTGTTAGCACATCTAATGGTCTGAACTGGGATTGCTTTCATAGGCTATGCAGTGAATAAAAGATGGAAATCCCTTTCATTTCCCTAAAAAAATCTAACCAATCTGAACTGGAATGCCATCCCCCTCGAAATTATGATTATGAGTTTTTCAAGCAACATGAATGAATGATTTCTATTTTTGTTGGGATAAGAATTACACACAAACAAAGACCATTTTCAGGGCCTTCAACATCATCATCATCATGAGCAGTACTGTAAGAGAGTCTTCTTATATGGAGCGGCACATGTGCTGAGTCTGAGCTGTGCTGACGTGATGGGGCCAGTCACGCAGCGCTACAACTCCTCCCAACATACACCGGCCAAAAGACACTGGAATCAGGGACTCCAGACGGCTAAATATAGCCTCATCGCTCACTGCCTGTGTGTGTGGCCGTCCACAGTGCTTGATGTCATATTGCACGCAATATATTTTGTGTGTTTAGGGGAAGGATCATTTCTTGTTGCATTGATGTACTAATTCGAGCTTACTTGTGTCATATGCTTTTCATAATAATAATAAGTCTCATTTACAGTAGGATCTCAAATAAGTTCTCTTTAATATTTTTTAAATATTTAATATTTAGTATTTCTTCTGCACAGCAGTGACCGTGTTTATGTGTACTTAATATTTCAATTAATATCCGTATTCTGGTTAAGCTTTTATTCTGAAAAAAGAGGTTTACATGTTTCGCATGTTCCTATAGCATGGGTAGAACATGACACTAGCAAAACCAAGGTCAATGGTTTGATTCACACACATACTCACAAATGTAGAGTTTAATGCGCTGTAAGTCGTTTTGGATAAAAGCTCACCCTTCTTCACTTCTAATCTCTATTAAAACCCTTTACTAAGGTTTTTTTTTTTTTTTAATTCTGTCAAATTTAATGACAGAAATGTTTCTGTTAACATAACTGCTCATTTAAATGAAAAGTAATGAACGTAATGCATTAGCATTGCATTTGGGTAAATCTCTATTTGATTACATGGAGATTTGAAAATGTAATTAATGAAGGTGTAAATACAACAAGCTAAAAATATCCAGATACCATGTCAACCTCACTTGCTCATACAGTGCACTTGACATAATTTTCTTCTTTTTTTCTTTTTTTGCACATTTGTCTGGCCCGTTGTTTCACACATTTAAAAAAAAGAATGGAAGAGACGAAACAACAATGAACTACTGGAGAATGCAACATAGAAAAACGCCTGCATTGACAAACGCTTTTGTGGGGGGGTTAGGAGATACCCGCAACAAAGTACCTACAAAGTACAAAGACATTTTACACAACTCTACATAATAAGGAGAATTATTGCAGACAATGGCCAAAGACAAAACTTTCTAGTGTGTTGGCCATCTGTGTTAATGCAAGCTATAAAATGTATACTCTGAAAAGCTACGTGTTCACATCAAAAGTGAAATATACTTTGAGCTTAATGTTCCAAAATTTCAAAATCTTAATGTTCCAAAATATCAAAATTTTCCCTAAAACTTCTGACACCTCCAACCCAGCAATATATTACATTGCTTCTTGCATGTTTTGCAACACTTTCAAAACAAAATGTCCAGTTAGTGACAATTTGAAAAAATGATCTATTATTGGAAAATTAAACAACATTTTATCAAACTTTGAGAATTGCATACAGAAAGGCCTTAAAAACTGCTAGATCTGCTTCTTTTTTGACTGTCTTAGAAGTAAACAAACACAACCCTAGGTATTTATTTGATACAATGGCTAAATTAACAAGAAATAAAGCTTCAACTTCAGAAATTTCCAAACAGCACAGCAGCAATGACTTTATGAACTTCTTTACTTGCAAGATTGATAATATTAGAGAGAAAATTATAACCATGCAAATGTCTACTACAGTATTGCATCAGACAGTGCATTGTCGTGTCCCTGAGGAAAAATTCCATTCTTTGCTATAGGAGAGGAAGAATTGTCTAAACTCGTTAAATCATCAAAATCAACAACATGTATGTTAGACCCTATACCGACTAAGCTACTGAAAAAAACGCTTTCAGAGGTCATAGATCTTCTTAATATCATTAATTCATCTTTGTCATTAGGATACATACCGAAAACTTTTAAGCTGGCTATTATTAAACCTCTAATTAAAAAACTGCAACATGATCCTAGAGAATTAGTAAATTACAGGCCGATCTCGAATCTACCTTTTCTGTCAAAAATACTAGAAAAGGCAGTATCCTCACAACTATGTTCCTTTTTTTAGAAAGAAATGGTATCTGCAAGGATTTCAAGTCAGGATTTAGATTGTACCAAAGTACGGAGACTGCTCTCATCAGAGTTACAAATGATTTGCTCTTATCATCCGATCGTGGTTCTATCTCTTTATTAGTGTTACTGGATCTTAGTGCTGCATTTGATACTATCGACCAAAACATTCTTTTGAACAGACTCAAAAATTATGTTGGCATTAGTGGAATTGCATTGGCATGGTTTAAATCATATTTATCTGACCGTTATCAGTCTGTAGCAGTATACGAAGAGATGTTATACCGATCACAAGTTCAGTATGGAGTACCGCAAGGCTCAGTACTAGGACCATTGCTTTTCACCCTGTACATGCTATCATAATATCATAATATATTTATACATAATATCATTAGGAAGCATGGCGTTAGTTTTCACTGTTATGACCATGTATGACCATATTAGCCTGGTTCTGTCAACACTTCATTGGTTCCCTATTAAACATCGTATACATTTTAAAATTTTGCTAATTACTTACAAAGCACTAAATGGCTTAGCTCCCCAGTACTTGAGTGAGCTCTTAACGCATTATAGTCCTTCACATCTATTGCATTCTCAGAATTCTGGCCAGTTGATAATACCTATCAAAATCAACTGCAGGCGGTAGATCCTTTTCCTATTTAGCACCTCTGGAACAGTCTTTCTAGCTTTGTTTGGGAAGCTATGTCAGTTTAAATCTAGACTAAAACACATCTCTTTAACCTGGCATACACATAAAACATTATCAATTTCTATTATTCAAAAAAATTAAATGATTGTTAGGCTGCATAAATTAAGTCAACCGGAACCGGGAACACTTCCTATAACACCCAATGTACTTGTTACATCATAAGAAGAATGGCATCTATGCTAATATTAGTCTCACTGTTTATCCCGAGGTTACCGCATTCAGCCGGATCCAGGCCGGATCCAGATCAGAAGGAGGACCTGCACCTGGACACGACCACAACACATCCCTGAAGTGTCAGCAGAAATTGTGTCAACTAGACAATCCACGGTGAAGGCCTCATCAACACATCAGCCAGTGGCACAGATCCTCCGCAAAACCCGCCTCCATACCGGTAAGATGAATCCGCTCTTCAACAAGATGGAACTGGATTAAATAATTTGAATGCTCTGAGACTGTCTCCAATCCAATCTGACTTCTGACTTGTGATGCCGCCTGAATCATAATCATACAGTGTTCGTTTGTTGGCCAGAGGAGGACTGGACCCCCGACTGAGCCTGGTTTCTCCCAAGGTTTTTTTTCTCCATTCTGTCAACTGATGGAGTTTGGGTTCTTGCCACTGTCGCCTCTGGCTTGCTTATTTGGGGACCTTAATATTCAACAATATTATTGATCTGCCTGCACTGACACTATTGTATGAGAACTGAGCTAGACGATAACAATCACTGTTTTCTCCAGAGCTGCTGCATAGATAAATGAACTAAATTAATAACTAATGATTTTTACAATGGAAATGAATCAACACTGAACTTATTTAAAGGGATAGTTCACCCAAAAATGAAAATTATCCCATGATTATCCCATGATCTCTGACCCGACATATAACGTTGATTCTCTGCATATCGAAATCTTCTGACATTTTTCTTAAAAACTTCTCTAAAATGAGAAGGTTTAAAGAAAAATGTCGGAAGTGTAAAATGACTTCTAATCAGGGGCAGAGCCAGATATTGTAAACATTTAGGGTAGAGACCTGCGCTCCCGCGGGACCCAACGCAACAGAGTGCGGCGCGGGACAAGATTTGATAGGCTCGTGCGGGCACGGGCGGTGAGACACTACTCGTGTGCGGGTTGCGGGAGAATCAAATGATTCGCGGGACTCCCGCAAAATAGAAATATATAAACATAAGCAACAAGAACAACTAATATAAGATAAAAACGATTTACAGTTGCAAGCAAGATTCTATTTATAACTTGTGTCAGTGTTGAGCAAGGTAGCCAATCACAGACATATCTGTTGATTTCTGAGACGCAATGGAGATTTTTATGTTAGAATCCTCTCACCACTCAAAACGCCGAAGTTTTTATGCAGTGCTGAAATTTGCGCGCTCACGAATTCTATTTTTATAACACACGAAGTGTAATCTTTATGAAAGATTCATTGTTCATATATTCATTGTGTTAACAGAGCTTTGTGAGATCGCGATGAACTAAGATGTCAGCTTTTTAGTCGTTATAAAGGGAGCGCTCTTTGCGCGCATTCTGCCATACCAAACCATGCACGCAGCAGCTTGCTTTTCGGTTAAAACTAACTGGTTTGTGAATGTTGATGCTTTAATAACAAATATTTTATCGGAAGCGTTTATGCTGGGATGTTGTGGTGACACATAACTTAATATTTCATGGATGTATAGACAAAAATCTATATAAACTACTTTTATGCAGGATTTTGCGGGCGGGAGCGGGACAAAACATGAATGTTGCGGGCGGGAGCGGGACAATATAACATATTTTTTGCGGGACCGGGCGGGAGCGGGACAGAATCCTGCGGGAGCAGGTGGGAGCGGGACTGAAAAATCTATCCCGCGCAGGTCTCTAATTCAGGGCTTAGCCCAAATGTAGCTTGTCTCGGGGCTTGTCCCAAACAAATGTAGGCTACAGTAAAATAAATGAAAATGAATATTTCATAAGTATATTTTACCTCACACTACAGTATAGGGAAGTTACAATACTTTCGTCCTAATTTCTTCAGTTGCAAGAAATAAATCCTTTAGATTTTGGACAAAACTAACACCAGATCACCAGCTGATCGCGTGAGCAAATGTGCGCACTTCTTTAAAGCATGCAGCACAAACAGACTGCCATATACTTAATTAAATCACTGCCTGTTTGCTGTTTTATAAAGGCACAAAGCCATATCATGGTTTCGAGTTTAGTTCATTGGCAAAATACAACGTTAGAGACCTTTTATGTTAAGAAACCTTAAACCTGAATGATTCGGGGCTTTTGAAAAAACATTCGGGGCTTGAGCCCCAGAAGCCACCCCCTCGCTCTGCCCCTGCTTCTAATTCGTGACCGGCATTTTGTTTTGCTCTATCCTCTCCGCATCTGCGTTCGTCACTTCTCACCGGAGCTTACGCTATGCCTATGTCCTACGTCATACGCCCGAACTCCACTCTCTCATGGCCGTTACCGGAAGCTAGTGATTACAGTTTATAAAGTTATAAATATGGATATTTTTTCTTACAAAAACACTTTGCTTTGCTTCAGAAGGCCTTTATTAACCACCTGGAGCCTTATGGATTACTTTTATGAGGGATGAATGCACTTTTTTGGGCTTCAAAATCTCGGGTATCATTCACTCCCATTATAAAGCTTGGAAGAGCCAGGATATTTTTTAACATAACTCCGACTGTGTTTGGCTGAAAGAAGGAAGTCATATACATCTAGGATGGCTTGAGGGCGAGTTAATTCATAGGATAATTTTCATTTTTAGGTGAACTACCCCTTTAATCTTTTAAACAACTGAGAAGATAGTAATCAAGCTACATTTTATAAAAAAATCACCTTTCAAGTTCTCGAATCTTAAATCAGCATATGAGAGTCCAATTGGACGACTACAGGGATTCATCTCAACATCACTCATTTAACAGTTCATCTATTGCCAAAATTATGAAAAAAAGATCAGTCAAGAATAGAAAATTATTAAAAAAAAATTGAAATCAAGAATGTTTATGAATGTAAAACAGAATGTGTAGTTTGTGCATAAAAAATGTCTGTCAAAATATAACGTACAACACTTTAAACGATGTTCACTAACCTGCTGAGGCTTTTCAATTGGATTGGCATTTATTCTCTTTAGCATGCAGTGTGAAGTATTTCACTCAGTTCCCTGATTATTCCGCTTCAATTTCAGCAAGTAAGGAACAAATTTATACTTATGTGCGTTATGTATTATGCACGTTATTGATTCTCACAGACAGCATGTTGAAGCCGCTCAGTCCGCCATTTTCTCCCTCTTCTCAGAAAGCAATTAGGCATTCAAAACATCCGGTAATGTGGGTTTTCCAGGAAATGCGTGAACTTGCTGGACCTCTGCTTCTTGTACTACAGTGTATTGTGCACGTTATTTTTTGACAGACATCGATGTTGTGATATTGAAATGACTTTTAAAAACAGATGGAACATAAGGTAATAATTATTTATTTCTTATACGGCAAGTATTCAGTGAAATGACTGATGCCCATGTTTTTAGTTCTAATATTCCAACCGACAGCCAGCCTACCTTTTTTACGGACGTTTTATGGGGGTAATTTTTGGGTAATTATAAAACGCGCTACGTTCAAAATGCTTATTGCGCAGTTCATTATATTTATTTTACGGAATTAAGTTTATTTTGTGGCTAATTAAATTACATGTTACTCAGAGACTGACATGTTTGGCTTGTCACAAAATGTTACATTTACCTGGCTGTCACAAATTTGTTGACTTTTGAAAGTTAAGTTAATTTTTTTTACCAGGTGGTTTTGATGTCACAAGTTGATTTATTGTCTCTTTTAACTAAAATCTTTCATTTCATTTAAACCCATGAAAATGCTGATCCTGAAAAATTTTAAAACTGTTGTTCCATTATCACCCCTTAACAGATTTTGACTCATTTCTCAGGACTCGTACACAAGCGCCCCACACCTCAAGTGCAATACTGTATCAGATGAGCCAAGCAAGTTTACTATGTTAGAAAAGCTATACATATGAAGCTGGTTATGTGATGCAAACTTATAAATGAATTTGTTTAGAAATCATGCTCTATAGGAAAATTGTTTTGAGGTGATAACATAGTATTATGCAATGAACTGTGCAAAAGACTTTAATTGATAATTTGTGTGAAAAGGAATAAAAGATGTTGAGTTTTACTGCCTCTAGTGTTCATTTCAACTGGAAACAGCAGTTGAAATTATATTACGGTATGTTTTTGGAGTTTTGCAGATATGTAGGCAGAGGTACATTTTTCCAGTGAGCCTAAGTTGATTTTTTGCACTGATTATTTAGACTAATTAGTTAGGTGGTAACACTGGCCTGGCCCACTGTTTCTCAAAAAAGAAACGGAAGAGACGTAACACAAAACTACTGGAGACCAAAACAACAATAGATAAGCACAGTAACCTGCAACTACAAAGACTTTTTTAATTGGTCAAATCTTCTGGCGAGAGAAAGATGAAACTTTCTATTGCATATGTGTCAACCACCTATGTTCACGCACAAATTATAAAATAGGGTAAACTTTAAAGGCTATGTGTTCAGCTGACTGTATGCAAATGATAAGCTGTCACACCATATAAAGTATACTTTGTGCTTAATGTTCAAAACTCAAAATGTTCCCAAAACTTCAGAGACCTCAGTCCACTTAGAATATGATTTCAAAATTACTTTAGAACAGACGTTCGAAAATCAACATGATTATGACATCACAACCATAAGGAAATTAGAATAACACCTCCCACCTACTCAATATAATAATGTTTCAAAGGTGTAGAATATGACTCCTTTAAAGGAAGACAGAAAAGTTACGTACTTTACGAACAATATAATTGGCCCAATTTCAAGATGAAAATAGAATTTTCTTAGCAGAAAAAAAATCAAAACAAAACCTTTTAGAGCATATAATGTTTGCGCGTGCGTGTGTATGTGTCAGAAACAGTCAGTGTAATCAGCCATACAGCAGAATGAACAATGCAGGCCTGCAGTCAAACGCATCTGTATGTTCATTAAAGCTGTGAATGTTAGCTGAACATCTGGATTACACAATACAGTCACAACCCACGTGAACATACAACACGTGAATATGCAATCAAAACAAAACCACACACAGAAATACAAATGCGAATAATGCTCTCCTGCATATGAAAGAATATGCACATACAGCAGGGTTTCATGCACAATCAAGCTTTCTAATAAAACTGCATACAAATTAAGGCAGGCAGGTAAGATTTCGCACACTAATGACGCTCCCTATGGGGATCAGAGCTCTGTTGATGAGTGTGTTAACTGCATCACAATTTGAGCCCAGACTGCTTTTAGATAAACCGATCTTTGTATCTACAATGTTTCAATGCATGCTAGAATAAATTAATAAGCTTCTTATAACTGTGATATGTGTGATACCAAAAAGCTTACTTGGATCAGACTTTGAGAAGGTGTCTCTGTCCAAGAGGTTTCTGTAGTAGAAAGAAAGAAATTAAGAAATAGGAGTTAATAAAGTCCCCTTTAAAAGGTTTTAAAGAAAATCAAGCTCTCCATTACTTTAAAAAACACATTAGCCTAACAATATTATGAACTCTGACTGGATAATGTCAAATAAAATATGCTAAAATAAACTAGAATAATTTGAATACAATTATACACAGTTTCAATACAAACACACACTCAGCATCGCATGTTGGTGAAAATATATCAGTGGTTTTATTCCTATGTTCAATGGTTTATTGAGCTCATTCGCTTCAGCCATTATGAACATTCAGGTACGGCAGGGTATTGCCAACTATCCTAAGATGCAATATACATCATTGTGATTCAATGTATTGCAACACATCACAGTGTCATACTTGAGTTGTGATTGAAACTGCGCAAAACGCATGAATCTGTGATATCACTCTCAATCTCATTTGAGGGATCACTTTGCACCGTGTGTAATTGAAGCAGCTCTGACTGAGAAATTTTGTTTTCAGTGGTTTGTCTTATTTAGATGAGTTCTTCATTAATTGCAGGAATTATATGAATCAATCAATAAATAAAAAAATAAAAACAGCAATACAGGACATGAAGTATCAATGTAACATTGCGAGAAAAAGAAATGTGATATTGCAGGGCAGTGAATCACAGAAGGAAATCTCACGCACCCATATAACCCATAAAGCCAAATGCATCCAGAATATCCATTAATTTATAATCCCAAATTAATATATAACCAATTAGCATTAGACACTAGTGGATATAAAATCAATAGCATTTAATTCCAACAGAATACTCTATAATCAATCACCCAGGAGCCCAACTCAATATATAACCCATCACCCAAAATCCCAATTTCTCATATATTTAATAACATATTTAACCCCAACTAAATACAACATAACACCTAACCCCAACTGCACAGTATACAGCCATTAACCCAAAGATCCAAATGAATACATAACCATTTAGCCTTAGGCTCAACTAAATATATAATCAATAGCGTAAAACTCCAACTGAATATACCAGTTATACAAGAGCCCATAAATATATAAGCCATCACCTAAAATCATAACCCACAACAACAGCAGGACCAAATGAATATATAACCAATAAACAATGACCCAAAATTGTATATATAACCAATGACCTTGTCAGATGTGGTAGCAATCCAACATACACAACTCATATAATCAATAGAAATAGTCGTTAATCCGACAAACAGAAACATTCAGGAGAATATACACGCTAACCACATAAAAACTAAGATGATAACCGGCAGGGAATAGAACAAAACATGGAGAATATTTACATGGTGAACATAACGAGACACAGGTGGGATTAATACATAACTATAGAAACAAACATGGACATAATCAGCAACCAAGACTAAACAGAGCGGGAAACAGGAACTAAAGGAAACAGAACAAAATGTCAAAATAAGAGTTCACATGACAGAAAATAAACGTGACTGACCTATAACCCCAATGAATATATAACCAATAACACAACGATTACTCAATATATAACCCATAACTCTAACTGCCCAAATGAATACATAACCAAATAACCGAAGACCCCAAATGTATATATAACCCATAACTGCAAATGAAAACAAGAGAAGACAATAAACCTAATCTAATAAACCTAAAAATCTACAAACACATACTCTTGCAATTGATTACATAAACTGATTCTATATGCGCAGCGATTAGTGATGTTCAGGCACTCAAGTGACGCAGACAGAAGCTCTTATGCATGACCTACTCTATTTACACTAATAATGTGCTTGCCTCGCCTCACGGTATACAAAACAGAGAGCGTCTGGCTGCATGTATGTTGGGTGAGAGTGTAAGTTATTGTGCATCTGACACAATCCAATATACAGTAACTGTGCAGCTGAAATCATCCAACCACCATTCACTGCTCCGGCTACCATGACAATTGATTTAAAGGTATAGCTTACAAAAATACATGGAACTCCAAGAAAGTACAGATACGGTATATATACTTTTGTTCATATATATTACATGATACAGTGTGCCACCCAGAAAGGCCCTTTGAACACTTATGGTTTAAACTGGAAGACTAAACATAAGTCTCCCCTCCCCACGCCGTAGATCCATGTGGCACCTGAAGCAGGCAGACCCAGCCATTACAGTGCAATGCCGAAACATGATGGTAGCTAGAGTACAGGAAATTCTCCAGAACGAGTGTCCTCATTAAACATTTACACGGCCGTTCCCCCACAAAACAGCACATTCCCATTTCAAATCCCAGCACAGCGGAACCCTCCGCCCACATCAAACCCTCTCCATCACAAACAAGCCCAACTGCCAATCACATCCTCTTATGATTTTAATTAATATTTATCCCTGGTCCTCTTCCGGACTCGTTCCGCATTCATATTTGGAGCATGGTGATAAAACACAGAGGAATAATTCATGAGGAATGTAATTAAACCATGAAGTGTGATAAAGTTTAGTGGCACTAATGAGGACGAGCCTCCTGAGTGTAAAGTCCGAGTCAAAACTCTAGCTTAGTAAAGATCACCAAATTGACGAACAAATAAAGACATCAAGACATTATAACAGTAATGATAACAGATGATATCAATATTGATTATAAATTGCAGGAATGTGAAAGTATGGCTTTTAAATACGTCTAATAAAGTAAATACTCAAAAGTCAGGAGGATTTTTATGTTTTTTTAATTACGTACTTTAAATGCCAAGTTAATTTTGTGAGTCCAAAATAGTTTCAATCAATGACGTTCTTGCAGTATCTCTACCATTAAAAAATTCAGTGAAAATGTTTCAGGCATTAGAGGATCAGAATTTGCTGACTATTTTTGTTCATTAAAAAATAAAACAATTTAAACTACTTAATTTAATTACTTTATCATTTAAATAACTTAAATGTTATATAGATATATGATATCTATCTATCTTGATTTTCAACAAATTATTATTCAAATTATTCTATTCAAATAATTCCTCCTCATTAACAAAGTCAATGTTTTCAACTCTTAAATGGTTTATGAGTGCCATAAGATGACTCTAATACTGCATGTGTATGAGAGCTGCAGCTGACTGCATTCAGGAATTTGACTGACGGATGAACAGAAATCAATCATTCCTGTCATAGTTTTTAAGGCTAGAGAAAAGATTCTTCTCCTGCTTGTTTTCCTTTGCCTCTGTATTGACACGACCTCCAACATGGAGGGTCCTGCTTCAATATGTTCAGACGGAACAGGTCAATCAGTCGATCCAGCGCTCTCTGCCTCTTCACTGCTGAATCCAGGAATAGCTTCTGTTTTCACCTTCACAACTATTGATGCCTAACTTAGCTATTAGTATTTTATATGAACACTGAAACTATATTTTATTTTCTATTTTAAAATTTAACAGTAAAAATAAAATTTTTGTGGTAAATGGTGATTAAAAAATCATCTCACACACGTTAATGACACAGTGCATACACAATACCCGTTAATCTTTTTAACAGAATGCTAAAGAAAAACTGTTAATTGGTTAACTGTAAGTGAAAATTAGTAAGTTAAAATATTGTTTTTATCATACTGTAATGTTATTATTATATTTTTATCATTAAAAATGTATATAATTTTACTGTATTATATCTTTTGCAATTAATTATATTGTTAAAATTAATAATATGTTCTTAATAAGAATAACAAAACAATACTGTATGATGCTTTATAAAACTGCCATTCCATAATACTACAAGAAAAAAACTTTTTTTTTTTTTGGCTACCACATCTGTAAGTTTATCTAAGAACAATAAATATAATTTCACTGTAAAATATTGAAAAAAATAACTTTTATAGAATAAAAAAATATATGAATTATCTGAATTTTTTTTGAAAATGTATATTTTAACAAGACGATACAATTTTTTTTTTTTTTTTGGTAAAATATTGTTAAAATATGTATAAATATAAAAATGTGAAAAAAAAATTACCAAAATATCATCCTGTACACTGTAAAAAAGAATTGTTGGTTTAACTTAAAAAAGTAAGTTACCTGGTTGCCTTAAAATTTTGAGTTCATTGAAATAAAACATTTGAGTTAAAACAATGAAGGTGATTTATTTTTACAGTGTAATGCCTGAAATGTCATTACTGTATTTTACAGTAAATTCTGGCAACCACAGCTACAGTCCCAGTTTTTACTAAAACATGTTACTTTTTTTTTTTTTTTTTTTTTTTTACAATGTAGTGATGTTTAAAGGGTTCAAAATTCAATTAAGTCAGGCAAATCAGCACTTGATAAAATTCATGAATCACTACTAATAAATCTTGAACAAAAGCGTGATTTTTCATGTGATGTTGGTTAACATATACATTTCTCCTCCCTGAAAATGACATACATGATCAGCTCATGTTCACAGCAGAGCCCTGCTCTCTCATCTCAGGTGTGGATAGTGTTGCATTTTAATAAAGAAAGGTGAATAGACTGAATTACTCTAGTTATTCTAGAGTTTTTACATATCAATGGACATCCATTGTGTGCTTTGAACAAAGCATCTGATTTAAATTCCGAGGTCTAAAGGAAGTTAAAGAGGAAAACTCGCTGCTTCTCAAGATATCAACCCTTCACGGATGCCACTATTATGCAATACTGAAGAACACAGAGCTGTCTGATGGAATGCATCATAAATATATTACACATAGATGGAAGCCTTTATGCACTGATGCGTATAAAACACATAGTCAGATCATATGCATGTTATTTGTTGATAAGAGCCACACAGTAACTTCTTATAATACATTGTAATACTTAGAAGAATTTAATGCATTATAACACATGGACAACATCAAGTGCTAAATCTTGTGTTATCGTGTATTTTGATGCAATATGCACCTGAAAAATTGCATTATAAAAAAAATCACAATGTCTAAGATATATTTATAATGTATGCTTCATAGAACGTTAACATTTCTGAACGAAATATCACTAAATGACCCTTCATGACTAACGCATAATTATGATTTGTTATACTATAAGCACGCGCTGATTATTTTGCAAGCAAACGATGCAAGCATATAACAAATAAAACACTAAATAATGTACTTTATAAATGCAGAGCCTTGCAAACACATTATGAGCAAGAATGGACATTTAAAAAAAAAACAAAAAAAAAAAACTCAACTAATTGCAAATATGCAATATGAAAAAATGCTGATCCAGCCCTCAGATTTTCAGCCATCGCATTTGAAAAGGCACGCGCGAGTCTTTTGGTTCACAGAAGCATGCATTCAGATACACTCCTGACAGAGCCACGCGCGTCACTCACCTGCACGACACGGTGATCTCAACTTTAGTGGCGGGGATCACTGCCGCGAGCGGCTCGAAATCCGCAAGACTCGCCATATTCACTAACCCGCTCATCACTGTGGACATGATGCTGGGTGAGTGCTACGGAAAGACACTGCGAGCATCCTTCACTCCGTGGATCTGGAGTGGGTGCGTGTGTAAGGGAGTCACATCGCTTCACACGCGACGTCACAGGCGCGCGATCAGTCCACGCGCGAGAGAATTCCTGCCAGTCACGCGCGCCAGTGAGCGCCGAGTTGCGTGCCAGCACTATGCGTGAACCATCCGCTCAGATACAACGATCAAGCGAGTATATACTACTGTAACTGTGTACTCACTGAACTATCTATAGATAGGCTATATCAATTTCTGTTATATATCTGTTATATATCTTATCTATATAGGCTTTTAGAACCTTAAGAAAATAAACTTTTATATATTCAAGATTTACATTTATATATTCAGAGTTTACATTTATATATTCAGACTTATAACTATATATTCAGATTTATATTTATATATTCTGACTTATAACTATATATTCAGATTTACATTTATATATTCAGGTTTATATAGCCTATAATTATTTCCTGTTTGGCCCCCCCATAGTTCACATACATACAATACATACACACATATTATATGTTAGCTGTGGTGTCAAGACATCTATAAATATAATTAAAAGATTAATATGAGGCAGAAGTACAGAATGTCACATTTTATTGACTTTCAACACAAAATGTTTTACCAACTAAGCATAACAGCACTTTTAGAGTTTCATCCCTCTCCCTAATGTGAGCATAACTTAAATTAACTTAAAGCAAATGTAAATGTGTAAAAGCTAATATTTGATTGTAAATCCCTTGCAAGCAATCACAGGAGCGAGTCTGTGACCCAAAGACATCACCAGACTCTTGGTTTCACACTTTGAAACGCTTTTCCAGGCCTTTAATGCAGCCATTTTCCATGGTTGCTTGTTTTGGGTAGTTTCTGCCTTTAGTCTCCTCTTCAGCTGGTGAAATGCATGTTAAATAGGATTTAAATCTGTAGACTTGGCCAATCTAAGACCCAAAATTTCTTTACCATGATAATCTCCTTGATTGAGTTGGCAGTAATAGTGTTTTGGGTTATTGTCCTGTTGCCATATGAAGCACTTCCCAGTGAGTCTGGTGGCATTTTCTTGAACACTGGTAGGCAAGATTCTTTTGTACACTTCTGAATTCATTCTTCTGCTGCCATCATTGAATAAGTCATCAATAAAGATGAGTGAGCCTGTTCCAGAGGCAGACATGCATGTCCATGACATGACACTACCTCCACCATGCTTTCCAGGTGAGGTTGTATGCCTTGGATCATTTGCAGTTTCTTTTTTCCATACTGGCGTGATGAATCCGATCTTCAACCAGATCTGGAACTGGATTTAATATTTTGACTGTTCCGATCCCAATCTGACTTATGACCCGTAACGCTGCCTGAATCATAATCATGCACTGTTCGCTGTTGGCCAGAGGAGAACTGTCCCCCTGACTGGTTTCTCTCAAGGTTTTTTTCTCCATTTCTGTCACCTGATGTAGTTTGGGTTCCTTGCCACTGTTGGCTCTTGGCTTAGTTGGGGACACCTGATATTCAACAATGTTTTTGATCTGCCTGCATTGACACCATTCTATGCAAACTGAACTGAGCTGGACGATGACATCGAGATCCAGATGACGATGACATCCAGAGCTGCTGTATAGATAAATTAACTAAAATAATAACTAATGATTTTTACAACGGAATGAATCAATACTTATCAATAACTTACTTAAGCTGGACAATGACACCATTTTCTTCTAGAGCTGCTGTGCAGCCAAAATTATTTTCCTTTTATCACTGTAAAGCTGCTTTGACACAATCTGCATTGTAAAATATGCTATATAAATAAAGGTGACTTGACTTGACTTTTTCTCCACACTTTTGCTTTCCCACTTTGATAAAGGTTAATCTTTGTCTCATCTGTGCATTTTTGCAAATTCAAACTGGCTTTCCTATTTTTGGTACTGATCAGATGTTTGATCTTGCTGTGTATCCTCTGTAATTCTAGAGTAAGTCTCCTGCGAACAGCAGATTGTGAGACTATCACCCCAGCTTTCTGG
This sequence comes from Mylopharyngodon piceus, assembly GCA_039654765.1. Classification (NCBI taxonomy): domain Eukaryota; kingdom Metazoa; phylum Chordata; class Actinopteri; order Cypriniformes; family Xenocyprididae; genus Mylopharyngodon; species Mylopharyngodon piceus. The sequence goes on from JBCHWC010000099.1 coordinate 360,246, forward strand.
AGGTTGCTGGTGATTTTACTGACAGTTATTTTAGAGTTTTTTTCATAGCCCTTGTCATTTGTCTATCATCAACTGCTGTTGATTTTCTCAGCTGACCTAGTCGTTGTCGGTTGCTGAAGCTTGCCAGTGGTATCTATCTTTTTCAGGACATTCCAAACTGGACATTTCAAGTCAATCTCCAAATTTAAATCCTATTGAACAAGAATTTCACCAGCTGAAGAGGAGACTAAAGGCAGAAACTCCCCAAAACAAGCAACCGTTGAAAATGGCTGTATTAAAGGCCTGGAAAAGCGTTTCAAAGTGTGAAACCAAGAGTCTGGTGATGTCTATGGGTCACAGACTTGCTTCTGTGATTGCTTGCAAGGGATTTACAATTAAATATTAGCTTTTACACATTTACATTTACTTTAAGTTAAACCGTCCTAACACTTATGCTCACATTAGGCAAAGGGATGAAAATCTAAAAGTGCTGTTCTTCTTAGTTGGTAAAACATTTTGTGTTGAAACAGCCAATAATAAAATGTGATTAAATGTTCTTTTAATCATATTTATAGATGTCTTGACACCACAGCTAACAGAGCAATTTTGTCTTTACTGTCCCAATACTTATGGAGTGCACTGTATGTGTGTGTATATATATATATATATATATATATATATATATACACACACACACACACATATTTTTTTGTATTTCACATTAGAAGTTAAATGCAATTAGCCATTGCAAAAAAGAAGTGCACTTAATTGTATTTAATGTGCACTTGCAGTGTAGGCTACTTCAAATCATATATTGTATGTGTATTGTAGTCGATTGTTATCTGTATGGGCAAATAATAAAATATTAATGAAATAAAAAGCCACTTAAGTGTACTAAAAAGAGCACACTTTCAAGACTGTACACTTTCAAGTAAGTACACTTTCAAAGAGTGCATTTGTTTAAATGTCCAATGAAAAGTTTTACTTTAAAGTACATTTTAAATCATTGTTTTAATAATCTTTTGTCATGCTCTAACAAAAGCAAATTTTTTTACTAACATACTAAAGCATAAGTACTTTTATAAGTACTTTTTAAATTATAATTTTAACTGTAGTGTGTTATTAGTTTTTAATATTTTATATGTACTAAATTGCAGCTTCATCATTACAAATGCATAATTACTAATATATTTAAATACATGACATACATTTCAATAGAAATAGAAAGTATAGTTTACCGTAAATTCTTGTCAGTAGTACATTCGACAGTACACTTTAACCATATTTCAAATACAAGTACAGTAATTATGAAAAGTGAACTTTATCACAAAAACCCAGAATTCATTGTTTTTTGGCCCTGGCACAAAATGACCATCTAACATCATTTCACTAATGATAGCATCAGCATATGGGAAAGTGTGAACAAGAACTAGTCAGGTGAAATCTCTATCATTCCGAGTGGATTATAGGAGCAGACTGATTGCTATTAAAGGAGGGAAGAAGTGCTTCCAATCATTGTGTTCTTGTGTTAGCAATGGTTACCTCCAAAGAAAGACATGCAACCATCATTGCTTTGCATCAAAATATCCTCACATGCAAGGAAATTGCTGCAAAGAATATTGCACCTGAAAGAACCATTTACAGAATCATCAAGACCTTCAAGGAAAGAGGACTGTCTTCTCCTGAGGAGTTGCTACATAATCGTGTCTCATCAGTGCAGAGCTGCTCAATATTGGCAGCAGGTGGTTTCAAGTGCAAACTTTTGGACAACAGCCTGGTGTCAAGAAGGGCAGCAAAGAAGCCACTTCTCTCCAAGAAAACCATCAGGGACAGACTGGATTTCTGCAGGATGTACAGGGATTGGACAGCAGAAAACTGGTGCAAAGTTATTTTCTCTAGTGAAGACCTCTTCTGACTGTCTGGGACATCTGGAAAATCGATTGTCTGGAGAAGAAAAGCTAAACTCTACCATGAGTCCTGTGTCATGCCAACAGTGAAGCATCCTGAGACCATCCATGTGTGGTGTTGCTTTTCATCCAAAGGAGTGGGCTCTCTAACAATTCTGCCCCAAAACACTGCCATGAATAAAGAATGGTATCAAAACATCCTGCATGAGTAACTTCTCCCAACGATCCAGGAGCAATCTGGTGATGATCCGTGCATTTTCCAGCATTATGGAGCACCATGTCACAAGACGAGAGATGTACATTTACATGCACACCAATACGCTGATAACTACCAAAAAGTTTATTCAGTAAACAATTTCAGTTTATTGAAATAACCTAATTTAGCTGTTTAAATGCAAATCAGTAACCTGACAATGCAAGTAAACCGCGTTTACAAGATTGTATTAAAAAAAACTGGTTATTCCCTGGTGGTGACGTCAAAATGTAAGCATCCATATATTTTCCAGAGTATTCTATTATGTGAGTTGTGATGTTAAAGCATTAAAAACCCCAGAGTATTTCAAAATGTAAGTGGTAAACGTGCACCGTCATTCTGCTCTCGTATTTGAAGTTTCTACAACTGTACCACTTGTCCTTTGGTTGCACGAGATGAGAACACTTTTTTTTTTTATATTTCTTGGGTCAAGAAAAAGTCGAAGTTTGCAATATATTTCTCCTCCCCTAGCGTGAAACACTCGCTGTGGCTGAATGTCATTAATCTGCCATATGTATAAGAAGGCTTTCCTGTCACGTCACACATGCGCACTTCAATAAGCCGACAGGTTAAGGTGTTTACATGTCGGGCAAAATCGGGGTAATGGGCAAAAATCTAGCTCTGTCGATTGGTTTATTCTTAAGCCATTTATAACCTTACTCCGATAAAGCAAAACGGGTTAACGCGTTTACATGACCACACATGTTGTCGGCTTAAGCATAATCGGGTTAAGAACGTGCATGTAAACACAATGGCTCTGAGATCATTACATTGAAATTTTGGATCCGTGGCCAGACAACTCCTTGGATCTTAATCCCATCGAGAACCTGTGCTCAGTCTTTAAAAGACGAGTGGACAAGCAGAAGTTCACAAATTATGATCAACTCCAAGCTCTAATAAGGCAAGAATGGATTTCCATCAGTCAGGATTTGGCCCAGAAGCGGATATCCAGCATGCCAGAGTGAATTTCAGAGGTCATGAAGAAGGGCAACACTGTAAATATTGACTCTTTGCAGCAGACTTTGCAAAACACAAAATTTATGTCACTGCCAATACTTTTGGCCATGGCTTTACTCTTTTTAAAAGTATGCTGAAGTGTACTTTTTTTTCGCAAGGGATGACAGAATTTTGAGTTTTGGATGAACCATTCTTTTAAGTGTGTTTCTTCAAAAAGGGCCCATTGTTGAAGAAACACCCCTGTATACATACATATATACATACATACATACACACACACACACACACACACATACATATATACTTTTTTTTTACGTTTGAAGACGTCTGGGCATCGAGGTTATGAGTTTCTGGAGTTTTGGTGTTGGAATTTGGTCCCATTCTTGTCTGATATAGGTTTCTAGCTGCTGAAGAGTTTGTGGTCGTCTTTGATGTATTTTCCGTTTAATGATGCACCAAATGTTCTCTATAGATGAAAGATCTGGACTGCAGGCAGGCCAATTCAGCACCCGGACTCTTCTATGACGAAGCCATGCTGTTGTAGTAGCTGCAGTACATGGTTTTGCATTGTCCTGCTGAAATACACAAGGCCTTCCCTGAAATAGATGTCGTCTGGAAACCTTTATATACCTTTCAGCATTCATAGTGCCTTCCAAAACATGCAAGCTGCCCATACCGTATGCACTTATGCACCTCCATACCATCAGAGATGCTGGCTTTTGAACTGAACGCTGATAACACGCTGGAAGGTCTCCCTCCTCTTTAGCCCAGAGGACACGGCGTCCGTGATTTCCAACAAGAATGTCAAATTTGGACTCATCTGACCATAGAACACTTTTCCTTTTCACTTTGAAACAGTCCATTTTAAATGAGCCTTGGCCCACAGGACACGACGGTGCTTCTGGACCATGTTCACATATGGCCTCCTTTTCGCATGATAGAGCTTTAGTTGGCATCTGAAGATGGCACAGCGGATTGTGTTTACCAACAGTGGTTTCTAGAAATATTCCTGGGCCCATTTAGTAATGTCATTGACACAATCATGCCGATGAGTGATGCAGTGTCGTATGAGGGCCCAAAGACCATGGGCATCCAATAAAGGTCTTCGGCCTTGTCCCTTACGCACAGAGATTTCTCCAGTTTCTCTGAATCTTTTGATGATGTTATGCACTGTAGATGATGAGATTTGCAAAGCCTTTGCAATTTGACGTTGAGGAACATTGTTTTTAAAGTATTCCACAGTCTTTTTATGCATTCTTTCACAGATTGGAGAGCCTCTGCCCATCTTTACTTTTGAGAGACTCTGCCTCTCTAAGACTTCCCTTTTATAGCTAATCATGTTACAGACCTAATATCAATTAACTTAATTAGTTGCTAGATGTTCTCCCAGCTGAATCTTTTCAAAATGTCTTACTTTTTCAGCCATTTGTTGCCCCCGTGCCAACTTTTTTAAGACCTGTAGATCTGTTCTGTCTTCTCTAGGTAACACTTTACAATAAGGTCTCATTTGTTAACATTAGTTAATTTATTTACTAACATGAACTAACTTTGAGCAAAACATTTATTACAGTATTTATTAATATTTGTTAGTTAATGAAAATACTGTCATTCATTGTTCATGCCAGTTCACAGTGCATTAATTAATGTTAACAAATACAACTTTTGATTTTAATAACATTAGTAAATGTTGAAATTAACATTAAGATTAATAATGCTGTAGAAGTATAATCATTCTCAGTTCATGTTAACTAAAGAAACCTTATTGTAAAGTGTTACCCTTCTCTATGCCAGAAAAAGAAAAATGTGCCATCCAGCTAGTGCGTATGTAAAATGAGCATATGATGAGTCATCTTATTAACCTCACATAATACTGTATCTGTTCACTGCAAACTTCACTCTCTGATCACTATGATGCATTTTCTACAATTGCAAGAAGCATTTTGAAGCCCACAAATACCTTGCTGCTGTTATGGCAGCACACAAACATATTGATTTGTCTGATTAAATTGAAATGAGGTTATGTTTTCTCACACAACACCAGAAATGTGAGGGTAGAGTTCCACTCCTACTGTAACTATTATTAGTCACTCTTATGTTCAGGTGAAATCACCACAGGTGTCACACAGATGCTGTGAATTCATTCTTGCCTGACATTATACTGTGTTTGGTATATGTGTCATACCTCAGAGCACCTGTACACACTCAAGTGTGGTTTACTGCCAACAGAGAGACACAGAGCACAGTCTAGTGCACTAAAACCTACAACAGAGCAAAACATCAGTGCACTTCTTTAGAAAACATTAATATTTACTATGTGTAAGTAGACTTCATGAACATTATTTATAGCATGTCATTGCATTAGATAAAAAAAAAAAAAAAATTCATAAGCAAAAGCAAAAGTTTATTGATAAGTACCATTAGCCCTATAAAGCCTACTGTATAATATTTGATTCTAAAGCCTCTAAGTAATCAACATGATCAAAACTGAAAAATCTATTGCACAAAATCTACCACATGGCTTCTGTCGTCTGATTGATAGTTTGTACTTTTTTAGCAAGTAAGAAAGCTTTTTAGTATAATTGTACAAATGTCCACCTTCAGCTTGTGGTTCATGTGTCTTTATGTGAAATCTTTACTGATTTTTATAAAGTAAATGTAAGAATAACTTTTATATTGTTAGAAATATTTCAAGATGAAAACTTACTGGACTGAACCAACTTAGGTTTACTTGATTATCGAACTTACTAAAGGACTCAAAGGACATGGTTGGGTGTCCATTCAAACACCCACACCTCACCAATGCAAAAAAAAAAAAAAAAGGAAACAAAGGAAGGAAATGGGGTCTATTTATAGACCTTGACCAGGGGGTTGTGGGTAATATAGTGCACCATATATGGTAGTGTAATTTACTAGGAATTGTGGGAGTAGTACAAAGAAGAATAAGTAAAAATAAAGAAAAACAAATGGGTCAATTTACAACAGCCGTGCCCAAATACAGTCATGTATTTGCTATTACTCATCAATTTCAGGTAATGGAATCAACTTAGCAACTGGACATACATAAGTTTTTCCATTAATAACAATCTCAGCTGCTCTGACACGCCTATCCTGACTAGGTAAAAGACGTACTACCCTGCAAATAGGCCATGATGCTCTTGGGAGTTGAGGATCAATAACTAACACTACAGCTGAGTCATTTAGATTAGGATATTCTCTATTCCATTTTTGCTGGAGCTGCTGACCTGGTAGATAATTTTGAATAAAGGATCGCCCCATGAGGAGGAGATTTGGGGTGATGGGATCAAAGTCTGAAATGTTAGAAGAGGTGTAACTAAGTGGTTTCGTATTTAACACTCCTTCAACTTATGTAAGAACTGTCCGTAGGACTTCCTCTGATACTAGTTGGCTGCCAAGTACCACCCGCAGAGCTGTTTTAACAGAATGGATCTCTCTTTCCCATGATCCTCCAAAATGAGGAACTTGTGGAGGATTAAATTTGAATTTGATCTACTGATTTTCAAATTTGACTTGTAAATCAGTGGTAAGGTTCTGGAAAGCTTCCTTCAATTCTCTTGCAGCTCCATGGAAATTGCTTCCTTAATTACAAAGAATCTCATATGGCTGACTTCTCCTGGATATAAAACTGAGTAGGGCCATTAGAAAGTTGTCCACATCTAAACTAGTTAACAAATCAAGATGTAGACATCGAGTGGTCTGACACTTAAACTGAATGCCCCATCTCTTCTCTGTTCTACAATCAGTCTTGACTTGGAAAAGACCAAAACAATCCATTCCGGTGGACCAAAAGGGAGGTTTGAACACTCTGAGCTTGGAGAGTGGAAGGGCTGACATTTGAGGGATAGATGGCTCCTACATTCCAAACAAGACCACTGATGTTTTTTTTTACAGCTTGTCTCCCTCTAATTATCCAATATTTGTGCCGAAGTTCTGAGAAAACTCTCTCTGGACCAGGATGGAAAAGTTTCTTGTCATTGTCCTTGATGATTAAACTGGATAATGGATGCTTGGGGTCAAGGATGATTGGATGAACCATTCCAGGCTCCATATCCTCTACTCGTCTGAGCCTGCCACCCACTACAATAAGTCCCGTTTCTTCTCGGAATTCAGGAGAAAGTGTAAGGAGACGACTTATGTAGGTTCAATGGCCTTTCCTTCCTTTAAACACTAGTACTCAGAGGGAAAACTTTGTTGCTGGGCTTGTCTTAAAAGAAGGGTTTGGATGGAGGAAGGGTCACAAGAGTCCGGACTATGTTGTCGCAATAACTCAGTTATGGCAGACGTCAACACTGCCCATGAATGGAAACAGGAAGGGTCTGGGAGTGCAAGATCTTCCAGTTGTGTTAACCCACAAAAAAAGTGGTTTGTGGAGTTCAGAATCAGAACTATCAGGTCTGGATACTAAATTTTGGGGCCATTGATGTGGAGGATATTTCAGAAATGATGGACCTTGTCGCCATCTCAGGTTTGGCTAGCTCATCAAGTGTTCTACCTCTAGTAATGTCATCTGCTGGATTCTGCGCAGAAGGGATATATCTCCAAGAAGAAAGATCAGTGAGTTCCAGGATTTCAGTGACTTGATTGGCTACGAGAACTTTGTAACGGCAGGAGAGGGAATGCAGCCAGGACAAGACAGTTGTTGAGTCAGACCATAAAACAGTATTTGTCAAAGGAAGAGTCAGTTCCTTCTGCAAGAGTTTAGAAAGCTGTGCACCTGTTAGAGCAGTGCAAAGTTCAAGGCGAGGGATGGATATTTGCCTTTTTGGGGCAACTCGAGAACTTGCCATGATGAAGGAAGTATGTACCACACATCCAGTAACTGCTCACTGCTCTAACCAAGGCTTTACATGAGAGTGGCAGTGTGTTAATAAAGAATTTCTTTTTTCAGGCATCAAAAACAAGATTGGCTCTGCAACATCGCCAAGCACTGGATGAAAAATTGGGTGCCAATGCCTGAAAACTGAGGTGGTGCTCGCAACCCAAGTGAAAAGGCAGCCAAAAGACAATTAGTGAAAGACCACATTAAAACATTTACCTGCAGATCCAGCCATCATGCCCGCCGTGGAGCACCTGGCAGAAAGTATCTTCCAGCTGACTTAAACGTGAAAAAAGATGCATGAACTCTTCCACTGTCAAAATGATGAGCACATCACATATGCTTTGTATTATAACGTATTCATGTATGACATTAACCTGGCATTCGGACACCCTTCAAAAGATGTGGGCAGCACCTGTGTTAAATCTCGCTTGAAGCTGAAGGACCCAGAAATCACAGGTGAGGAACAACGCACAGAATGGGCATTGTACCTCTTACACAGACGAAGAGCACGTAAATTCTATGATCTGCTAAATGCTATTGAGGAAACGTTCACAACTGCATTTGATGTAATGCAGAATCAGGTGCTGCCAAAGTCACCCATTTCACAGACCTTCTATTCAAGACAGCTGTACCTGTATGTTTTTGGTGCTGTTCGCCACCGTGGCCATGGTCAAGATCAGAGAAAAGAGGACATTCACCTTTTTACATGGTTAGAGAGTGAAAACAAGAAAGACAGCAACATGGTGGCCTCAGCTTTGCAGTATTATTTGGGTACTGTCGTTCAGCATGAACTCAGGGAGCACAGCACCTTGAGGCTTTTCTCAGATATCTGCTATGTGCAAAATAAGAACATTAGTGTGGTATCAATGCTTTTTGCCTTGAGAAACCAGAAGTTCAAGGACCTGAGCATAAACTACACCTTTCCAATCCGTGGACACAGTTTCTTGCCCCCTGACCGTGTATTTGGTTGCTTGGAGCAGGAGATAAAGAAGAAGGATGCCATTCTGACGATGGCGCCGCGCATGGCAGCCACGGTGCTTAGCTCTCCAGTGTTTGTGCTGTTTTTGTTAGTTTTTCCTGTTTTTTGTTTTTCAAATACTATCAGTTTTTCCAGGGATGAACTGCTGAACATTCGGCAGTACACACCACAAAATCTTTTACCGGATTTCGATTATTCAGACGTTTTGTTGAATGTTGTAGTCGGTGGAGCGGCAGCGCTGATAGACGCTTCAGGACGCGCAGACGGGGGAAGCGCGCCGGCGCCCTCGTGAAGCTCAGACAGCGCGGATTAAGAACGCCGCTGCCTAGCATCCATCTGGCGAATCTCTGCTCTCTACCCAACAAAACGGACGAACTCCTTCTGCTCTCCCGGACAAATAAGGATTTTTCAAACTCGGCTGCTCTGTGCTTCACGGAAACCTGGCTGAACGACGCCATTCCGGACAGCGTGTTAAGTCTGCCGGGCTTTCAGCTGTTCAGATCAGATCGCGACGCAGAATCAACGGGGAAATCGCGCGGCGGCGGGACGTGCTTTTACATCAACGAAAGGTGGTGTTCAGATGTAACTGTGTTAAAGAAGATGTGCTGTCCCGATCTTGAAACACTCTTCATTAACTGCAAACCGTTCTATTCGCCGCGAGAGTTTTGCTCGTTCATTCTGGTGAGTGTCTACATTCCTCCGCAAGCGCACGTGAGCTCGGCTTTACAGAGACTCGCTGATATGATCACAGAGAGTGAGCAACAACACCCGGACTCTGTTTTAATCATTCTCGGGGACTTTAATAAAGCGATTCTCTCACGTGAACTTCCAAAATACAGACAGCATGTTACTTGTCCCACCAGAGACAGTAATACACTGGATCACTGTTACACAGCAATAAAGGATGCATATCACTCTGTCCCACGGGCAGCTTTGGGGCTCTCTGATCACTGTTTAGTTCATCTCATACCGACCTACAGGCAGAAACTGAAATCAGCTAAACCTGTAGCAAAGACTGTAAAGAGATGGACCACCGAAACAGAGCGGGCTTTACAAGCCTGTTTCGAATGGACTGATTGGAGTGTTTTTGAAGCTGCTGCCACCGATCTGGATGAGCTCACAGAGACTGTTACATCATATATCAGTTTCTGTGAGGATTTGTGCATTCCTACAAAGACTCATTTAACTTACAACAACGACAAACCGTGGTTCACTGCAAAACTCAGCCAGCTCCGTCAGGCCAAAGAAGATGCTCGCAGAAATGGGGACAGAGTCTTGTACAAACAGGCCAAATACACACTGGAAAAGGAGATCAGAGTGGCTAAGAGGAATTATTCCGATAAACTTCGGAATCAGTTCTCTTCTAATGACACGGCTTCAGTGTGGAAAGGTCTGAAAGTCATCACCAATTACAAGACACCATCCCCCAGCTCTGTGGTGAATCAACAACTGGCAGACGATCTGAACGAGTTTTATTGCAGGTTTGAAAAATCACCATTCACACCTCCTGTAACCCCCGTCTCCCCCACACCTGCAATTCAGTTCAGTGAAGATGACGTGCGCCAGGTCTTCAGAAAGAACAAGAGAAGAAAGGCACCAGGCCCAGACAGCGTTTCACCAGCCTGTCTGAAAACCTGCGCTGACCAGCTGGCCCCCATCTTCACACAGATCTTCAACAGATCACTGGAGCTGTACGAAGTCCCCTCATGCTTCAAACGCTCCACCATCATCCCCGTCCCAAAGAAACCCAAAATTACTGGACTTAATGACTACAGACCTGTGGCTCTAACGTCTGTGGCCATGAAATCATTTGAAAGACTGGTTTTGGCTTATCTGAAGGACATCACTGGACCCTTACTGGACCCCCTGCAGTTTGCTTATCGAGCAAACAGGTCTGTGAATGATGCAGTCAGTATGGGACTGCATTATGTTCTGCAGCATCTGGACAGACCAGGGACTTATGTGAGGATCCTGTTTGTGGACTTCAGCTCTGCTTTTAACACCATCATCCCATCACTCCTCCAGCCCAAATTAACTCAGCTCTCCGTGCCCACCTCTGTCTGTCAGTGGATCACCAGCTTCCTGACAGACAGGCAGCAGCTAGTGAGGCTGGGAAAATTCTCATCCAGCACCCGCACCATCAGCACCGGCGCATGATAGCATGATAGGTACATGATAGAGAAGGTACAGGATGGTCTTACTTGTCTCTTGTTCTCTTTATAGGCATACTAATGTTAGGAGTTAGGCAGCCTGCAACTTCTGAGGATGCACTGACAGATATGGGAGGTGACCCCATAACATGGAGGACTCAGTTCAACTAAATGCTGTGAAACACTAAGTAACAAAACTGTTCAAGTGTTGGTGTAGATCTTTGATTGAGGCTTACTCAGGAGTGGGATTGGGAAGTCACTAACTTGATCAGCCATCACTTGACATTCAGCCTCTTCTTGAAGCCAGGCAGAGTTAATCAGGTTGTAACTTTGACCATGTAAGACAGCACGAGCATAATGGGCAAAGTTGGTCACATGTTACTAAGTTGTTGCAGTACATGAGAAGCACAGGTTAGTTCAAATTGAACGTGATCTTGACCACCCAAAGATTGGAGCATGTCAACCAAAGCTCGAACTTTCAGTGTGAAGCTACTAAATGCTCTGCTGTCACCTGGTCTCACTTTGGGAAGAGCTAGAATGGCTTTGATTTCTCTCAAAACTAATTGATGGGATTGCCCATATTTCTGTTGTAGTGCAAAGGGCCATACTGTACGGTCTAGGATCATTAGCATAAGCTAAAGTTAGATCACGAGCAGGAGGAAATTTTAAATGATCCAAGATATGGTATTTGTAATGTTCTCACTCACGAGGTGACAACAAATTTGTCAAAACTAACTGCAACATTGCAAATTCTTCAGGATCATCATTCACCAAAAAAGGAAAGGAAGGTCCCTGGACACGAGAAATAGGATAGGAAGGGGCATGGTATGAAGCATAGTATGGCTGAGAATATGGGTGAGAATGAATAAATGGAATTGTAGTTGTCTGGCTAGTGGGAACAGCCGGTCGAATGAATGGAGCAGGTTGTTGTACAAGATTCCCTGAATGACCTACAGACTGAATATGATGGCCTACATTAGCTGAAGATACATGAGGAATTGGCTGAGTCTGAGGAGGTAACTGTGCTGTTGTTACCTGTGAAGACAACTGTGTATGAACCAAAGATGGGGAGACAGAGCTACTTGGCAAGTAAGCGCCAGGCTGTGGCAAACCAACTGGTTGCACCAGCACATGTGATGCTTGCATTTGAGGGGAATGAGAATTAGAGGGACTGGGAACTAATGGAACTACAGAAGGCTGGATCACAGTACCTGATTGCAATTGTGATACATCATGTGTATGCGCATGTTGAGGTGGACTACGTAACAATAAAGGAGGTGGGGGAGGTAGAGAACTAGGCCTACTCAATGGAAGTGGCGAAGGAATAGCTAATGAATTACCTTGCTTACATGTAGATTTCTGTTCAACATTCTTAATACATGCACATAATTGTGTGCATGTATTAAGAATGTAGCAAAGGCATTCTCATCATCATCAGAAACATCATCATCAAAGGACTCAGAACGTTTAGAAGAACATAAATCAGAACGTTTAGAAGAAACTGCTAACTGTGACATTCTAGACATAATCTCACCAAGCATGCCCTTCAGTCCAACTATTTCTTGTTTAACATCCATTTTGAGTAAGTCAGGCTGAGGCTGATCACATTTAACAGATGAGCAAGGAGTAGGTCTTAAGGAACATGGATTTCCATTGTTTGTTTGGTGAGGATCACTTACAACTAGTGTTGATGAGGAAGGGGGAGGAGGAGCACGTTCTCATACCATAAAGTCTGCAAAACGGGCAGGAGGTCTTCTCATTCTTACACTGCGCCGGACTGCAGGTCTTGCATGGTAATCCATTCCACCAAATCTCTACCTCTGCTCGAAGGACCATTTGTTGGATATCCGATATTAAATATATCCAAAGTTCGTTAGAGTTGTAGAAACTTGGTGGTGTGTCTGATTAAAACACTGGAAAAACACCAGTCCTTTGGAATCTTTAATTTTATTGAGTTCAGGATGCTTAAGTCTTGAGTAATTCAAATGACCCAAAGCTCATGGATTCACTTGGAGCAAATTCACATGATGTAAATGGACAGATGTTAAAAGAAGGGCAGGATTAACAGGATGGTCTTTAGTCACTACAAACCATACAAGAAAGAAAAATCAGGCTCATACAAACAATTCATCAATAAACATTAACAATATATAATCAATCCAAGATAATTATTAAACCCAATCCAAATAATTAAAAAAAAAAAAAAATTCAAACCATACAACTGACAAAAACAAACTTACTTAACACATCCTAAGGAAAGGACTCAAAGAACATGGTTTGGTGTCCATTCAAACACCCACACCTCACCAATGCAAAAAGGAAAAAAAGGTGACAAAGGAAATTAGGTCTATGTATAGACCTTGACCAGGGGGTTGTGGGTAATGTAGTGCACCATATATGGTAGTGTAGTTTACTAGGAATTGTGGGAGATGTAGTACAAAGAAGAAAAATAAAAAATAAAGAAAAACAAATGGGTCAATTTAGAACAGTAAGTAGTCTGCTATACTGTTATAAAGATCTCATTGATTCACATTACAAGCATCATTACAAGGACTCAGGCCATTTCACCACTAGCATGATGCTGTGAAGCGGATCCCCTGGCTTCACCACGGGCCTACAGGCCCATTGCTCCGCCTCGGCCTGTCAGACCTTCGGCTCTGCACTCCCTCAGCTCTGCTGTGGTCCGACATCACTCAGGCTCCATCGGGCTCCCTTGTCCCTCCGGCTCCTGCTCGGTGTCTTGTCGTCCTGGTTTCGCTGCGGACTTTTGGGGACCCAGCTGTGCCTCTGCCTTGGCCCTCACTACCTCCGGTGTCGCCCCGTTCTGCCATGCCCCCATCCTCGCCATCGGTCGGCCCCCCAGGCTTTGCCCAGGAAACCCGTCATGGCTCCACCTTGCCTCCTCCCTATTTCAGCAGCAGCATATCTTACTTACTCACAGCAGCATGTCTGAGTATCTATTTGCAGTAGCAAGCCCATACTTGCTCTGCAGCAGCAAAAATCAACAGCAGCAGCAGCGTAGCAGATCTTGTCTGCCCAAAGACATTAACATTGCAAATTTCAATAACATGGTAAAATTGAAACATATCAATTTTTCTACTTTTATCATAGCAAGAATGCATTAAATTGATCAAAAGTGACAGTAAAGACAAATATAATTTTTTTTAACCTTTTTCTATTCATCAAAGAAAAATGTATCATGGTTTCCACAAAAATATGAAGCAGCACAATGGTTTTCTACTGATAATAATCAGAAAAGTTTCTTGAGCATCAAATCAGCATATTAGAATGATTTCTGAAGGATCATGTGACACTGAAGACTGGAGTAATGATGCTGAAAATTCATCTTTGATCACAGTAATAAATTCCATTTTAAAATATATTCACAAAGAAACCAGTTCTTATAAATTGTAATAATATTTCACCATATTAATGTTTTACTGTATTTTTGCAGCCTTGGTGAGAAGAGACTTCTTTCAAAAACATTTAAAAATCTTACCGATCCCAAACTTTTAAATAGTATTATATACTTCAAAAATATAATTATTAATATATTCATATGAATAATATATTCCATGCTGGAAATAAACAATTCCTAACCAGTCTTTTAAACAATATGAGATCATAAAACTTTGTGTAATTCTAATAAATTAATATTATGATGGATATTATAAATTCTCTTTAAAATTGTTTTGGTAAAGAGCATGTCACACTGCAGGATCCCGCTGACACGCTCTGGCACTTCATGTCAACTGTTTTAGACTTTTGCCATTAATAATTGATCCGTTCCTCTGAGTAATGACAATGGAATGATGTCGTTTTTCTGTCTGTGTTTTGGCATTTGCAGCCATACATAAAAGAAAGTTTCTTTTTAAAAGAGAATATTTGTCAGAGAGGGCCAGAGATGATAAATATTTGACTAAGGTTGTCATGCTTCTATTAAGAGGCCCGTGTCACAAAACAGGAAGCCACAGTGATTATGATGCAGCTATTTTTGTCTGTGGTGCTGGCATTGAGAGGCCAGGTGTGGAAACTTCACGATGATATTCAGTGATGTGTAGGACAGGCGCGCACGCGGACACACTGATGGATTACACCGATTAAAACATCCTGGATGACAAAAGAACTTGTCAACCTAAAGAATAGGAAGGATGGAGCACACAGAAACACACACTTAGCCAGCGTTAACTTCACCTAATGACGATTTTCATAAAAATGAGCACAGACGCACGTGCATACAGTAGTTGTCATGCTGCGCTCTAGTGGCCTCTATTAGTGATGCTTTTCTTTAAAGAGACAGTTCACTCATAAATAAATACATAAATCAACATTTCATCTGATTACTGTCATTTTATACATAACACAAAAAGTGTTATGTTGTCATACAATGAAAGTGGATGGTGCCTGTGCCTAATATAAGCATACACAAACATAACATAATAGCATTTAATTTTTTTTGCAATTACTGCATGAAAATTTTGCTGTTATGTTAATAAAATCAAATAACAAATCACAAATTACTATTTGCTTATATGGTTGCTTGCAGTACTTTTGTTCCCCTTTTTTCAGTCACCAATTTCTCATTGTATGTTTATAATTTTATGTGTGTGTGATATATATATTGTAAATAACAAAAATCACAGGTTTTCAAGCCATAGTCACCATCCAGTTTGATTGTATGTTTATATACATAATCATAATCTTCAAAACCACAGTTTTCCATTTTCATATAGAGAGTTGTATGGACTACTTTTATGAACCTTTTTGGAGTTGGACAGCTCTTGTCATACTCCACTATAATTATTAATATAATAATCACAATTTCCCATTTAATGAACACAGCGGCACTTCAAGAGTAGTTTTTGACAGATGACATTTAATTCAATTGACATCTGACATTCAGATCACTACTGGGTCGCCCATTGTGTTGACAACTAAACCTTCAGAGTAAATCTGAGACGTCATAAATAGACAAAGCCAATACGTGGCTGGAAAACTAAGAGCATTAAACAATTGCTTACAAAAGCTTTCAAGTCAGTCTTCATATGTTTATTTCATCTAGCACAATGCAGTGAGACAGTCTGACATGTAAACTACATTTAGTGAACTGCAGTGTGCAGGTCTGGGAGAAAAGCACTGCTCTAGATAGATAGGTGGTACAGGCACGAGTAATTGTCCTCTCACGTCTGAATACTATATATATATATATATATATATATATATATATATATATATATATATATATATATATATATAGTATTCAATATATATATAAACAGTACAGTACAGTATCTAGTGTGTTTATCTGAATGCTACACAGACCCAATAGACTTAGACGGCAGAGGAAAGAGGTTAATAGACTGACAACAACAGAACGAGTGTGAGGAGAGTGATATATGACAGAGTTTCTATAGTGTTATGGTCTACGCTGATCTAGTATATTTTATATGTGATATTAGCAGAAAGATGGTTTCACACTTTGGTCACCAAATGATTTAAAGGTGGCCACATAGAGTACCTCAGGGATGATGTGTTTTTGTAGGCAAAACCTGGAAGCGAGTTAGCATTTTAGGACTTCCGGTTCCATCGCCCTAAAGTCTTTGGGTTTTTTGAATGGGTTTTTGCTAAATCGCCTGAAATAAGGTCTGTGGTTAACAAAGCCTCTAAATATTTTCACGTTTTGATCTATGACATAAAACACACCAGTTATAACCCGCTTGTGATTTTTTAAAACTTTTATTGTGTCTTAAAAACGGCGGTTGCTAACAAATTGCTAAAAGGGACTACTTCCTTTGGCGGGGACTTTAGACGTTATCATGACAAACAGGACATTTGGACAGCATTTCTCATGAAAAAGTGGATAAGTATTCATACACAGCGCAGATCATAATCAGTGAGCATGTTTTTAAATAAAGTTGTTTTTTAAATAATGTTTGAGGAAGCTTGGTGGTGGTGACGTTGATCCGTGACCATGGTGTGCTGTAGTCCGTTTATAGCCTACTGTTAGCTTTTTATATCTGACGACTTTATGTAGGCTTCAAAATGTAAAAATGTTGTGTTAACTTGTAAAGATTATCTTGATAGACAAAACGTGTAAGTGTCATAACCCTTTGTTAAACACAGAGCTTATTTTTTGCGATTTTCCAAAAGTCTATGGAAAATTTTTCTATGGGAAAAATGCATAGGCTTTCGATCGAGGGAACCCGTGCGCCGCTAACTTCCGGGTTGGCCTACAAAAACACGTCATCCCTGAGGTACTCTATTGACACCAAACACAGAGCTCATTTAAGGTCATGGTGATTCCAGTTGGGTGAAAAGAAAGAAAAATCAGGGTCACAAGTCAACCCATAAAAAAAGAGAAACACTTCAGAGAAAAGAAATTATACAATGCAAAAATGTCATTTTAAAGCTCATCAAGCTTTTTTTGTTGATTTTTTGCATGAATTTTCCCCCCAATTTACTTCCAAATGTTGCTTACTGTAATGCGGGTGGTGGGGGGTTCCCTTTTTTTGCAATTCTCATTCTCAATGGTGATTCTTATACAGTACCAATACACAATGTTTACATATACAGTATTACAATATATATATTACTATTAATAATACATAATATACAATTAAATTATTATATAATAATTATACAATTAAATATATATATATATATATATATTCAATCAGCATTAATAATATAGATATATGGATATTTATACGCAAAGTAATGAGAATGCGATTTATTTCCATTACAGTAATAAGATTTGTGGGGAAATGTGCCTAATTGTCAATGCAAAATTAATTTCACATTGCAAAAATTGAAATGTACTTAAAACAGCCTTAATTTTCATTATGCAAAATATTACTTCTTTTTTATATTATAGTGAGATTCACCCAGTTAGTCCACAGACATCTCTATCACTCCATAATGTTCTGTACGTTTCCCAGATCCGGAACACTGAAGCCAGCTACAGAAGATCCGGTTCTTCTTCCTCAAAGCATCGATCATCACTTGACATCGATGTCTGTTTTCAGTGCCATCTTCATGATTGTTAGAATTAACCAAGCTGACATTGTTATTTTAAGGACAAAGAGCTTTTTTTAACATGTGACGTTGACCTAATTGTGGGGCATCACTAAAGACGCGATGAACTCTGGGAAACGTCCAAAGAAAGCATAGTGAGAAGATTCTGATTCAAGTAGAATTCTGTTGGGATGTGTGTGTTGAATGCCAAAGAGTCAACTGGATATCCATGTTTTATTGGTGGGGTCAAAGTGCAAATGTCTTTGGCAGCTGCGTTACCGTGGTAACACTGCAGTGGAGTTCGCATTGAAGGAGTCATCAGTTACTGACGCCCTCGTCAATTGTGTCGGCCACATCTGCGGCGCCATCCAGACTTCCTCTCGCACGCCAGATCTTCACTGTCCGGTCACTGCAGGGTAAAGAGGAGATGAGTGTTAAAGTGAATATCAACAAGGGTAGGCATAGTAATTGTAAGGAATTTAATGATTCTGGTTCTGATTCCTATTTTATGTAATAATCCTGGATCCTAGCAATGCGTTTTAGTACTTCTGAGGAGGAAACCCCCTCCAAATAATGGGTGCTAATTGTATTTTTGGAGGCCAAGTCAACACCTCAGACTCATCCACATGGATGGCAGAACCCAAGGTTTCCCAGCAGAACATTGCCCAAATCATCACACTGCCTCCACTGGCTTGCCTTTTTCCCCATAGTGCATCCTGGTGCCATGTGTTCCCCAGGTAAGCGATGCACACGTACCCGGACATCCACGTGATGTAAAAGAAAACACGATTCATCAGACAAGGCCACCTTGTGTTACAAGGTGGCCTGTGGTTACAAGGCCACAGTGCTACAAACAGTATTTTAAAACAAACTTAGATTTAAAATTCAGTAGCAAAAATCTTTAATTGCAAAATGGATTGAAGGTGCGTTCACCCCATGTTGTAATTACGGCATTCCAACTTGTAAAAAGCGCTCACGTCCTCGTAGAACTCGTAAGCACAACTTGTAACCTGCTAATTTTCTGAGAGCTCCTACTTGTACCATGTGACCTCTGTACCACCTGACCACTCTAGACTCATTTGGGCGTTGACAGTTTTCCAAAGAAACACATAATTCCCATTCCATGGACGTGAACAGCTTCAAGTAGAATATCACGTTTTCATCATGAAATGATAGTAATTACGACGTCGTGAACGCAGCATGAGTTTCAGGGCTGAGAAAGAATATTATATGTAACATTGCTAACACTGTTATACATTACAAAGAAATACTAAATCATAATAATGAGCCTTTAATTAATTAAGCGCTAAAGTGCATGTACAAAGCTTGCCGCAACACACCAGCAAAAGTAATGATTATGAATGTGTTGGAAAAAAACAGGAAGGAGACTGTCTGAACATTTGAATCATTTATTAATAAACTTTTATGAGTCAGTGTCGGCTGCAAAGATGAAGTTGACAATGTTGACTTGTCATCTCTGCAGAATAGTGAACCATATAGAGAAGTGTCTTGCAGTAAGCGCGGTACTAATTCCGAACAAACACTTGGACACAAAACACATCAAAAACTGGAAAGAACTTTGCGATTGACTGTACAAATAGATTTGACAAGAAATCGGAGGTATATTTTTACAGACTGCCGAAAGCTACAGAAAAGAGAAGCAAATGGATCGCTGCAATTCACAGAAACAACTGGACTTCAGGCAGCAAAACATGGATTTGCAGTTATCATTTCGTTGAATTGATATTATCAATACACTGAATTATCAATATGTTGAATTTTGGGATAAAATCATGCCCTATATATTTTATTGTTACATATTGTATTGACAACTCATTAATTAAATATTAATCATCTTATATTCTGCATAATTGGATGTTTTTAAATAAACACTGACTAAAAATTATACAAGTTTTAGGGCTGGACGATATGACAACATATATAACATTGATATAAGTGATCACCTGAATTTAGACCTACCTATATTGTATTTATATAAAGCATTCACAGGCAAATTTGCTTTATGTATTTCCCCAACGTTGAAATCAGGCACATGTCGGGAAACATGATTCCTGGCTTCATGTCAATATCCATGGATCACTGGATCTTTGGTAAGTTGTAAAGAACACTATATCAAGCCAACCTTTAGTTTAAAGTGATAATTGTTTGTTTTACTCACGTTTTCGCAGTTTACCCTATTAAATCCAATCATGCAACAGCTCTTTTGCCATTCAGTCCGGCTGAGGGGGCGTGTCCCGACGGGAAAGTGACGTCAGTGCATACCTTTTATAGCGCACATTTATCTAGGTTAACGTTAGAGCGAGTGGCCATGTTAAGTGGCTAATGTTAGGCTACGGTTGTTTTTCTGGTTGATGAATGATGACTTTTAATGCATTCAACTTTGCAACACATCTTTTTGGCTGTTGAAATGAGGGTCTTTTGATTTCAGAGCAAATGACCCAGTTCAACTCCACTATGCATTATTTGGTTCTTAATTAGAAGCAGTTCTCAATTCCCAGGTTTATGCATGTGTAATACTCACTCTGATGCAGTAAACAGATGACTGCTGTTGGTAGAGATGCTGTTGATGGGGCTCTCGTGGCCTCTGAGTTCTCCCAGTGGACTCAGGGTGTCCGTGTGCCAGAGTTTGAGAACTCCTCCCCTACAGCCGCTCAGCAGGATGGGAGACGCAGGCACGACTCCCAGAGCACAAACCCAGTCACGATGAGCATTGGGTACCTGCTGTAGGGCAAACAACATGTCAACTCATCAAATACTGGACAAAAACAAACACAGTTTGAGCCCTGATTGATTCACGTCCTGATGAGGTAATTAGCCTCTTCCTGATTTCATCCTCAGCACTGATTAATCAACTGATTGGCTAATTGTCCTTGTGGAAGCTACTACACTTGCATTATAATGTTGCCAGAGTGAAGCCAAAAAGTATTTGGAAACTTAAGTCACACTTTAGAATGAATGTGATGTATATAAATCAGCCATGAAACTCTTGATGGTGCAGGCTGATCGGTTCTTTACCTGCAATCTGCAAGCAATCACATAATCTCATTTACTACACGGCACAAGCTGATTGGATTGAGCTGATTCTGCAGCCAATGTGATTGTTTTCTCAACATTTGAATAGTCTGGTTCAGTGTTTGTTGTTTGCTGGTCATTGTTCCTCTGAAACCCTCCACCTCCCCCAGCTCCACCTGCTTAGAACTGCTATTGGATATTTGTATGTCTGTTGATGCAGCAGCAGCATATCTTACATGCTCACAGCTGCGTGTCTGCGTATCTATTGGCAGTAGCAAGTGTGTTTAAAAAGAAATTGAAAAGTGCAAGGTTTCAGATATGTGCATTCAGTCTTAAAGTGACAGCAGCCTAATTTATATTTACTATCGCATCGTGACTTTGTTGCTGATACGCAGCCATAATATATATATTTACTGTGTAATCATGTATAATGTTGTCAATATAGCTGGTTATACCTGCAGTAGGTCCTTGCGGGTCAGGTCCCATTTCTTAATGCCGTTGTCTCTGGAGCCGCTAAACAAACAATCACCCTGAACCACCAGGGACTCGATGCCATCATAGTGGGGCGGCTCGAAGTTATGAGTGGGGCTGATGCTACCCACAGCACCCTCTGTCACATCAAACATCTGCACAAACAAATGACATGGTATCTGGTCATCTTGCGTGTGATTCCAAGTTACAGGGGCCATATATGTTCAGTACGAAGGCCACTACAAACACCATCAGTATATCACGTAACAGGAAGTGGACAGGTACATTTACATGTTCACTGCGCATCATATGAGTACTACACAAATATGAATCAAATAAACTTTCTATGCTTTGTGTGTGGAGCCCCGCACATGACATGCAGTGGGAAAAAAAAAAGATATTGTGGCCACAAATTAGGTATTCATTTCCATAACTTCTTAAGAAACTAATTAGCACAATGTGGCCATGATTTAACTAAAATAAAGCAACAAATAAATAAGTCATGGGAATAAAAGTCATTATTTAGTCATTACAGTTAATTTGTGGAAACAATATCTATTATTTGCTTCCGCATGTCCTGTGTGGGGCTCCATAGTTGTGATCCCTAATAGATATGTTAGATAACCTATTAAATAAACTTATAATGAAACTGTCGCAGCTAGTTACGTTCAGATGTATTTCAGAGACTCTTATTTTGCCACTGTTTTGCACTTCTGTTTCTGCTTTCACCATCCCTGAGTTTCCTGTGTTTGTGTTCATTGCCATAGTTACTTATTAGTTCTTCACCTGTGTCTTATTTAGTTCATCATTACCCTGTGTATTTATACCCCTCTCATTTGGGCACTCATTGTCAGTTGTTGTATGTGTTCTGTTCCTGTGCTTCTGAATTCTTCTTCTTCTGTTCGATTATTGTGTTTATATTAAACCTGCAAAGATCCTTTGCATCTGCTCATCCCTGCGCCAAACATTACAGGAACGTAGGTCATTTTTACACATTAAATGTGTGTATACCCTTTAAAATGGTGATCTTGGCCTGTTACAAGATTGTGATCTTCCAACAATTAAAATCGCACAACTTACTTTTAACATAATCTGTTAAACTGACATTCAGTGTATTCAGTGTAGTGAGCTAGTATTTAGCTCTCTATAACACTGCTTTAAAGCTGCAGTCCGTAAGTTTTGCCTCTTTGTCGCCATCTCTGTTTGAAACCTGCAATTGCAGTGATTTACGGAATTATCATCTTTACGTGTCGGCATGGCTCCTCAGCACGGATGAATCCAATGTTTTGAGGTGCAGCTATGTGTGGGGGCTGTCAGTTAACACACCAGTGTGGATCTTCACTGTACATCGTAATTACAGATGCTACGTCTTGTATGTATGTCCAAAAGTTTCACCGGAAAATGTCATCGGAACAAGTAACGTCATCCACTTATGTTCTGACCAACTGAAAAAGGTTTTACAATAAATCGTGCAACCAATGGTGGAAATTATTATTGTTATACTTTGTTCTCGAATTGTTAAAAACATCAACATTGCGTGACTGTATATGTAGTGTGTATTATCGTTATCCATAAGTTTATGGATTAAGTGAAAACGTGCGCTACTGTTACCTTATTACCCAATGAACCATTGAAATGTCTTACCTGTCCGGCAGATAAATAGCCATCTCTGCGTTCGTTTTTAGGTCACGCCACCTTTCAAAAGCCCTGCCGACATTTATCCTTGTTTTCGCACAGTCGCTTTCCCTTTTTTACTGTAGGCTCTCTGCAGTCCCCATTCCACAGTGTGGTAGAAAAAAGTCTTTTACTTTTTACCACAGTTGTCGATGATGATTGTCGTTTTGAACTTTCTGGATTAGAAGCCACCATCTGAAGTTCAAAATTCATTTTAAACTTGTAAAAAGTTTTAAACTTTAAAACTTTAAGTTGCCTCTGAGAAAGTTTAAACTTTAAGCTGCTGTAAAAAGAGGCTACAAGTGATGTGCCACCAGCAGCATCCACATTCGCGATAGCCTACTAGCCAGGACTCCTCCTTTCTGTTTACAGACTTGACGTAATGACGCAAAGATAAACATCAGCAAACTTGTATTTCCCATGAAATCCTACCAGTATCACTCAGATTATAAAACATTATTACAAGCTTACTGTTGTGATTCGAGCTAAGGTAAGGAAATAGTTTTGAACACTGATTGTTTATTTATTAAAAGTTTAAAAGTGCTTTGATCTGTCGTGCTTTGATCTGCCTGCATTGACACTATTTTTTAAGAGCTGCTGTGCAGCCAAATAATGTACCAGTTATCAATGTAAAGCTGCTTTGACACAATCTACATTGTAAAAAGCGCTATATAAATAAAGGTGACTTGACTTGACTTTATGTACTTGCTCAATTTATTTTGGATAATTTTTAACCAAAAAAAGTTACGGACAGCAGCTTTAAATTTTGACACCTAAGTAACATAAATTGGATACATTGAACCATATCTACAGCATTTTGGGAAGATGAGTAAATTATTTCATTCCATTTTCTCATATTTTCTAAAAATATTAATGTAAAGTCCTTTCATCAAGCTCAACCGTTAAAACCTATTGAAAATTGTAAGAAAAAAAATGATCCAAATTTTTTGGATGCCTTGGTGCAGACGTGACCCATGCTGTGTCTGTAATCATTTCCCATGATAGCCCTGCTCCCGGGAGTTCTGGTGAGGGTCTGTCACTATTTCGGCTTGCCACATTCACATTGAAGGGGCTTCTGTGGGGAAGCATGCCTTGGTGTCCCGCTTCTTACGCGGTGCCAGACGGCTTGGTCTGTCTGCAGACCGGGGGTTCCTTCATGGGATCTTTCTATTGTATTGGAAGGGTTGCCTCTGAGAAGCTTCAGACTCTTAAGGTAGCTCCGTTAATAGCTTTAGCTTCTCTCAAGAGGATAGGAGATTTGCAGGCCCTGTCAGTTGCCTCCTCCTGTCTGGATTTTGCCCCGTGGACTGGTAATTTTGCCTCTAGACGGACTATGTTTCTAAGGTGCCTTCATCACCATTTCATCCTGTTGTCCTTCAAGCCTTCTCCTCTCCGCTGTTTGACTTTCCAAAGCAAGAGAGGTTAAATAGGTTATATCCAGTCAGGGCCCTTAGGATTTATGTCCACTGCTCAGGCCAGTGGCGTAAATCTGATCAACTCTTTGTCTGTTTTGGGGGGCGCAACCGAGGTTTCGCTGCTTCCAAGCAGACCATATCACACTGGGTTTTGGATGTGGTTTCTCTCATCTATGAGGCGGGCGGTATCCCTTCGTCTCAAGGAGTGAGAGCCCATTTTACTCAGAGTGTGGCTGCCTCAAAGGCTCTGGCAAGAGATAAGCCTTTGCAAGATATTTGTGCTGCAGTAGGCTAGTCCTCTCCGCACACCTTCATCAGAAATTATATTGTGAATGTGAATGCGACCCCAGGATCTCAAGCCCTTTCAGGTTGATTTTTCCTCTAGCTACAGTTTTGAGCTTATGCATACTTTTCACAACCTGTGGTGCAGGCATCCTCTTAGTATGGCTGTACGACTCCTGGATATTAATCCTGGACTCCTGAATATTAATGTTCTCATAGCATCAACGCAATGATGCAGCATCAATTTTCCTCGAAAGGTGAAAATAATTAAAAATGTTTTGGAATGAGTACCCTTTGGAATGAGTACCTTTGTGAAAAAGACGTGTGCTTAATTGTATTGGATGTGCACTTGTAGTGTACTTCAAATGTTGAAAGTATATTTTTTTAAAAAATGCTCAGGGTTACCCAGTTCCCTGACATGGGAATGAGACGCTGTGTCGCGTTGCCATACTTCAAGTATGCCTGCAAGACAGTGAATCTGGTGACGCCGTGTCAGGTGTCATTTTATAGACGCAAGTCATGTAACTGCGGAGCATCACCCAACTTTATATGTGGCCTATGAGATTGCACGTGTGTACATGTGATTCAGACACCGGTCACGCTGGAAGGTGTTTCCATAGCGTCATCTCATTCTCATCTCATGGAACCGGGTAACCCTGAGCATTTAAAAAAAAAATATATACTTTCAAGAGTTGAAGTAACACTACAAGTGCACATCCAATACAATTAAGCACACTTTTTTTCACAAGGGTACTCATTTCAAAACATTTTTAATAATTTTTTTTTGTCGAATTTAATCAAATGTATATTTAATTTTGATGTGTATTTAATGTTTGTTGTTAGAATATGACAAAAACAAACAAATCAAGGTTTTAAATTATATTCACTGACCAAAAATTTTGGTAACAGGGTTGAAAATTCTGAATATCTCTTTTATAGAAAATAAAAGAGCTCCTGACCTCGTAAGAGTCAAAATTTTCTGAAGGTTGAGAACCACCTTTCACTGACCATTTGTTGAAATAGAAAAAAATACCATTTTTAAAAATGTCAGGGTCTATTTTGTACCCTATTTATGGAAAACGTCAGTTAACGTCATCCAAATAACCATTACAGATAGATATACAAACCTTGATGTAGTGATCCTTAGAGCCTGTGATAACTAGATCCTGTCCATTGCCAGTCTGATCAACAGTCAAGCACATGACTGGACCGAGATGGCCCATTAATTTTCCTGTAGACACAAACCTGACAAAAACAGATAGAAAACAACAAATTGTCAGATATATGATATAGCAAATTATGTATAGCTCTCAGAATGGGTTAAGTAAAGGATGCTGTGTTGAAGTCATACCGTCTCAGGTCCCACATGCGAACAGAGTTGCCAGCGGCAGCATAGAGAACAGTGCCAGATGGGTTCAGAAAGATCTGGTTGATCTGGTTCTCCCCGGCCGGGATGGTCACAGTGCGGTTCGTACTGGCTGCACATGGGTCACCAGTGTTCACCAGACCTGATGATCTGAAGGTAGAAACAGACAATCACAGAGGGAGAATATTTAAAAACCAGGGCACTCAACACCCTTTTTGATTTAATTAATACATTTACAATTACCTCAATACAGGAGTACTAATAAGATTTTAAAAAAATTTTACCAACAAGGTCTCAAGATCATCTGACTCAAATTTGAAGAAGATCCGAAGGAAGCCGTTGGACAAGTCAAAATTGCATTTTTGAAATTCCAAAATCAAAATGGCATAAAATCTGTATCAGATTTGTATAATATCCAAATGACAATAGTACAATAACAGTGCCACATTCAACATTCAATACAATTAAGTGCTCTAAATTGTATTGAATGCACATTTGTAGAGTACTTCAAACCTTAATAGCATATTTTTAAAAACTGTACTTGCAGATAAAATATTAATGAATTAAAAGATCACTTAATTATTCTTAAAGAGAGTACACTTTCATGACTGTTCCTTAACACACTTTTAAAAAGTGCACTTTGTAATGTCCATTTTAAATGATTATGATCTAAGAATTCGTGAGTTTATCACACTGAACATCTACCATGGCACAAGCACCTGTAACCCTGGTAGGTGGAAATTTCTGTTCTATTCTGTCTGCAATTAGATAATTTTAAGCTGCTAAACTGCGGGAAAGTTTTCAGTCCAATTTTCCAGTGATCCAAGCGAATTAATTTAAACCAACTCTCCAAAACAGCGCTAATGTAAAGAAATCCATGCTGATTACAAATAAATATGGCAGAGAGAACAGAGACTCACACTACATTTTCAGTGAATTATTCATTCCACTGTGTGCTTCGCTTTAAAACACGAGCTCTGTCATATTCTGTGATTGTTTTTAAAGAGCGTGAGCCCTCACGCATTGCGCTGTGTGAAATACAGACTGAACAGAACGTCAAAACACCCACCGCTGTATGGCCAGATGATACGCAAACTATGTTTCTCGGCTGGATAAAGCAAACCAGTGTCTCGCTAGTAAAGTTTTGATGAATGAGGATTGCAATCAAAGTAAAGATGACTGCGGTGACGTCCAGTCGTACAGTAAGAACACGCGAGTCCATTCTATTGATGCACAAAAAACAGTGTATGTACTGATCGCACATTGCGTTTATGCACAGACACATTTTGGTACATTCACGTTGTTTCCTCACAAATTCAGGATAATGTATTGATTTGTCATGTGTATGTTGCTGTGTTCAATAATTCTGAATTGATCCGTGTACTGTAGTAGGTATATGCAGTCAGGACAAGGCGGTTGGTTTAGGTTTTTTTTTTTTTTTTTGGTCCTGTTTAGTATTGCAACTTGATTTGTCTAAAATGTAAATAAGCTCTTTGCTGTTGCACTGTACACATACTATACACTGTGAATTCAGTTTTGTTTTTTTTTGTGTGCGTAATTTTTTTTTCCCATGGGTGGTTTGGTGTGCATAAATTTATGAATTATATGGACTCCTTATATTATTTGGTTATTTGGTGTCCTTTTGGAGTCTTCAAGTGTACTTTTTTGGAAAGACACCTACATTTACCTTGAAAAAAAGCTTACAGAAAATACAGTTTTATGAGAATCACCCTTCAATCTGATGGTTTTCCTTGCAAAATAAATGTGTTGAAGATAAATGGTGTATGCTTAATTTCACGATAAGTGTGCAATTAATTGCGATTATTAATTTTAATCGATTGACAGCCCTTGTTTACACACACACACTCACACAGTAGTATTTATTTTAAAGATAATAGAATATTTAAAATGTAATTATGAAATTACATATAAAGTCCTACTTAAGTGGGTCAAAAAAGCTCTGTAATGTTCAGATAACTCCGTTTAATATAAATTTAAACTATAACATATCATTCAATTGCAACTAAGTGCCCTAAAAATATTGCATTATAGTATATTACTTCAAGAATAAGTACTATTATTAAAAGTATGCTAAAGTGTGCTTCTTTTTCACAAGGATGGTTACAACTAATTTCTGGTGACTAATGGTACTGTGACAACCCTAATTAAGGGTCCAAGCAGTGCTGGAACCCTATAGTATTTGTAAAGATTTTCTTATTATTATTATTCTTTTTCTGCCCTAAAAGTGTCTGGCTAGCCAAAACCATAAGTCCCAGAAACACCAAATTTGGCAGGATACACAATTGTGTATGTATCTAGAGACTCTAGAATTTGGATTCATCACATGGTTTAGAAGATATAGTTTGATAAGTGTATTGAGCCATGGCTACAAAATGAATTGGCTTATGTGAATCAGTCAAATGGTTTAGGAGATAGAAAAATATGTTTTTGGCAACTCAAAATGACTGATGGAGTACAACACATTGTACTAATGTTGTCCACTAAGAGGGTACCACATGATAAGGAATCTATCTTTTTTCCCCTCAGTTTCAATAATTTTCCATCTGTTTGAATGGTTGAATCTAAATTTCACATAACGTCATACATATGGACAACAAGACATTTGGTGTAACCATACCGAGTTCCATGAACTTCTGATGCTCGGATAACAGCAATTTTTAAAATATCAGCCATTTATATCAGCCCTTTATACTTTCTGGGATTCAGAAATACTAATGTTCTCCACTAGAGGGAACGACATGATAAGAAATCTTTGAATGAAGAATAAATGTACAGAACCAGTTCATTTGTAGTGCACTAACAATATAGTTTTATGTAATTAGTTTACAAAGTGATGCTTACAGAAATGTTTTAAATAATAAAAATAATTTTTACAGGCTGAAATGATTGATTTCCTTTGGAAGTCAGTTGTCCTTTTTGCTAACCTGCTTCATCAAACCCAAACTATCATCCACATGGACCATTTATGCTTAGACCCCGATGATCGCCACTTGCGGCTATATTTTAAAGAATGACATTTTTGTGCTTGTAGTTTATGAATGCATATCTAATATGTACAGGAACTCACGTGAGTGTCCGGATGCACTTGGCTGAGTCACGGATGTCCCAGACTTTGATGTAGGAGGTGGAGACTGTGAACACCAGACTGGAGCTGTAACGCACAGATACCACATTGTTGGGGTGGCCGCCTAGAGACATGATCTCCTGTCCCGTCACCAGGTTCCACACTTTACAGGTCCGGTCTGGAGAAAGGAAACAGGGCCAGGTTATAAAAACTGGTTGGACCAATTATTCTTACTAATAAGTAATTTAAAAAAATACTACTACCATAAATTCAGGCAAGAATAAACCATATAATGCAGGTGAATGGTGTTCTGACCTTTTGACCCAGTGAAAAGGAGGTCATCTGTGGAGTCAACACACAGTACAGCTTTACTGTGACCCTCCGCTATATGAACACACTGCAGAGAGCCGCCACGACTGCTCTTCGATACAGGAACAGGGTTGATCACACCTCTGATGCATGTCAAAAAACCAACAATCAGTAGATTCCTCCATCAAATCTTGTGTATCGAATAAATCTTGTGAAATCATTGCCTTCTAGTCACACATTGTGGCAAATACAGTGCCATAAAGTACTTTCCCCCTTCCTGATTGCCAAAATAAAACAAAATTTGAGTATATAAAATATAACTGCATATTTATCTCCACGTTTCATATAATCAAATTTTGGTTTAGACAACGGAAACCAGAGTAAACAAAGCATAATATTGAAAAAGACGTGGTGGTGAATATTTCCAGAATATCATCCAGGACCTTTTAATGGATTCCAGAAAAACTATTAAAAAACTGTTGCCATTTCCAACATCAGCTAGTCTCAGTGTTTATGATTTAACAATAAAAAACACCCAAGTTTGTCATTTAGTTCTCGACATAAGCAATAAAAGAGAATATCATGAAGAAGGCAAGTCATTTTTCATGGCACTGTATAATTTTGTATCATATTGCCAAAATAGTTTGTGAAGCAAATGACACTGTACAGAAATTCATCCACATGCAGTGAAATAAACATTTATGATGCAAAATCAAAATAAATACAATAAAAGTAATCAGAAAATTAAATTGGGGTGGCAAAGCTTAAAATCCTGTGGGTGAGAAAAAAAACAAGAGAAAGACTAAAGCACATTAAAAGTTCAAACATAATATGTATATTTGTCTGATTTGCTGATACTGTTGAATGCATGAATCCATTATGCTGGTCTGGCCCATCCTCCCATAACTACTGAAACCACTTTAATGAAACCACTTTTTAACTACTGAAACCACTTTAACCATACAATAACCTTAACCTTTTTCATACAATACATGCACATCCACATATTCACCAACACTCACACACACAGAAATGTGTTCTTCAATTAACTTATGAAAAACGCCTAATTTAACCAAAAAAAACTCCAGATGCAAATAATCAGAGTAGTCAGCATTTGTAAGGCAAGAACTTCTCACATCCCCTGGTATATCACTAAGGTGAACAGAAGCTGTCGTGTGGTGGAAAACACATTGGCCCGGCCTTATCGACATTTAATTTTGAAAGGACAGTTTTTGTTTTAGACCAGTTTATTTACTCCCACGCGACAAATTCTGCAGGGCAAAATTTATGACTAAAAACCAAGCCAATTCAGCATTTTGTGGCCACTTTTATGTGGACTGCTAATAACCCATATTCTGAATTTGAAAATGCCATGTAAAAACCATTTTCTGGATTACTGTCATATATCTAAGTTGGAATTTTGACCCCTTTCTGAGTTATACACAATTTGTGAACCAGATGTTCATGTGCATGTGAATGAGAATATGAGTGGGGTTCTTCTCATTCTTAATAAAGCCAGTAGTGTGATTACTGCAGTCAGCGTTAAGTAGCCAGTGTTTGACATGTTGGGGTAGGAGTCAGAGAGCATGCTTCTTTTTTTTTAATCTTATATGTCAATCTTTCTACATTCGAATCCTGTTTGCAGTATTACTTTTCAAAGTAGATTGTCTAAAAATCCAACACAAACAGGCAGAAGCCAAAAACCTCCTAAAAATTGCAGTAGTAACTTTCTGCCACTGGGGGATGCTAGCTCTTACTGTATGATCTCTTTGGCTTTAGCCTTGTCAGCCACGGCTTGTCCCTTGTCATAAGCCTTCCTGCGAGAGAGCGGGGATGGTTCCGGTACTCTCTTTTGCCCACCTGCTGGAAGTCTGTTGCCAGAGCTGCTACTTTAAGATCCATTTGCAATGTGAAAGACAGAAACATAAAAATGAAACACAAGGACTGAAAAAAAGCATAAAAAAAAACTCAAACAAAAGGTGGGAGCATGCATAATAAAGAACACAAATAAACCTAACATTGTCTGTTCTTTAAGTTAAAAATGCTGATTAAACCCAAGAGGTGGGTTTAAAAGTTACTACTGCACTGCAAAAACTTTATTTGCTGGTTAAAAAAATGTGACAAATTTTTGCCAAATGTTAACCGTTAGTGGTAAACTTGCAACAAACCATTGGCAACAATGCAAACCTACTGGCAACCAATGGCAAATCACAGAAATATCTGACAGTACTGGCATATTTTGAAAATATCTGCTGATACTGGCAAACATTTATTTTGGAAAATATCTGCTGATACTGGCAAACAGTTATTTTGTAAATATTCGCCAATACTGGCAAACAGATATTTTGAAAATATTCGCCAATACTGGCAAACAGTTATTTTGAAAATATCTGCTACTACTGGCCAACAGTTATTTTGGGAATATTCGCCAATACTGGCAAACAGTTATTTTGAAAATATCTGCCACCTCCAAACAGTTATTTTGAAAATATCTCCTGATCCTGGCGAACAGTTATTTTGGAAATATTTGCCACGACTGGCAAACAGTTATTTTGAAATTATCTGCCTCTACTGGCAAACAGATATTTTGAAAATATTCGCCAATTCTGGCAAACAGTTATTTTGAAAATATTCGCCAATACTGGCAAACAGATACTTTGAAAATATCTGCCACAACTCGCAAACAGTTATTTTGAAAAGATTTGCCAATACTGGCAAACAGTTATTTTGAAAAGATTTGCTACAACTAGAAGACAGTTATTTTGAAAATACAGTATCCGCCACTACTGGCAAACAGATATTTTGAAAATTTCTGCAACTATTGGAAAACAGTTATTTTGAAAATATCGGCCAATACTGGCAAACAGTTATTCTGAAAATATTCACCACTACTAGCAACCAGTTCAGGCAACCCTGTGGCAACTATACGAAAATTCCACACAGCTGTTAAACTTTTCACTGAAGTGAAATTAGTCGTCATGTTATTTCAACTTGTGAAAAAAAAGTTAAAGAAAAAGAAAAAAATTTCAGTGTTTAAACTTTAAATGTTTAGAATGATTTTGGAATGTCAGATTGTGATTTAGTTAAAAGAACCAGAACGGTAATGTGTTATTGTGAATCAATAAACCTGTCTCAACCTCTTGCTGTAGATCATCACAGTTGATGTTATTCTTGAACACACTCCTTTGCAAAAACTGTTTGTTTGTGGTAAACTTGAAGTACATTTGTGGTAAAACAGATTGCCACAAATAGTTGCCAGAAGTTTAAGTAGTTCCCACAACTCACGACACATGCTGTTATCTAGCTATCGGTAGTCCAAATTGAAAGAGAAATAATAGTTATAATAAATAACTATTTATTATAACGGTCTGAAATCTTTTTAGATAAATAGACTGTATGGCCAACAACTGACTCTTGACTATTGACTACAGTTTTTTAGTGTTGTTAACCACTCACATGGAACAGTAATGAAAGCCAATTGAATAAAAGCGTTAGAGAAGACCATCTTTGATCATCTTTGAAGATTTTTTAACTTTTGTCTAAACCAAAAGTGACCAGATGAGATCAGTCTTAGCAGCATAGCAGGAAAAAAAAATAGTGTGACATCAAAATATCTTTCTTTAACAAGACAACATTTGGTGAAAAAAGGACATTTTAAAGTAAACATAAAGCAGGAGTAGTTAGTTCATGCATGAAGTGAGGTGGAGCAGTAAGTAGGTGAAGATTTTAATTAGCAAGGTTTGAGATTACTTTACACTTACATGCTACCCATTCTAGAGGACAATCCAGCAGGAGGGAGCATGTAGTCCCGATCTCTGACTGTATTTCCAGCAGACTCCAAATCTCCAGCTCCCTCGGATGTCTCAGCCATTGGGTGTAAAGGGATGGAGTAGTCTCTAGTCGGTGTGTCTGGGCCAGAGTCACAGTTGTTTGAGTAGAGTAACTCCATCTGAGTAGTGGTCCTTCTTCGGGCCTTTGCAATTATTGCAAAAACAAATGGACATGGTTAGTTAAATAAGGAACAGGACAGGCAAGGAATTGGTTGTCAACCAAAGTCACTTATTAGGTTCAGTCCCACTGAGATTAGGTGTCTTGATTATGGGCACAGTGACCATAGATCATAGATCAACCTTTGAATGGTCTGCACCTTAAAATCTCTTGGTTACCAAGCTTTGGGTAAGGTAAAATTCAGGTAATTTGTCCTATACCTTAGTCCTAGATTTAGTCTCGCCACATAACTTCATGAGGTCTGAGGCCAGGGTGCTGAATTATGGGAAAAGATATTGACTTAGGTTTGCTCAATCATTGAAGCACATTAATGATAACAAACATATTTGCCATTGACGGATTAACTTACTTTCCTTCCAGTGCAGGACTTGGGGTCGACTCGTCGCTACTGCTGTCATCTCCATTTTCTATTGAGGAAAAAGAAATTAAAGTGGATATTCAAACAACCACAATTGGGTGTCTAACTTACACCAGAAGAATTGGAAGGACTTGCAAGATATTTGAATTAAGGCAAAATCACGCCGACGCTGTTATCTGTGATGTTTAAGAGACTTTCAAGAGTGTGGTAGTAATAAAAAGCGAATAAGGATAAATTAAGCACAGCGCTACCATGCTAGTTTCTTAGTTGCCATGAAAGCTGATCCAAACTGTTTTCTGATATCAGCTGTGACCAGAAAGAGGCTATCATCAAAGTTAGTGCAAAAAAGTTGTGGAGAAGAAGGATGAGGGAACACAAATGGTAAATCATTCAAAAAGGAGGGGGAAAAAAATTAGTCGTACATGGTCTGGAAGAATCACTTGTTTTCCTGCTGCTGGACTGCGATGTATGCTAATGGTAATAAGTAGTATGTTGCTAGCTGGGGATTGATGGTTTATTATGGTAAGAACCAGTAGAGGAGGTGTGGACAGATGAACAGAAGCCTCATGCACCTGCGGATGGGACCGCTAGCCTGTGGTTAGTCCAAGGAGGTAGACCCATGCACTCATTACAGATAGAGTGTGGCTACTGGTACTCACCCAAGGGCATGTTACCTAGTTCTGTTTAAATCAGGCAACAGGGGGACAGAAAAAAAGGCAACAAAGAAATCAAAAATATATTCCCCCAGATGAAATTATATGGTATGATGGTATTCATGGATATACCACAATACAACGTGAATATGATATTTCAAGGGTTTACACACATTTTAACCAACACATTTCGTGGAAAGCCTGTACATGAGGACATGGGAACACCGTACAACCTTTCATGGGGACTGATTAACTGTTATTTGATTGAGGTACAACTTTGTTATATGTAGGTCCGTTATTGTGGTATCATTTAAGGCAGAGGTGTCCAATCCTGCTCCTGAAGGGCCAATGTCCTGCAGAGTTTAGCTATAACCATAACTAATCACACCTGAACCAGCCTATCAAGATCTGCAGGACCTCTGCTAGAATCTTTCAAGCAGGAGTGTTTGAACTGGTTGGAGCTAAACTCCGCAGGACGTTGGCCCTCCAGGCGCAGGACTGGACACCCCAAATTTAAGGCATCAAAAAATGAATTCTGGTCAGATATATAATTTCAACAATCTCAGGTGGTTCTTGGGCAAAATAAGCTGCAATGTGGACCACACTTAATGCTGATGCTGAGACCACAAACTCAACACAACATTTCAAGTTCAGTGCTGTAGTCGAGAAAAGCTCATTCGAGTCCAAGTCTAGGCCAAGACCTGAATAGGTAAAGTCAGAGTCAAGAACGAGACCTATGGAGGGTTGAGTCAGAGTCAAGACAGAGATCTGAAGAGGGTCAAGTTCGAGTCAAGACCGAGTCCAAGCTCTTCCAAGCCCATGACAAGACAGACTTGTGTCGAACAATACTAACAGAGTTGCAAAGGGCACCCTGGCCTGCTCTTCCAGTTAACCATTAGCACCCGGGACTATGATTTGTGTTTCGGCCATTAGCCTGTTTTATAAAATATTCAGGCTTACACCACTGAAAATGAAAGTGTGCATATCTCCATCACAAGATTCACACTGCTTGCATTGTCATAAATAGTGCATAAAACAACTACACATGCTTAAAGTTTCTGACAGGTTCTGGGCAATACTTGATTTGTTTGAGGGTGGTTTGCAAGAATTTTGGCTTGTGCAACTCCATGATTAGTCATCAAAGACTCGACACATCAACTAGTGGCAGAACTAATCAACTAGTTGGTGCACACCCTAGACTAGTGGTAGAAAATACTGCTCTTGTACCACTTTTCCACTGGGGCTGGTGAGTAGCTTGAGTCAGGGCTTGCCCAGAGCTCGTTTTCCAATGACCAATGACTGATCAAGACCAGCAAGTTTTCGGGGCTAGTCTGGAAACAAGATTCAGGCCCTAGTCCATGTTTTTTTTTTTTTTTTGTGAAAAAGCACAGCCTGCTTCCAGATCGGGCACTGGCTCCAGCACCAGCCCCGGTGGAAAAGTGGAACTAGAGGGCTACCTTCATGCAGACTTCAGTTCCAAACCTGCTCCAACACACCTGCTTGTTATTTTCAAGTAATCCTGAAGACCTCGATTAGCTTGAGGTATGTTTGATTAGAACTGGAGCTAAACTCTGGATATTAGCTCTCCAGGAGCAGGCCTGGTCACCCCTGCTCCAGAGTCCACAATTGCACTTTACCTCAGATTGGAAAACAGTAACTTTATCAAATTTTGTGATTGAGTATGTGCAGAATCTCACACACCAAAATAAATAAATAAAAAAATCCTTCCGGGTTTTTTATGATTAGCAAAATCTTTCACTATGAGCATTCTGGCATGCTAACAGGGCTGGGTGGTACAGCCAAGGTCTCTGTTAAGGTCTTAGGGCCTGGGGTCAAAGGGCTAACATAAGCTTCAGGAGGAATGTCCCTACCTTGCAGAGCATTCCCCAACAACGCATCCAGTTCCGGGTTAAACTCTGCCTTCTCTTTCAGCATGTGGAAGAGCAGCTGGTTTTGAGTGGCACTGTTAATCTCAGTTTGCTTGAGCCGCCCCTCCATCACCTTTATCTGAGATTCCTTCTGAGCTGCCTGTAGACCCTGAAAACATGTGGTCAGGATGAACACCAAATGTGCTAATGTTTTCAAAATGAATTAAACTGTTTATGAGAATGGAACTTTTAACATTATAGCCTGTAACAGAGAAGACCAAAGCGGATTAACAGTTTTGTGATTGGACACCTTGTTGATGGCCATGGACATGAAATGGTCCAGTAGAAATCGAGCTTCAGCTAGAGTGCAGGACCCAATCACAGCTGAGATATCAACAGCATCACCTTCTTCCTACAAATGAAAAAATATATATAAAGTATATCATTTTTTCAAACATTTATACTAGTGGTATATTTTGAGTAATTGGAGTGAATTCATAGAGTTTTAAAGAAACAATCCAGTAGTTTGATTTAAAGGGGTCATGACATAAGAAATCAAATTTTCCTTGATCTTTTGACATATAAGAGGTCTTTGTAAAATGAAAATATCCTGCAAGTAATCACTGACACCATCTACACTGGATGCAGTACACAGATGCCCGTTCAATTTATGATGTGTTTAAGTCTGCTGACAACAGGACAAATGGAAGAGTAAAAGAATGTTGATTTTGACACATCCTGTTTAAACAGCTCCCAGCTCCAGTTTTAGGCTGTCTACACTGGACACATCAAAGTAAACATTAAAATTTTTATGTTTGTCTTTCTGAACGGGTGCATGATTATGCTGTATGGTATTGAAGCATCCATTGTAGTGCGTTGCATCGCAACGCCCCGTTCGCTTTGACGTGTTCATGACCTGCTTAATCTTTGAAGGTCTAAATGCACTGAATTTTGTCTTGCACTTCTGTAACTGAAGACAAATGTCTTTTCCTACGTAACGCATCAGCCATGGTCCCACACTGGCTAAACACCCAGTGGCTCCGCCTGCTACAGTAGCCACGCCCCAAATGTTTGGATGGTGCCTGGGAGGCTCAATGTTTACACCTTTGGGGGAGATAAACCCATGGATGGCATACTAATAGTAGTCAATGAACAATAAATTGGGTTAAGAGAATGTATTTTAACATTAAAAAAAACCAAAAAAAAAAAAACCTCTTAATGCCAATGAACTGATTCAGATTCGTTTCAGTGAACTGATGCAATGTCATTACAGTGATCACAGAAGGAGCGTTTTATTCAACTGTAAGTGCCCTGCACAGTGAACTTCACAGGATATTCCACCATTTTAAGTGAAGTTCCAATCTGAAGGGAGAGAACATGTTCAGTTCGAAGGGCACTACAAACAGCATAGGGAATAAGAGTACACCGATACTTCACAGGAAGTGGGGAGAGGAATTTACCCAATAGCCATTGCTCTTCACTCCAGCGCTTAAAGAAATTTAAATTAAATAAAGGCAGTAAAAAGTAGTCAAAGCACCAATGTTATTACTGAGGAGTGGTTTGTACACAGTTGCTTGCAGGTTGTTTGCAGTTACAGTGATCATGATTACATTTAAATGAGATAAAATATACATCTAATCTAACCAAATTACGTTTATTTTCATATTAAACATCGCAAAAGATAATTATCACTCATCTTAGCACTTTCAAATCTAACATTTAATATTTAATTAATAATAAAGGTATATTTCTATAAATACACAGTACGAACGTATGGTCATTTTTATTATTTTTATTTACAGAAGTATATTATGTGATCACATTGTGAACTCCTCCAATATGCACAACGTGGCATGGGCGTAATGCATTTTGTCAAGTGAACTTCAACAGATATCCCATGCTCAGGGAGTAGGGAGCAGTGAGAGTTGCCTCACCTTGGCTTCCTCCATCTGCATGATGTTGGCCTGACAGTCAGAGATGCTGTCGTTGATGTAGTCGATGTTGGCCAGCAGAGACTCCAGCTCCTCATTTAAAGACTGAACATCTTTTTCTACCTCCGGTTCTTCCGCCAGCAGTCTCTCTCTCTTTCTGTTTATCTTATCCCGCCGGCGCGTCAGCTCTTCACGTTGCTGTGGATGGGATTTCGAACAATGAGAAGCTAGACAAGTTTGTACAGAGCTTTTATTAGGAATGCAAATGCAATTACATTGCAAAAAGGTTTCAAGTAAAAGTTAAGCAAGTATGATCAGTGTATATATTTTTACCTACAGTATTAGCATTAAAGGGATAGTTCACCCAAAAATAAAAATTATCCCATAATTTACTCATCCTTCAGCCATCCTAGGTGTATATGACTTTCTTCTTTCAGACAAACACAATCTGAGTTATATTAAAATATATCCTGGCTCTTCCAAGCTTGATAGCCCCTAGTGAAGGGGGTGTGAGATTTTGAAGCCCAAATGAGTACATCCATCCATCATAAAAGTAATCCATACGGCTCCAGGAGGTTAATAAAGGCCTTCTGAAGTGAAGAGATGGGTTTTTATAAGAAAAATAAACTATAATAACTAGCTTCCAGCAGACGGCCATATGCATCAATTTTTGGTGAAAGAGTAACCCTTGACCTGACGCATGATGTATTGACGAATGTGGAAGCGCATAGGATAGAGCAAAACAAAACACAGGTCACGAGTTAAAAGTCTAAAACGAGAATTTTTAAAGAGAAATGTCAGAGAATTTCGTCATAAGAGAAGAGGAGCTTGAGTTTGTTGCACAGTCCTATTTGTTTGAACCACGAGAGGCGTCTAAGTTTACGATACTCCTACATCCTATGTCATGCGTCAGGTCAGGGATTACTCTTTTGGCGTAAATCGATGCGTATAGCTGTCTGCTGGAAGCTAGTTATTATAGTTTATAAAGTTTTAAATATGGATATTTTTCTTACAAAAACCCATTGCTTCGCTTCAGAAGGCCTTTATTAACCCACTGGAGCCGTAAGGATTACTTTTATGATGGATGGATGGATGTGTTTTTTTTGGGGCTTCAAAATCTCGAGCCCCATTTACTACCATTAAGAAGCTTGGAAGAGCCAGGATATATTTTAATATAACTCCGATTGTGTTCGTCTGAAAGAAGATAGTCATATACACCTAAGACGGCTTGAGGGTGAGTAAATCATGGGATAATTTTCATTTTTAGGTGAACTATCCCTTTAAGGCAGATTTGTCATTGTAAAGTAAGTGTTTCTCATGATACCAGGTTGATTTGTACCTTTAAAAGACGATTCATGTCAGTCTCCATATTGGAAATTGTCACGCGCTGCATGATAATATCGGAGATGCGGCGTTCCAAACTCTGCCATTTTCCACGAGCCACTCGGGTGGAGTATATTCCAACCGGTCTGCGATGGTATAATCTAAAGCAAACAATTGTCAGTCACAGGCATAATGAGTTCACGTACACATATTTACAGTGCGCACATGAGGCCTGTATAATGTACCTGGTTCCATTAGATGCTCCTGAGCCCAAGTATGTCCGACCTGAGGGTGGTCTGTGAGAGAGGTCCTGGTTTGGATCGTGAAGATTGACCTTTCGTGTGACCTTTCCTGATATGGGCCGCACCTGTCTCCTCAGAGCGGTTACCTGAGAGAGACAGCAGTAATCACTACAGGAAACGTTTGAAAATGCAATTATGTCTTATCTGACTGCCAAAATGAATAGTCAGATTAAAAAAATTATTAACGGATGAATTGACAATAAAAATATCTGAATGCCTAAATTATGGCATTAATATTTGGTACTTTTCCACTCACATAGAAGTAAATCTATATAATATTCAAATGTACTATATGAAAGTATTTATATAATAAATATACAACCATAGTGGCCCTAAAAAAAAGAATTTAGGCATTTAAAAAGTATAAGTGTATTACAGTATATAAGTGCATTAGTGTTATTTTACTATTATTTATATACTTTTAGAATATCTATTAATATTTTGAATTAGCTATTCATTTTATAATTTCAGAAATTTTGTTATGTACTTTTGTTATTTTTATTTTTAATATTCCTATTTTGCTTTAAAGGGTTAGTTACAATATCTAGTGATGGGCGATTTCAAAACACTGCTTCGAAGCTTTTCGAATCTTTTGTTTTGAATCAGTGGTTCGGATCGTGTAAATGAAGCCTCGTTTACTGAAATCACGTGACTTTGGTGCTCCGAACCAGTGATTCGAATCAAAAGATTCATAAAGCTTCGAAGCAGGGTTTTGAAATCGCCCATCACTAGATATAATTGAAAAGTCGTTATTTTGTTTTTTGACGCACAAAAAGTATTCTCGTCGCTTTATAATATTAAGGTAGAGAGACTGTACTCACATGAACTGTTTTAAATAGAGAACTACTTTTCTAGTTTTTAAGATCATCAAATATTAGTTCAATTCAACTACAAAGAAGCTCTGTAGAAAACAGTGATGTCATCATCCAGCTCAGCTCAGTTCTCGTACAATAGTGTTGGTACAGTCAAATCAATAATATTGCCGAACATTAAGTGTATAGTATATACACCGATCAGGCATAACATTATGACCACTGACAGGTGAAGTGAATAACACTGATTATCTCTTTATCACGGCACCTGTTAGTGGGTGGGATATATTAGGCAGCAAGTGAACATTTTGCGAAGTTGATGTGTTAGAAGCAGGAAAAATGGACAAGCGTAAGGATTTGAGCGAGTTTGACAAGGGACAAATTGTGATGGCTAGACAACTGGGTCAGAGCATCTCCAAAACTGCAGCTCTTGTGGGGTGTTCCTGGTCTGCAGTGGTCAGTATCTATCAAAAGTGGTCCAAGGAAGGAACAGTGGTGAACTGGCGACAGGGTCATGGGCGGCCAAGGCTCACTGATGCACTTGGGGAACGAAGGCTGGCCCGTGTAGCTCAAATTGCTCAAGAAGTTAATGCTGGTTCTGATAGAAAGCTGTCAGAATACACAGTGCATCGCAGTTTGTTGCGTATGGGGCTGCATAGCCGCAGACCAGTCAGGGTGCCCATGCTGACCCCTGTCCACCGCCGAAAGTGCCAACAGTGGGCATGTGAGCATCAGTACTGGACCATGGAGCAATGGAAGAAGGTGGCCTGGTCTGATGAATCATGTTTTCTTTTACATCAC
This sequence comes from Mylopharyngodon piceus, assembly GCA_039654765.1. NCBI lineage: Eukaryota > Metazoa > Chordata > Actinopteri > Cypriniformes > Xenocyprididae > Mylopharyngodon > Mylopharyngodon piceus. Next base: position 402,013 of record JBCHWC010000099.1, read on the forward strand.
GTGGATGGCCAGGTGCGTGTACGTCGCTTACCTGGGGAACACATGGCACCAGGATCCACTATGCGGAGAAGACAAGCCTGCAGAGGCAGTGTGATGCTTTGGGCAATGTTCTGCTGGGATACCTTGGGTCCTGCCATCCATGTGGATGTTACATTGACACGTACCACCTACCTAAGCATTGTTGTCATAGGTGGTCATGATGTTATGCCTGATTGGTGTATATATATATATATATATATATATATATTATATATTTATATATGGTAGATGTAGCGTCTGGATCGATCAAACACACAATTGTAAAAGTCAATCTTCACAACATGCAGACTCCGTAATGTCTGCCCCCCAGTACATTTTGTGTATCATTACTGTTTGTATATTGTTCTTTTGTATATTGTATAGTGTTATGCATGTCTGATAATAGAACTGTTAGATAATGTAGCCTATCTAGGTGGTGTTTAATATCAAATAACTCCTTGTTTAATGACTCACACTTTAGTGGACATCACCATCTCATAGAATGCATTGTATGTTTGTTATATATTTAGTATAAATGGACACAACCTGCTAGTTTACTTCCCTCATGCAAACGAGGTCACTTTCAAACAAAGAAACTCCTGCCAGAGAATTGCACCTTTCTCATTGGTCAAGCCAAAACTCAAAGGTGTGACTTCTTTAGAGGTTAAAAAACCCCCACACAGATCTTCTGGTCAGCGTTCGCTCTTCTGGTCTTCTGCCTTTGTTCTTGCTGATTCTACTGATTGCTGGTCAACTCACCTGGCCAGCTGACCTCATTCACTTCAAGCCATGCACAACTTCCTCAACAACAGGGTCAATTTAACAGCGCAAGTTCAACGTCATTTCTTCATTCAATGCAGAAGATATTGATTACAACTTCAGCACCATCGGACCGATCCATCAAGTATTTCTCCCAAGACTGCATATCCGAACGCTCCTCAACAGCTAAGGCATTTGCAAGTATCGTACATTTGAACACTAAATGGCGATTTAGTATTAAGTTGTTAACCCCTCTGTTAACAAAGGTGCTTTATTGTGAGAAACTGATGGCTCTTCCAGCTCGTTAAATGACTCTTTTCATAGCTCCATTCCCCTGTTATGCTACGGTTTAATTTAATTTCCACTCTCTCATTTCCTATGTATACGTGATTTATATGTCTGTGTGTGTTTAGTCTAGCTATGTGTTTTGTGATTTAGTTAAATAAAACTTTGTGCACATTCTTGCGAGTTGATTCTGATCTGCTTATAAACCAATGCATTATTTTTCTGTGGCCACGGAAAATATCCTTTCTGAAGAGTTGATAGACGATCAATACTGAGTGTTCGCTGGCCGAACAGATTAATTGATTGTAATTTTAATTCAGCTACAACAAGTTAATTCGATTAACTGATTCAAATATTTATAATTAGTTATAACGAGTTATGATTAATTAATCATATTTCCCTTTTGAGCTAATTCGCTACATAGACATTGTAAACAGACTGTGTTGTTAGGAATATGGGACTACTGATACAAACATCTTGTATTTTATATACACAATAAGCAGAATAATTGCAACAAAAAGAAAAAAATGTGGATTTAGTGTTAGAAAGCATGAAGCTTGTGGTCTGTCAGTCAAGTCCGAAGCAAGATGCAACCCATAGCAATGCGTTATGGCAACAACATCTCAAATAGTCTGACGGCAGATAAAAATAAACAGCAATAAATGACTTTCGAGTGATTTGTTACAAAAGCGCGCATCAAATATGCTAAACACAGAAGCTTGAACGTATGTGTGTGATGTGCTAGAATAGACCTCATAGTTCTCACGCATCATGCACGCACATTTGAGCTTCTTCTTTTCCTTTTAATGGAAAAATATAAAAGTAAGTGACTTATTTTCGGGGTATATGCATGTTTAAGGAAATGAAATGTATAACACTAGGATTTTAATGATAATGTAAGTTAATAATATATTTTATATTTTAAATCAATATTTTAAACATTATTTTATTGTGTGATTAAACAAATATCAATGTGTCACACTTTGTAGGTACAGTAGAAACAAACTTCAGGTAAAAAAAATTAACCTCCTCAGTTTTTCTGCGCAGAATGAGCTCCTGTTGTCTCTTTTGAGCTTCAAGCAGTTTCAGCTGATGCTGTTCAAGAGAAAAAAAAACACATCACATTGAGCATATTTCACTGTCAGTTGGCTCTTTCATGCTGCACCAGAGTTATTTTCCCATCATGCACCTCCTGTTTGCGCTGGTCCTTCTTAAGTGAGGCAATCTCTCGGTTCCTGCGGGATTCGGCCATTCTGCTCTTCTCCTGCTGCTCCTTCATCTGCTTCATCAGACGCACCTGACAACAGTCACCATAGTAACAGTCAGCTCATTTCAATGCTAATTTTGCTGTAGGATTTGTGCTTTAGAAAGTGGATAATGATAATTAGAAAGACTATTTGTGCAGTATGTGTACTAATTTGAATTAAGGTATGAAACAAGATTCAGAATTAGAATCTGAATTTAAGGAATTTAATAGAACAAAATTCAATGTCTTAATTTTAATTATCTTAATTGGACTGCTTTTTGATTATGTGATAAAATTATGTGAGTAACTGTGACAAATTCAATTACATAACTACCATATCTTATTAATATGATTTTGGCAAACAGTTTTCATTTTCATGAAGAGTGGTATTTTCATGAAGAGTGGTAATAATTCTGGAGCTGACATACATCTAGAATTGCCATCTTGCTTAGCAGTAGAAAAACCTTTACAAAATTAAATAGAATGTACTTTAATTTGGACTATGGACATTTCTGATGTGTGACATTTCGTATGTGATTATAATGCAATATATTATATAACCATTATGTTCAATATGTCACTATTTATTTTTATAGTCATCTATAAACAACTTAGTAGAGATTTTGAGAAAAGAAGCCAATTCTTAATTTTTGCAGTATGTTGCAGTAGGGGTGCTGTGTCTATTAACCACTGGGAGGCGCTGTTTATAATCAAATATTTTGTGTTGTAATGGTGATTCAGCATTCTTCAGTGATTCAGTATACAGCCATGTTCAGTCTCCATGGTGACACTTACTTTGGTTTTCTTCATTTCAGCCAGATCCAGCTGTAGTTTCTTTAGTTGTTTCTCATACTGTGATTGGTTCTTCAGTAGACGAGCGTGTTCTTTCTGAGCCGCCTGTAGTTTCTGCAGCTCTTTGTTCATGACACCGAGTTTCTTCTCGTATTCTGCTTTTATTCGTTTGCTCTTGTCCTCAGTGCATGATTCCATGGAGCCTAAAACAAAACATAAAAAAAAAACCAAACAAACAAAAAACAAAACAAAACCGAAGAAACCAAACAAAAAAACAAACAAACAAAAACAAAACAAAAACCAAACAAGAAACAAAACAGAATTTCTTAGCTTTTCTCAGGGCATATTGCAGGCCGGACTCAAACCTGATCTACATGTTAAGAGTATTGTGTTTGTGTGTGTTAACAGCAGAGTCATGACTCTGACTTAAATATATTTATTAAATATATTTAAAGTCATCATGAAATCAAAATTTCAATATTTACTTAAAGACTATATATAAGAATTTTTCATGTATTAATCACTTTTTGTATTGCCAATGTGTGAACAGCTTATAACGAAACTTAAAAAAACGAGACCTTCCCGACTTCCTAGGTTGTCTATGAAAGCCTGTAGACTGATTTTTATGTGAAGGACTCAGGCCGGTTTCACCAGGAAAATCAAAAGGATGTGACGTTTTCGCACACTCTCGAGAACCTCTCTTCTGTTCAACGACACATAAAATAAATGTTTATACAATGTTCAGGATAATTCCGAGCTATTCTGTACTGTAATGTCAATGTGTCATGCAAGAAAAGGGATTAATTTAAACTATAGTCCCACATAGCCAGATCTATATAGCCTGTAGTCTCAAATATAGGCCTACTTTATAATCAAACTATTATAACAGTGTTTTTAATCACCTCATCTGTCGACATGATGCCGAATGCGAATTTCAGAGATCTTGCAAAGATATCCACATCGCTATGATCAGATGCTTTAACTGCTGTTTTCTCACCGCTGTCATTTTTGTTGTGCGTATATTTTGCTATTGAGAGGAAAGTGCGCAGCACATTTTTACATACTCAGCGCTGACTCGCGCATATGAGCCGCTCTATTCACCATATAGAAAATAGTAATAGTGTGAACAAGTGACCAATTTCACCCGCAGCTTCAGCATCTATTTATAATGCAGGGGGCGGGATGCTTCAGATTCTAGAGAGCACTTGATTGGACAGAAAATGTGATGAGAAGCTGAAGTGCAGCATGATGGCATCAAAATCGTTGGAAGTGAGAGACTGTAACTCTTGAATGCTTATATCTTCTAAATGCGAATTTTGTCATTGTTTTGGAGCACACTAGCTTATAGATAACAGTAAAGCTAACATATTCATACTAAAAGCCAAAAAAACTTCAATTTTGATTTCATGGGGACTAATGTATGTTTCTGGCCTTATCGTGAATGACTAGTGCATGTTGTTCCAAAGAAAACAACAAAAAAAGTTTGTGTTTTTCACAATCTTTCATTAAACTTTAATAACTGAAAGTAAGAAATTTACCTTTACTTATTTTTCAACTTACCCATGTTCTGCAGCACGCGGTCTCGCTCCAACTGCGTGTCTCTGATTTTGCACTGCAGCATCATGAGTTTCTGTTCATACTGTTGTTTGAGCGTGTGCAGACGTCTCTGACTGTTCTCAAGCTCATCGATCAATTTCTGCTTGATGGCGATCTCACATGTGATGTTGGCCAGATCAGCCTGAAAGTCCTCTGATCAATACAACAAAAATGAATAAATAAATAAAATGTGTTTACATACAGATAATCATTAAACAGAATATTTTCACATTAAATATTAATATAAATAAAATTCACATTATATATGTGCTATATTGTATTTAAAAAAAAATGCAATATTTTATTTGTACATCATTTTCTTTAAAACTAATAGAATTTGCATACTGAAATCCTCTTTTACTGAGAATTTGTCCTAATATTTTTTTTTTTTATGTAGCTTTAAGGCTGGTTTATAAAAAATTGTTTTACAGTACATTGTTTTACAGTAAACATCAGTACCCTTCTCATCCAGTTCAGAGTCAGACTCATCAGAGCTCTCCTCAGCATCCATTTCCTCTTCCTCAACTTCCTCATCATCTTCCTCTCCATCCCCCTCCTCACGGTCACTGGCCTCCTATCGGAAACAATTTCATTTCAAAGACTGAATAATGAGCTTCAGCCATAAAATATGTTCTGATAGGGCAAGTGGACTGTCAATCATACCATCTCTGGCTCTTGAATGGTTGATTCTAACTGTTCTCTCTCGCTAATCTTCTGTTCGCCATCAACTGTTTCATCTTTGTTGGCACTGCAGGAGAAAATCAAAATTAGAAATTAAAAAAATATTTGTAAAAGCACTGTTTTTAAATATGCAGCATAGATTATCTGAAACAGAAAACAGAAAATTAGGGGGGAAGGAAAGAAAACTTGGTATTATGATGGACAAGATGCAACAGAAAAGTTAAATGGTTGGTATATTATGAAAGCAGATTTGCTCTTTTGAAAACACCGGAAATTCAAAACTTCCTCTCTAGTTCACTCAGACCATTTATTAAAACTAAAATGTTAAAACATCTCATTCAGAAATCTTCATGGCTATGATGTCACAGCCATGAGCTCATTAGCATATGACCGCCCACATTCACATTTCAACACTTAATGAGAAAATTGACCCGCCCCGATAAACAACACTGTGAACTATTAGCAAAAACTATTAAAAAGCACTTTTGGTAATTGAAATAAAGCTCAAATAAAATAAAGATATTAAATGAAAAACTCAGTTTTGAAAGTTTAAGTTAAGGGCAAGCTCACACTACAGGACTGTAAGACTACCTGAATCGTGATTGGTGCTCACACTACACAACAAGGTTTCTTGTCATCTGTCATGGTCTTGTTATAGCAGCGCGCAACAGTCCCGACCAACAACGAAAAAAAAATTCTTACATAAATTTATGCGAGAAATTACGAGATTTCTGTTTATACCATCTGCACTGTGATTGGCTGGATTAGTTCTACCTTGTCATTGCATCGCACACAATACAAGATCACATGATGATAATATCAAACAGGTGTGAAAATATTGTAGCATCTGTGACTGCTGGAAAAAGGCTCAGATCACGTCAATGACCTGCTCATACTTAACAAGCATCAGCAACCACAATGGGCACTGATTTAGCCACGAACCGAGGGTTTTATCGCAGACCTTGGAAATCTGTCTGCAACAGCAAAATCCAGCCAAAGGTCGTGTAGCGTAAGCTTGCCTTAAAGGGATAGTTCACCCAAAAAAGAAGATATTTTGAAGAATGTCGGTAACCAAACAGTTGATGGGCCCCACTGACTTCCATAGTATTTTTTTCCATACTATGGAAGTCAATGGGGTCCATCAACTGTTTGTTTACAGGCATTCTTCAAAATATCTTCTTGTGTGTTCAGCAGAAGAAAGAAACTCATACAGGTTTGGAACAACATGAGGGTGAGTAAATCATGACAGAATTTTCATTTTTGGATGAACTATCCCTTTAAGATCAAGTACTAAAATTATTAAAACTTAAAACTAAATTAAAGCTAAATAGAAATATTAAAAACTAATAAAAATGTCAAAAGCACATTAAACCAAAATTAAAATGAAAACTGAAAAATATATAAATAAAAGCTTAAAAATAGTGATAAATACTATAATACCATATAAATATTACTAAAGTTGTTGTAAGAGGGCGGAAAATGGTCATAAAGAATTAAGTAAACGTCATGGAAATGTTGTTGAAATGTCACCTGGACATGCTCTTAACGGGTTTCATGAGATTCACCCATTACTACTACTATTTTTTTTTTTTTTTTACCCAAATACACTTTAAAGCACATGAATGAAGTATAAACATTTTCTGGGCTGTTCTCCAAGGCTGGAAACTACCCGCCTGAAAGACAATCAGAATTCAAAGGTTTCAAGCAGAGATGAAACACAGGGGGTTATGGTTAATTATAGAGGGGAAAGAGAGACACAGGGACAAACCTGTCTTCCTCCACCTCTTCCTCCTCATCCTCCTCTTTCTTGTCGCCCAGCAGCTGCTGGAGTCTTCAGCGGTCAGAGGTCAGAGGTGAAGGGTTAAAGAGAAGAAACGAGGAGCACAGAGAGAGACAGATAGAGAGGGTACGGTACAGACATTAGTAAAGACGTTGTTGATTACATGCAAACGTTCATTGTGGATAAGAACGCATTATATCAAGGGTATTATGGCTGATATAATATCTCTCTAGGTTTATTTTGTTAACTCTTTCAGCATCATTAATCCAGTCAAAAAGTGTCACATGATCCTTCAGAAATCATTCTAATAAAATAAAAGATTTTTCCTCAAAGGAGCTCATGCAAAACAACAACAGCAACAACCGTTTTTCTATCTGCCATTAGCAGGTGTGGTAAAAAACCCTGATTACAGTCTTTACAATAATGCCTGACGTAGTAATTACACCGCTGAAAGAACAATACAGCTCACCATGAAACCAGACAAATCCCACAATGCTTCTGTTTCACTCAGCTAGAGATGAGGGGCAATTATTCATAACACACTCACTCTGAGCCAGTTACCATGGCAACAGCCCCTCCAGATACCACCTCACACTAAGATCACTTTCACCCTTTTATTACCTCTTTTTTTTCTTCTTCTCCTTCCTCTTCAGTTTCTCCAGATCTTTCTTGGCGATCTCGATGATGTCGGTGGTCTCCTGGCTTGGGTCGGCCCCTAGCAGGGCAGGAGAGAATGTTCCAGAAGTTCCGTAGAACTGAGGACGGCTGGATGCTCGCGTGAGGTTTCTCCTCAGGTTTTCATTCACTGCTTCGCTCTCCAGAAGTTTGGCTCTGAAATGCACACAGAAATGTAGAATACTTATTTTATAAAACAAAAAAACACAATCGGAGTTATATTAAAAAATATCCTGGCTCTTCCAAGCTTTATAATGGGAGTGAATGGTACCCGAGATTTTGAAGCCCCAAAAAACGCATTCATCCATCCATCATAAAAGTAATACAGACGGTTCCAGGGGGTTAATAAAGGCCTTCTGAAGCGAAGCGATGGGTTTTTGTAAGACAAATATCCATATTTATAACTTTATAAAATAATAACTAGCTTCCGGCAAACGCCGTATGCATCGAGTTCTGGCAAAAGAGTGACCTGACCTCTGACCTGTCACATGATGTACTGGCGGACGTGCAGAGGATAGAGCAAAACAAAACACCGGTCACGAATTAGAAGTCTAAAACGAGAATTTTTAAAGAGAAATGTCAGAGGATTTCAATATAAGAGAAAAGGAGCTTGAGTTTGTTGCCCAGCCCTATTTGTTTGAACTGCGAGAGACGTCTAAGCTTACGCTTCTTCTACATCCTACGTCATGTGTCGGGTCAGAGGTCACTTATCCGACATAACTCGATGCGTACAGCCGTTGTGGGAAGCCATTTTTGTTACGAAAACGCATCGCTTTGCTTCTGAAGGCCGTTATTAACCCCCTGGAGCCGTATGGATTACTTTTATGATGGATAGATGTGCTTTTTTGGGCTTCAAAATCTCTGGCACCATTCACTCCCATTATTAAGCTTGGAAGAGCCAGGATATTTTTAAATATAACTCCGATTGTGTTTGGCTGAAAGAAGAAAGTCATATACACTTAGGATGGCTTGAGGGTGAGTAAATTATGGGATCATTTTCATTTTTGGGTGAACTTAGCGAACTTTAATGCCTTTAGCGAGGGAAAGAACTACAATCCCATGAAGCATTGCAACAGCAAAAAAAAGAATGATGGCGAAACTATTCATTTTTAAAAATGTTAAATATATATAAAAAACAATATATATAGGCAGGCGGAGCTAAAGAGCTCTTTTGGCAAGTGTTGCATTTTTTCGACTCTCTGATTGGTGGAATGTTCTGTACAGCATCATGGGTAATGTAGTTTTTCATCACAAATTCCACTGTTAAACACAATTATTTTAAAAATAAGCTGAAATAATGCAGGCTGATGGCTTCAGTGGAAGAAAATACCATCAATTAACAACCTCGTAGCTCTCAGTAGGTCCGTCTTTAAAGGTTTATGAGTTATCGTTCAAAATCAGTTTCCCTATAGAGAAAATGAATTGAGTATTTACTTCCGGATCCCGACTGTTGTACTCTATTCTACATTATTAAGTGTGAAAAACATAAGCAAACACAGTATAGATTTATAATATCAGCCTCATATAGGACATCAGAAAAAAATATAAAAATACCAGCTATTGTATCAGACAAATATTTCTTCAAAAGGTTGTTTTACCTCAGATCCTCAATCTCCTTGATGTAATTCTGAATCATATTTCCAATCTCCTCACTGCCTTCACCTGAAAAAAGTCAATATTCTGTCAACATCTATCAAACATCTTCCAAAGTCCATTGACTGATGTCAACTGACAGTATTTCCCATGAGCAGCACTGATATATCGATGTACCTGCTCTGGAGAGCACCTGATTGGCCTGTTCACTGAGCAGCTGCGTGAGGCGAGCGCCCTGGGCGTCGATGGCTTCCTGCATGGCCTTCACGCGCATGCGCAGATTATTGTTCTCTATCTGCAACATCGAGTTCTCATGGAACATGTCATTGATGCTTTCCAGCCCATCCTCTCCAACCATACGCTTCCCCTGAGAAACAGACACAGTTTTACTTCATTTACCAAACATCCACACAAACAATACATTTGCTTCTTAATATTTTTTATATTTCTTTTTCAATTAAATGCTGTTCTTTGGAATTTCTATCATCAAAGAACCCTGAAAAAAAAAATCCAGAAAAATTTGATCAGATTGCTTGTTAATTTGGAAACCATTTTTGAGTGTGATATACCTCTGACAGTCCAATCTCAATAATTCTACACTATTTGGTTCACCCCTACCTGCAAACTCTGTGTTAGTAGGTCAGATCTTGAACCATTACCCATTAACTACCTTTATTTTGAGAATACTTTGAAGACAACATGTCAGAATTGAAGTCCAACTCACGTAGAACGTTCTCAAGCCTAACATCTCCTTCCTATCAGAACCACTCTTTTAGTCGATAGCGCAATCTCACCGTTCTGTACTCCATGAGCTCCATCTGCAGTCGGGCGATCTCCGTCCTGAGTGCACTGATCTGCTGGCTGGCCTTGTCTTGGTTCACCATCACCTTGTTCTTGATGTTGCGTGCTCTATTGGCATACTTCAGTGTGTTCAGTGTTTCCATGAAGTCCTGATCTGATGGGCTGATGCAGGCGATCATCACTGTTTGACTGAGAGACCAGAGAAAATGTCTCATACTGCCTAACGCTACAGTGCCAAATAAAGGATTTAACCTGGATATGGATCAATTCTGAAGTCCTTTAAAATACATTGTTGTAAATGCTTTGATGTTGACGAAAACTGCCATTATCATGTTATAATTCTGTTATTATCTTGTTATTATACTGTTATTTCAAATTTGTGTGCTGTTCATGAGGAATACTGTGAATCAGAGCAAACCAAAGGGCTTCATATCAGTGTATGAAGAATTTTAAATAAAGCTGACTATTTTTTAGATAAAGAAAGTGAAGATTTAAAATATGACTATGTACTATATTTCAAGTCTTCTGAAATCATATGATGGCTTTGACTAAAATTGACTACATTTAAGTTTTTATTCAGCGATGTATTGAAATATTCACTGAAATCAAATTTGGTGCCATTTTTCAGGTTCTGACATTATGTTCTTTTGAAAGGCTACATATTTGATTTAAAAGCGACATCCGCAGGCAAGATTATCAATGATTTATCCTTCAATTTCAGTCTGCTTATCACACAAAGCTGTTGTATGACTTTAGTAGATCTGGAATATACCACAGTGCATATAGTGCATACGGACTACTTTTGTGTTTATGCTTTTTAGAGCTTGACAGACATTTGGTCACTACAAATGACCAAAATTCTTCAAAATTACTCTCAGTGTTTTAACACACACACACACACACACACACACACACACACACACACACACACATAAACATTCAAAATGAAAGTGAGGAAAAATTGACAGAATTTAAATTTTTTCAGAAAATTTCACACAGACCTGTTTCCACCCAGTGAATCCTGCAGAAGGCGAGTGAGTTTGGAGTCTCGGTAAGGCACATGAGTCGATCGTTTGCTTCTGTCTCCTAAAGCACTGATGACATTGCCCAACGCCAGCTACATCACAGCAAGGAAAGAGCAGAGAAAAATATTACAGGTTCTGTTACGGTTCTTCTTATATTAAATATTTCTAGCCTGAAGAGATCTGTGGAAGTTTTGTTTTTATTATGTGTTATTATTTAGTAATATTACTCATTCTGACCAATCCACAGTTAATTGAGATGCCCTCTTTGGCTCGGTCCCCCGTGGCCCCCGTCCTCTTGAGTCTCTCTGATCCAGCCAGATCCACGAAGTGAAACTTGGCTGTGAGCGTTTCAAACTCTTCCATCTCAGATGAGCTGTTGGCCAGTCGATTGTCTGTCTCATTGTCCTGCTCTGGGGGCTGGACAAAAAAAAAAAAAAAAAAAAAAAAAAAAAAAACATGCACGAAAATTGAATTAAGACATCAACATAGACTGTAGGTGGAAGGTATTCAAAAATGGCATTTTCCTAATAATATGGCAGCTATGGGAATGTAAGCCCTTTAGTTATAAGTGCCTGATATTTTTGCTCTAGAATACGATTACACATTAACTGAATTGAATAATATATATATATTTTTTTTATAAGCACAATTTATGATAAATTTTACATTTTTATTGTTGATTTGACATGTTACTGGAATGTAATTTTGCTGAAAATGTTTGGATTTTGTTCTTCCCCCATTCAAGTAGAGTAGTGTTCAACTGATACATCGCCAAGACCAATATATTGGCGGATTTGGCCAATCAGCCAATATATTTTTAATTAGTTTTTAATTATCTGCATTTTTTTCTGTTTGGCCAAGTGTCGGAAGTATGACTTTTATTTTGACAGCTCTGAGAAGCCAGTATCTGAGCACTAATGCATGCTCATTCCCTTTCTTTACTAGTTACTGACTTTGTTTACCGGTTCTTTCGGCAGATGCTATCATTTCCCCCCCCCCCCCCCATGTACCACTGGTATTCAGTAAATTAGCATTTACATAATTTAAACAAGTCTTTGAATGTCTAATAAAATTTAAATCCACAAAACTTGCTATGTCATTTTCACTGTGCACTGAATGTAAAATTAGCATTACCTTGTCTTTATTTGAGAAAAAAAGATTCCAAGTGTGCACAAACTTACCAGATTAGTGAGTGCACTAAACTTCCTGTGGAGGTATAATTTCTGCCACAAACATACTAGCTAACCATTTAGTAAACAAGGAAATAAATAGCCTGTAATATAATCCATATACTTTCTAAGGGTGGGTGATAGAAGTAATAACTTGCATGATATTAATTTAGTCAATAAAAATATATAAATCACAATATACACATTTTATGAAAACTTGATTAAAAATTACAAAAAAAAAAAAAAAAAAAAAAAAAAAAAAAAAAAAAAATCAATAAACTTTCTAGAAAGTAATCTTTCTAGTTGAATGTGATTAACTTTTTCAACATCCAATCCTACAGACCCCAATAACTCAAGGGGATACTTACATTTTCTGCACAAACACGCACTTGGCAGATGTGAATAGTGAAGATGGCGTGAGATCGAGAACTCTGTACATTCATCTGAGTGCTTGCAGTGGTGCGGGAGAGAGCACCCAGCTTAAGACACTGCATCATCTACAACACAAGTGAGCACAATGGTATACTTTAGTCAGTATAGTAATTTTATGTATAATATATGGACACAATATCTCAGAAAAAAAAAAAAAATCAATGACACTCACTTCTGCCTCTGAGGAGACGGTGCGTGTTGTCACGCCTACAGTGTAGATGCCGCCACTGGCGTCCTCGTGGATTTTAATGTGGGATTTCTGCTTTCTCATCTCCATGTCACGTGTGGTGTCGAAAAGATCCAACACCTCCTCATTATACAGCTGAAGATACACATGGAGAGAGAAGACAGACCAAGCAATAATGAACAGTCTGATATTTAGTATTTATATACTATTATACTATGGGTCTGTTGAATGCTTGAATCTGATTGGTTGACGAACGTTCTAAGGTGTGCAATTAATTTTCAGGGAAACGGATGGCTAAAGTAGTTCCAGGCAGGTCTTGACCGCATTACAGTTCCATATTCCATATTAATTTCATGATTTCAGTTATATAACGTCCTTACTGCCTACAACCGCAAAAGAACCAAAACCCACAACGACACTGACCAAGCAAATAAATATATTAAACAATAGGATAAAAACGACAAATTATTTCCATGTTTCCATGTTCCATGCCACAAAATTACGTTTTATTATGTACGGAAAGCACATACTCTCTTTCAATGGCAGTTAGAGAGGAGTATCTGTAACACAAAGGGATCATTAAAATGAACTAGTGAAGCATCATCCACAAGCACTGTACCTCCAGAAACTGTGCACTGATCTTGAACTCTGGGACAGGTCGGCCCTGATCTGCAGCCGCCTGGCGTCTTTGCTCAATGCCTTTAAAGAGGTGACTGACCGCCCGCGGGATGATGCCCAGCTCCTCGTCCAGTATGGCCATGTCAAAGCCTGTGCCCATCGTATACGTCTTCCCTGACCCTGTCTGAAATATAACACAAAGATCTAATCTGTGTTGACACATCAAAACAGCATTTGTATAATTAATATAGAAATTGTGCAGGTTGAACCCAATTTAAGTTGTGTTGCAAAATTATGTGATTGCATTTAAATAATAAATACATTTTTATGCCATCACATAGACTAATCTTATTAGTACTGTTTTTTTTTTGGTCAGGATGGCTGAAGTTTGATGTGTCTGTCTGGCGGATGTGTGAGACTGTTGATAAATCTGGATTAACACAGTGCCAGAGGGAGAGACAGGCAGATATCAGAGCTGGGTTCTGGTGTTTGGGGTAAGTCAGCCATGAAATGCAGGTCACGGGCAATGCTAGCCATATAGAGAGAACATGAAAAATACATGGATGTCAGAGCAGAGCTAGCACAAATAAATACCAGCACAAATCTATACTGTTATAGTGTTAGTTAATTAAAATAAGTTGTTTGTGTTCCAGTTATTTCAGGTATTCATAATAAGTTCTGTATTAGCCAATCAGATGTGGCTATGTCATCACGCGGGGTTTAGTTCACTGTTTGTTTTACATTTAGCGTCAGTATGCTCGCAGGCTCCGGTGCGGATGGTTGTATATAAACCCATCAGCGCTGGGCAAGAGCATAAACCCCAGCTATTGTAAAGTTGTGATTTAATAAGTTAAGTAAAGTTCCTGAAACGGATTCGCGTTGTTGTGTGCTTCTCTTCACGCCTCCTCGGACCTTGTTAAACGAAAGACTAAAGCACAACAAGTGGTGTCAGAAGCGGAGCGCGATTGACAGTCATCAGCGAATTGTGAGTGTGGTAAACTGCTGGGACATCCTTTGTGATTCAATGGATATTTTAATCACTGCAAAACGCCGTTGTGAAGTAGTATTAAAGACTGATTGACCATGTTAAATCGTTGCATTAACTGCAAATTCACGGAGATAAGAGCAGCACGGAGTTTCTAGTTTCCCTTCCCCCAGTGGAGAGGCGTGGTGCTGGCAGTCTGCCAAATCCAGCGCTGCTGTTGGCTGCCTGCCAAGTTTCACGGACACTATACCAAACAGCCCTGCAAATCTACGTTGAAACTCACAAGCCACAGAATATATTTCAGTATTAATAAATAATTACAAAAAAAAAGACAAAAAAAAAAGAAAGTGTAAGAAAAGTTTTCAAGTTAAATTGTAATACAAATGGATCTGAGTGAGCCAGAAGTCCAACTTGGTGCATCAGCTGCACCAGACCACCCACAATGGCTACAGGCTGTGCTGTCACAACAAAATAAGCAACTCCAACATGCCATTTCACCTCTGCTCCAAAGACTGGAAGCGACAGAAGCCAGTTTGTCTGCTCTCATGCAGCAGCCCCATTCCAGCAAAGTAACTCATGGTTCCCACCCACATGAAGACACTACCACACTTGCAGCTGCCCCTGATAGAACCCTAGTGACAGACGGAGATGCCACAGGGCCTTCAGATGCTGAACGGCTTTTTGCTGCTGAACTCGCAGTCATTGATAGACATGCACGGAGCCCAACTAGTCCAACTTCCTCCACACCTGGCCCCGATGTAAGACCCAGAAGCCGTGCGCAGGGACCCAGCCATTATAATGGCTCTTTCAACTTGGGCCCAAACATGTACACACCTTTAACTGCTTCAGTGCCCACCCATCACCTCACAACCCCTCGTGGTAGATGGACCTAAAGCTAAACTTGACACATATGATGGTAAAGATGACTGGGACCCTTTCATCATTCCTTTTGAGCGCAGAGCTGTCATTTACAGATGGAGTACAGTAGAAAGAGTGGATAAACTCCATGAATGTCTACGGGGAGCTGCTATCAGATATCTGTGCTCATTACCCGAACACATACGTGAAGATTACTTTCTGCTGAAAGAACAGCTGGCTTTCCGATTTGGCCAAAAAGAGCCTCCCACCACAGCACGGAGGAGACTTGGAGAACTGCGGCAGTTCTCGGTTCCAGAGTTCGCCGAGGAGGTTCACAGGCTGGTCATTTTGGCTTATCCTGGGGTTGACACTGAGCTCAGGGAGCAAATCGCTGCTGATGCTTTTCTCAAAGGGCTGCGCAACCAAAAAGTGTCATACGAGGTTATGAACTGCGACCCTGTATCACTGGATGAAGCACAACGGCTAGTATCATCTTATGAACACAACTTTAAAGCCACACTCGGACGAGACTTCGATCAGAGGGGGAGGACACGTCGAGTATCCTGGGCTGATTAAAACATGGACTCTGATGAGGAGCCACAGACGTTGCAATCACGCAGAGTGCAGTCACAGGGTTATGTTACACAGCACCAGTTGCAAACACTCATTGATAAAGTTGATAAGCTCCAACTAGCCATAGACCATCTGCCTCCTCCCTCTTCTGTTGCTCATCTTTCTACTGTAAGACCCACCCAACAAATAAATTCCAGTATGGCAATCCAGTCAGAAAGGGGACGTGCAGCTCAGACCTCTTTCAAGCCAAACAGATACAGACAGCCAAATACCAGCCCCACCAGAGCTTCTAGCGGGCCATGTTTCCAGTGTGGGGAGGAGGGACATTACAAACGAAACTGCTCACGGTCCCCCAGTCCATCTACAAGTCCCCCTGCAAATATTGTGACCAAAATGGAGCCCCCAAGTCAAAATAGCAGAGTCCATCTATTGTACATGTGAGCAGAGCTGAGAGTCGAGGGCCCAGTTTAATGATCTTGCTGACTGTTGATGGCGTACCAGTTAATGCAGTTATTGACACGGGTGCTGAGGCTACAATCATGTCTGAAGAGACATACAGCAAATTACCCACTAAATCATCTTCAGGACTGAAAAATGCGTGTCTTCGTAATGCAGAAACTGGAAGAGAGATGTCAGCAACAGGCGGAGTGAAAGTGGAATTCAGAATTGGCACAAAAGTGTTGGAGTGGACAGTTTGCATTGCACCAATTCGGGATGCCCTGCTCCTGGGTTTAGGAGCTGGTGCGTAGATTATTGCCAGCTTAATGATCTTACCATTAAGGACGCATACCCCCTACCAAAAATAGAGGAATGCCTGGATGTGCTGGGTGGTGCAAAGACATTCTCGAACACTTGATCTTCAGTCAGGATATTGGCACATTGAAATGAATAAAAAAGACAAATCCAAGACAAGTGACAAGGTATGGACTATATGAATACACCAGGATGCCTTTTGGTCTGTGTAACGCACCCAGCACATTCCAGAGGGCCATGGAGTTGGTTCTACGAGGGTTGCAGTGGGACACTTTGCTGATATACCTGGACAACAATCATCTTTGGTGAAGATGTGGAACAGTGTATAGAGCGGCTCGCAGAGGTTTTTCAGAGGCTGCAGGAATATGGACTGAAGCTTAAACCCTCGAAATGCCAGCTGCTAAGGGATGAAGTCCTGTTTCTTGGTCACGTTGTGAGCGGCGAAGGAATAAAGACCAATCCAGCCCTCATTAATGACGTTAGGGACTGGAAGACCCCAACCAGTGTCCAGGAACTCCAGTCTTTCCTGGGTCTGTGCAATTATTATAGGAGGTTTGTTGCCAAGTTTGCTGAAATCACTACACCCTTGACAATGCTACTCAAGAAAGGGACTCCCTTTTCCTGGGAAGAGGAGCAGCAAAAGGCATTCGAACATCTTAAAAGGAGCCTCACAACTGCACCCATCTTGGTGTTCCCAGTTACATCAGGACAGCTTGTCCTGGACACCGATGCATCCAACCAGAGCATTGGAGCAGTACTCTCACAGTTACAGTGGGGGGAAGAGAAAGTTATCTCATTTGCCAGCTGTCTCCTCACGCCAGCACACCAGAGGTACTGTGTCACACGTAAAGAACTCCTAGCAGTTGTCAGATTCACGAAACAATTCTGCCACTATTTGCTGGGGTTTAACTTCATATTGAGGATGGATCACAGCAGTCTAACGTGGCTACACAGGATTAAGCGACCAGAAAGCCAACTTGCTAGGTGGCTTGAAGAACTCAGCCAGTACAACTTTGTCATTGAGCATAGGCCGGGGACACACCATGCCAACACTGACGCACTGTCCCGAAGGACTCTGGATGAAGAACCTTGTGACTGTTATCAAGCAGGAAGAGAGCTAGATAGCTTGCCGTGCAAAGGCTGTCCCTTCTGTCGAAAGCTCCATCATCAATGGGCCAGATTCGAGGAAGATGTTGATGATGTTATCCCCTTGGCAGTAAGACGCACACACTCTCTTAACTGTCAAAATGAGACTAGTTGCACTAACACTCCCAGTCTTGTTAATGAAGCAGGTGATAACAACCCAGGTCCTTCGTCAAACTGACTGCAACCGCTAAGCCTCGAAAGGCGTTCCTGTCCCTGAACAAGGAGCTAAGACAACAGCAAAGAGGTTGGGGTTTGACTTCATCTCATGCTTTGGTGCTCCCCTTGAGATTCACACTGACCAAGGACGGAACTTCAAGAGTTCGCTGTTCATGGAGGTTTGTCGCCTGTTACAAGTAACCAAGCCCCGAACCACACCATATCATCCAGCTTAGAACGGGCAAGTGGAAAGATTCAATAGAACGCTCTTGTGGTGAGATACGGTGCTACGTGGACCAAAGTCAGCGTAATTGGGACGAACATCTTCCCTTACTCACTGCAGCATACAGGAGCACTGTGCATTCAGCAACAGGTTTCACACCAAATCAGCTGATGCTGGGGCGAAAAGTTTTCCAGCCACATGACATCTGGGTAAGGACGGCTCAGGTTACCAGAGAAGCTAAAGGTACATCTGAGTTTGTCCAGGTACTGCAAGCTAACCTGCAGCAGGCTCATCAAGTGGCGCGCGAGAACTTACACCCTGCTCAGACTCGACAGAAGAAGGTCTATGACTTACGAGCCAGAGAGAAGTCCTATCAAGTAGGTGATCTTGTGTTAGTGAGGGTCAGTAGCAGGAAAAAGGGCTACAGTCCAAAACTCCAAGCCCCATGGCAAGGGCCATTCGTCGTCACAGCATGCCTCAGACCAGTGCTCTACCGAGTCAGGGACAGACGAAGTGAGAAAGTACTGCATCATGATCGTTTGCAACCCTATCTAAGTGACCACATACCTGCCTGGATGCAGCGTCTGTGACGCAAATACACCTGCACAGAGGAAGATTCCCGGGTTCCAATAACTGCTCAGGTACCTGTAGCCACAGAGGCAGAAGCGCCAAACCCTACATCCTCTGACAACACTGTGTCGGAAGAACCTCCGACCCTTCTTGTAACGGACTCTAACTGTGATCCTAGTCCCTGTGGAAATGAGGGGACAAAGACAAAAAGGGGGTGACTTGTTCGAGCCCCAAGTCGTAATATGGACTGAAAAAATTAAATATATAAAATAGATGAAAAAAAACCCCATCAGTGCTGGGCAAGAGCATAAACCCCCGCTATAGTAAAGTTGTGATTTAATAAGTTAGGTTCCTGAAACGGATTCGCGTTGTTGTGTGCTTCTCTTCACGCCTCCTCGGACCCTGTTAAACAAAAGACTAAAGCACAACAATACTCTTTTGACCTGTCATCTTAAATGACGCTGGATGTGTTAATATCCCTCACCTGTGGGACAACAAATAACCAGAAGCATCTTAAAGTCAAAATGGTATTCACAACCTGAAGAATAATTAAAGGGATAGTACACCCAAAAATAAAAATTCTGTCATCATTTACTCACCCTCATGTCATTCCAAAACGGTACCTACTTTATTCTGTGAAACATAAAAGAAGATATTTTGGAGAATGATGACAGAAATTTCATTTTTGGGTGAACTATTCCTTTAAGGGTGGGATTGATTGGATGGTATCACCATTTGGTAGATGGTTGGAGGGGAGGGGCTGAAAAATAAGAGGGTTTGGTGATGTCAGAAGAAAAGTCATTTCAAAGGCAGAGCTATTACATTTTAATGATAAACTTTAGAGTTTGTTTTCAATCAGACTGAGACCACCTCCCTCTGGCAATCTCAGATAGATTATTTTTGTATGAATCTGATCACAACTGCAATGTTTATTATATATGCCCAAATGAACCGAACCAATCCAAATGACCCAGGTGTGACCCAGCTCTCATTAAGCACTACCCCTTCCCAAGCATAAGGAGCCCTCGCCCCCGGATAGTGTTGAACCCTGAGCAGCAGCCCAAACATTTCTCTTGCCATGTCATGAGTGAAGAGGAGGCAGCCCCTTCCAGCTTCGGCCAGCTCCACCCCCCGTTTAGTTCTGGGTGGTGTTTGTTGCCAGGGCTGGTTTTGTCCCACTGAGTGTGTGTGCAAAAAAGCAGTTCACCACTGTAGCAGCAGATCAAAAAAAAAAAAAACAAACAAACAAAAAAACACCTTCAACAAAAGGGCATTTCTACTCTTTACACTCTCACTCTCAACAGCGTAAGGGTCAGCTCCCCACCTCAGCGTGGTGAGCTGCCACTCACAGGATCCCAAGCTCTAGCCGCCCATCGGCATGTATGGGAGGCCATACCAGGAGTGTCAGACTGGGTCCTGAACACGATCAAATGAGGCTACTCACTCTAGTTTGCTCTCAGACCCCCTCTGAGACAACCCCGTCCCTTTCCCCCTGAGACAGAAGGGGATGCGGATCCTGAACTACCTTGATGATTGGCTTGTTATGGCCCATTCGAGGGATGAGCTATGTGCACACAGGTCTCTGCTCCTCAGACACTTAGAATCAACCTGACAAAGAGCTTACTTTCACCCAGCCAGTGAATATCCTTCTTGTGTGCAGTATTAGACTCTACTTAGATGTGAGCCTGGCTGTTGGAGCGCTTGCTGAAAATTCAGCTACTCGTGAAATCATTCAAAGCCAGGGGGTCTTTGTCCCCTCAGGGTGTTTCAGAGATTGCTGGGCCTGATGGCAACAGCCTCCTCAGTCATTCTGCTAGGCCTGCAGCATACGCAACTGCTTTAGTCTTGGCTGAAAGCCCACGTCCCGCCCTATGCTTGGCGATCGGCACGCTTGAACCTCAGGGTGACCTACCACTGTGTCAAGGCACTGGCACCCTGAAGGGCCCCTCTATTGCACCAATTGGGAGTAAATTTGGGGCTGGTTTCCAGGAAGAAAGTGGTCATGACAGATGCCTTCGATTTTTGCCTCGAAGGAGAACACTGATTGTCCAATATTCCTCTCGTTGGAGGAGGATGCCCTAGCCCAAGAGTGGCCGAAAGTACACCTTTATGCCTTTCTTCTGGTGGCCCTGCTGCCACAGGTCATCAGCTGGATCAGGAAAGACAAACGATTGGTTCCTTTGGTGGCCCTGCTATGGCAGAACCGGTCATGGTTTCCGGCATGGCTCAGCTGCTGACAGCAGCATCCTGGCCTATTACGCTGCAGAGGGATCTTCTCTCCTAAGCGGTAGGCTCAATCTGGCACCCTCAGCCAGAGCTATGGAGCCTTCATGTGTGGCCCCTCGATGGGGGCCTTCGCACCTACCACGGAGTGTACTGATCACCATTTCAGAGGTGAGAGCACCATATACAAGGTGCCTCTATGCCCTTAAGTAGTCTGTCTTTTCCGACTAGTGCGCAGTCCAAAAATCATGACCCTATAACTTGTAACGTGGTGTAAATTATTTCCTTTTTGTCCCGTCCAGGATTTATGTGGCAGCTATTGCAGCGTTCCACGCCCCATTGCCGGTCACTTCCACAGCTTTTTGTGTGCTTCGGAGGCCGCACCAGAGGGCTGCCTGTGACAAAGCAAAGACTATCCTGTTGGACTGTGGATGCGATTGCGCTGATCCTCTTCTCTACCTTTTAGTCTGGGACTGTCCTGCGCTAATAACACGCCGCTACTGCAGCTACTGACACAATGTTGAGTGAACAGTTATCTAAAGGGAACGTTTCGATTACTAATGTAACCTTGGTTCCCTAAGATAGATGGGAACGTGTGATCCTGATCAGACTGTTTAAATGAGAATGCAAAAGGCTTTTTAACATAAACAAGCATATTATATAAGATTTAGTGAAAGAAACACAAACCTGTCCATAGGCAAATATAGTGGCATTATAACCCTCAAAACACCCTTCGATGAGTTTCTCAGTGCAGTTGGCATAGATGGTGTCCTGCGTCGAGTTCATGTCAAACACATAGTCATACGTGAAGGCCTTGTCCTTTCCCAGAACCACCTGAGGTTCGCCAGAGGTCACAAACGTACAGATGTGACATCCTTCAATCTTTTCCTTTGCCAGCTGAGGACGAATCCTGTGACAGAGAGAGACATTAAATATATAAAAATAACATGCCCATTTACACGCTGAATAACAATGAGAACCTCCTGATGTGTTGACAAAGTGCAAATTAGTCAGCTAAAATAAGCCTATAATCACTGGGTGTCTCACTACACAGAATGTCTAGGAAATTTTACACTTCAAAAAGGATGAAATATTTGTCAATTTGACCTAAACAATACTTCCTCACAATCATTAATATTTGCTTCTAGATACACAAGGTCGATTTCACGCATTTCACAATTTTCATTGATTTCATAATGTGAAACAAGCGTTGCTGTTTCGTGCAGTATCATGAATGGAACAATTCACTGTAATAGGAAAATACATAAATTTGCCATTAACAGAGTACAACTTGCATGCTAGATGGCGCTGTGTAGTTGTGAAATAGCCTACACAATAACGCAAGAGTTTGATTTTAAAAGAATAGACACATCCAGTATCACTGACCATTTGTAACAATTATATAAGCGGTCCATGTTGAGAAATATGCAAGAATGCGTTTCCTTTACACACAGCTTACTGGCATGCATGAAAAAGAGTGAGAGAGAGAGAGACATGCGGTAGAGAGAGGGAGATGCACTGTTTGTGAAATTACAATTTGAAAGAAATATTTAAAAATATTTTTTTATTATTTTCAGCATTA